>JAJHSJ010000004.1:37979931-38076168 GCA_021015155.1 Magnolia officinalis | reverse complement strand
ATAACTGACATGGGGTAAATGGTGCAATGGATTGCCATCATCAATCTAGTGGGGCCTCTCCATGAATGACCCGCTAACGAAAATCAAACCAATCCCACGATCCTATCAATATGATATGGTGGTCATCTAATGGCGGTTGAGATAATAACTCGTTAATAGGAAAGGGAGCAAGCCGGAGCATCTGCTGAATGTGAGATTTTTTGAAAAGTGCAGGATTCACTTGATGGATGGTCCACATCAAATGTTTGATATGACGGGCAACCCACATCCAAGGTGGGCCCAGCATGATGGATAGCACATCGAAGGTGGGCCTCAAAAGGTGGATGATCCACATTGAAGGTAGGCCCCACAAGATAGATGGTTCACACTGAAGATCATAGGTCAAGGTGGGCCCAACATAATGAATGGTCCACATCATAGGTTGGTTGTAGATGCTAGATGGTGCATTTAAGGGTGGACCAAATAAACTTAAGGGATAAATAATTATGTGATGTTCAAAACCAAACATACATTTTTACTCTCTGGCTGATAAATGTATTATTTACCAAATATTAATATGGTGAATGAGTAGAAACCAAGATAATTTACTTGAGACATGTGCAACTTATATAAGTAACTTTATTATCCAAATACAACCCTAAGGGGCAGTTGGATATTAAGTTATTTAAGTTGCTTATGCCTTAAGTACTTGATCTTGGTTACTACTTATTAAGCTGAAGTGATTAAGCAACTTTAAGTAAAAAAAATGTTTATAATTGATCTTAAACTAAACTTACTTAACTCAAAAAAGCTACTTATAATTCATACATTCTGCAAATGTACTAATGAACTTACGATAAAAGATATTGCGTTGATCGAAGGAGGAAGATAGAGATCGGAAGTGGAAGGATTGCAAGTAAAAAAATAAAAATATTTACATTCGAAGAAGTCATAAAGGTCTTCCGATGTAGTAAAAAAATTTGGTTGTTGCTTCATACATGCGCGATACAAATGACTGAGCACAAATGGAGCGAGATCTAGTTGTCATCCTCGTGCTAGCGCCTCGGCCAGATGAAGATACTCTTTCGTGATTTATAAAGCATTCACGCAAAGCAAATAACGACAAATCCACATCAATAGGAATGTTGTGTGTTCATGATCACTAACTTTAATTTGCTTCTTATACTGATTGAGCAGGAAGTTAGAATATGCTTTCATTCTTGTCTGAAAAAATGAAGTAGTGATCGTCGCCCTGTCCGACGCTTGGATAAATTGCATTACCAAAAGGAAGAAGATGGGTGAAAGCACAAACTGTTGCGCAGCACGCCAACAACGCAGTGTGCCTAGATCCAATCTCAGGCCTCACCCACAAACGATAAACAAGAAGAAATATAAATTAGAAGTAGATCAAAACAATCTAAAACAAACCACAAGACAAGATATACGTGGAAAACCCCCAAACTAGGGTAAAAAATCACGGATGCAAACTTCCACTATGAAGAATGAAGATTACAAGGTAATATACTAACCTCTCCCTTGGAAGAACATAGAAAACCCTTTGCCCACACCTTAGAATTATTTCCCCAATATTCCAAATACACCTAGAAGAGCCCTAGGAACACCTATATATAGTTTAGGCAGCTTCCCTTCCGCACCCTTGCGAAAGGCGACACCAAAATCCGCAGTCCGCATCAGATTCAGAAAGAATCTGCGTAACCTACGACTAGTCGAAGGGAAGCTATGACTGGTCGAACAATCCCTACGACTGGTCGAAGGGCCCGGACATGAAAAACGATGCTCACTGGACTTTGAGTCGAACCGATCCACGACCAGTCGAGCGGGCCCCTATGACCCGTCGAACATAACCCACGACCGGTCGAAGGCGGCATCAGATGTTGCTCCATATCTTAACAATCTCCCACTTGGAGACACATCACCATAAACCTTCGTTTTCTTCATCCGGAGTGCACCACCTCCTTGTCTTCAAGCCTGAAGACCAATCAAAGCTGAACAGAGCTTCAGCTTCTCCCGTGTGACCATTTTGGTCAACATATCTGCAGGATTCTCACTTGTATAAATCTTCTCCAGGGCAATCGATCTATCTTCCAGTAACAAACGTATGAAGTGATATCTGATGGCAATATGCTTGGTCCTTGAATGAAAGGCTAAATTCTTAGCCAAGTGTATTGCACTCTGACTGTCACTGTACAACTTGTAATCTGTTTGCTTCTTACCCAACTCTTCCATGAAACCTTGCATCCATACCATCTCCTTGCACGCTTCTGTAGCCGCAATATATTCTGCGTCTGTCGTACTGATAGATACTATCTTCTGTAACTGAGAGACCCAACTGACTGCAACACTACCCAGAATGAAGACATAACCTGTAGTGCTTCTTCTGCTGTCGATATCTCCTGCCAAATCTGAATCCACGTAGCCTTGTAGCTTGATTTTCGATCCACCATAGCACAACCCTACACCCTTAGTACCTACCAAGTATCTAAGGATCCACTTCAATGTTCCTTCTCGGCGTTGTTCATGAACCTGCTAACAACTCCCACTGCTTGAGCAATGTTTGGTCTCGTGCTCACCATAGCATACATGAGACTCCCAATAGCTGACGGGTATGGAACTTTAGCCATGTAGTCCTGTTCCTCCTGCGTTTTTGAACCTTGCTCCTTAGATAGCTTGAAGTGGTTGGCTAATGGAGTGCTAACCGGCTTAGCACCTCCTATATTGAATCGATCAAGTACCTTAACTATGTACTCTGCCTGTGACAAAACTAGTTTCTTGTTTTCCCTGTCACACTTTATCCTCATGCCTATGATTTGTTTTGCAGCTCCCAAATCCTTCATGGCAAATTCTCTAGACAGTTGTCTTTTGAGATCTAAGTTGTCATTCATGTTTGAACCAGCCACAAGCATGTCATCAACATACAGATCAGAAGGATGATGTACGACGTATCAAGCTTCTTCAAATAACAAAAGTGGTTGCATGACATCTCCTACAACCGTTTCCCGACATGAAACTGTCGAACTTCTTGTATCACTGCGTCGGGGCCTGCTTCAGGCCATATAGACTCTTCTTTAGTCTGCACACCTTGTTCTCATTACCTGGTGCCACAAATCCTGTCGGTTGATGCATATATATCTCTTCTTCAAGATCCCCATTACGAAAGGCTGTCTTAACATCTAGGTGCTCTAGATGTAAGTCCTCTGAAGCCACTATACTCAAGACCATGCGAATCGTAGACATTGTCACCACATGTGAAAATATTTTGGTAAAATTGATACCTGCCTTTTGTTGAAACCCTTTCACAACCAATCTAGCCTTGTACCATTTCGAACCATCGTGCTCATTCTTCAATCTGTAAACCCACTTGTTATGAAGAGCTTTCTTACCCTTAGGTAGAGTGACTAGCTCCCATGTACGATTAGACTCAAGAGAGTCCATCTCATCATCCATGGCCTGCTCCCACTTAACCCGTGTATCTGACTGTAATGCCTCTTCAAAACACTCTGGCTCACCATTATCTGTCAGCAGTAGATAATGTAAGGAGGGTGAGTATCGAACCGTGGGCCTCCTCTCCTGAGTAGACCTCCTCACAACCGTGTCTGTGGCTCTGCCTCATAATGGTCCTGTGCATGATCATCTTGTGGCGCTGTAACATCGTTGTCCGGTAACTCTTCCAACTCTACGAATCCATTTTTCTTGGCCTTAGTTTCTTGCACACTGTCCTTATGCATCACTTTTTCATTGAAGACTATGTCCTTGCTTCTGATGATTTTCCTATTTTCTACATCCCAAAACCTGTAGCCAAAATCATGCTACCCGTAGCCTATAAACATGCACCTCGTGGACTTCGTATCCAACTTATTTTTGTGCTTGCATCAATGTGAACATATGAAGTGCAACCGAACACTTTAAGATGTGCAAGGTTCACTTCTTTCCCAGTCCACGTTTCTTCTGGTAGCCCACCATCCAATAGTACTGAGAGACTTCTATTGATGAGATATGCGGCAGTATTCAAAGCATCTGCCCAAAAAATCTTGGACAACCCTGCATGTAACCTCATGCTCCTAGCGCGCTCAAGGATGGTCCTGTTAATGCGCTCAGCCATACCATTCTGTTGTGGTGTCCTTAGAATCGCTTTCTGATGTTTGATTCCATTTGCTGCACAATACTCCTCAAACCTCTTATCACAATACTCTCCCCTATTGTTAGATCTGAGACACTTTACTGTTTTACTTGTCTCATTTTCTACCATAACTTTTCACTTCTTAAATACATCAAATACATCAGATTTATGCTTTAAGACATAGACCCAAGTTTTCTACTAGCATCATCAATAAAAGTAACAAAATAACGTGAGCCACCAAGAGATGATACTTGTGTCGGTCCCCACACATCAGTGTGTACAAGCTCCAACAGATGTGTCTTTGGAGCGCATCCCGTCTTCTTGAAGCTCACCCTCTTCTGCTTGCCATACACACAGTCCTCGTAGAATTCCAAGTTAATAGACTTTAGCCTTGTTAGCTTTCCTTTAGACAATAACACTTTCATCCATTTCTCACTCATATGTCCCAACCTCTGATGCCATAATTGCCCATTCACTCTAGTTGATGCGACTGCGAGTGAACTATACGATCCTGAAGTCACGTACAAAGTGTCTTCCTTCTTGCCTCGAGATATCACCAAGGCACCTTTTGTGATCTTCTAAGAATCACTAGTGAAGGTCGTCACATAACCGATATCGGCCAACTATCCCACTGAGATCAAGTTACGTTCCAAACTCGGTACATGTCTGATATCCTTCAATTTCAAAGATGTTCTGTCCTTTTGATTTACATGAACGTCCCCCTTTCCAATAATACTGTACGGCTCATCATCACCTAGGTAGACTCTCCCAAAGTCACCTGACACATAATCACGCAGAACTTCCTTACATGAAGTGGCATGAAACGAAGCACCCGAGTCTATAACCCAAGACTCATTCCTCGCATCAAGAGACAAGATCAACGCCTCTGTGTCACTCTCCTCAGATAAATTCACTGAATCCTTCCCACCTTGAGAGCTTCCTTCTTGTTTCTTAAGCCCTCTGCAATCACGTTTTATGTGCCCCTTCTTGCCGCAATGCCAACACCCGTCTTTGTCTTTCAGTCCCTTGGACTTCTTCCTCGACTTAGAACGCCTGTGTTTATTGCCTCCTTTGTTCAACGATCTTCCTCTTCCTTTAATGTTTAGAGCATTCCCTGAGTCCCCTGAAACTCCTGATGCATTTCTTCTAGATTCTTCACTAAGAATTAGACCGGCCACATCATTAAATTTCAGTTTTGTCGACCCTGAAGAATTGCTCACAGCAATCACCAAACCATCCAAACTGTCTGGCAAACTGGATAAGATCAATAACGCCCTGACCTCATCCTCAAAAATAATGCCAACGGATTTTAACTGGCTCGTGACTGTATTGAACTCGTTTAGATGTTCAGCCACGCTCCCACCATCTGACATCTTCATGTTGAATAGCTGTTTCATAAGATGAACCTTGTTGGATGCAGAGGGTTTTTCATACATGGTGGCTAGGGCTTCCATTAATTTTTTTGTAGTTTTCACCTTGGATATATTAAAGGCGACGCTCTTAGACAAAGAGAGTCAGATCGTTCCTAAAGCCTTCTTATCCAGTAAAAACCATTCATCATCTGTCATCTTTTCTGGTTTCTTCTCTTTTCCTCCTAGAGGAATATAGAGGTCCTTCTGATACAGAGAATCCTCCATCTGCATCTTCCAGAAGGTAAAGTTTGAACCATCAAACTTATTAATTCTAGTTTTCCCTTCTTCCGTCATCCCTCTCAATAAAACTAAACAAATAGCTTTGATACTAGTTGTTGCGCAGCACGCCAATAACGCAGTGAGCCTAGATCCAATCTCAGGCTTCACCCACAGACGATAAACAAGAAGAAATATAAACTAGAATTAGATCAAAGTAACCCAAAACAAACTACAAGACAAGATATACGTGGAAAAACCTCAAACTAGGGTAAAAAACCACAGATGCAAACTTCCACTATGAAGAACGAAGATTACAAGGCAATATACTAACCTCTCCCTTGGAAGAACATAGAAAACCCTTTGCCTACACCTTAGAATTATTTCCCCAATATTTCCAATACACCTAGAAGAGCCCTAGGAACACCTGTATATAGTTTAGACAACTTCCCTTCCGCACCCTTGCGAAAGGCGACACCAAAATCCGCAGTCCGCATCAGATTCGGAAAGAATCTGCGTAACCTACGACTAGTCGAAGGGAAGCTACGACTGGTCGAAGGGCCTGGACATGAAAAACGATGCTCGCTGGACTTTGAGTCGAACCAATCCATGACCGGTCGAGCGGGCCCCTACGACCGGTCGAACATAACCCACGACCGGTCGAAGGTGGCATCAGATGTGGCTCCATATCTCAACACAAACATCCATGACTAATGGGCATATTGGACCGCATCTGAAATGGAATATGTTGGTCAATTGACTCTAGAAAGTCGAAGCTGTAGAAAGGAGGGGAGTATATGTTAGATATTGAAAAAGAGATAGCCTAATGCATTTGTAAATGTTGGCTTGTCTCCATATATTGTCATGTTGCTAGAGTACGCGATTGTACCATTCTGCCCACCCTTTCATTGATTTCAAGTAGGATATTGAAGCTTTAAAGGCACCAGCAGGATCTGGGAAATCAGATTGAAGTAATAAATTTTCATCTGGATAGCTTGAGAAGAACTAATCCACCATTGAAATTTCTTGGTGAGTAACTTCAAGGTGGAAGGTCGGTCCAAGTGAAAGAAATATTTTGTTCTAATCAACAAGGATGTCGAAAATGATATCATTTATGATCGTGGGAGAGAAAGTGTCTAGCTCTCGTATGAGATCTTCCCGATGAAAAGTTGGAGGAGTAGAAGAAGAAGCAACGATAAAAAATTTGGGAAAGAAGAGTAAGAACGGTATGAGAGTAAGAGTCATAGAAAAACCAAAATCGATTCGAAACTGCACATATATTGGCCAGGAACATGTGCATTAATGACGAGGTAATTATGACTCATCGTATGATTCAACCGTTTGAAGAGAATTACTACGTGTCATAATGACAACAATGGGAAAAAACACAACCGTCATTCGATTTTCGTCTCGATCGAGAAGAGTCAATAGGGAGTTGACATATGGAATAAAAAAGTCGGTCGGTAACATTTATTACATAAAACAACAAACCAATGTCAATGTCACTTTCTCATCCAATGGCGAAGTGACGTGGGGGGGAATGTTGTACCCGATTTCTTTCCATTCTTGGAAAGCCAAATAGGAATGAATACGTGGCATTGCATAAAACAATACGCATAAGATCTGCGAAGCTATTTGAGGCATTTTTTATGGGAATAACAACTGTTGTTGGTCGGGTGATACATGTCATCTGAGGGCGGAATGCGGCCGAGAAATCAGAAGTAGTACATGATTGAGCCAGAAGATAGGTTAACGGGATAGATGTCAAGAAGAGAAGGAAGAATCTGAAATGGCATAGTACTGATGAAGCGGTTGCTATAATTGTTGGACGTGGGAAGAAGCATCCAGATGATTACTCTATGAGAGTCTATAAATAACAGACGAGTTCAACGAAGCAAAGCGTCTCATACCAACCTAATTAAACAAATCAAATATATCAATTATACTTTATGTTTCTTAGCATAATCTATCTTTTATGTTCATTAACGTAACCAGTAGCCTAATCCTATATTAGGAGTAGAAGTAAACTAATAGTTGTGATCTTTAGAGGTAATTTAAGTCTACTCTCACATGTTGGATGATTTCCATTGTAATACAAGCAATTTTTCTTTCAGAAAGGTGCGTAGTTACTCATTGCGTTAATCGTAAGTGTTTCCGTTTTATATGCTTTTGTATGTGAAAGTCATTTGGTATGGAAGGCAAGGTGAAACCCATTTTCGGAGGATGAGCCCTACCCTCTGATAATCGCCTGATCATCTTAAACAACTTACAAGTGATTGAATAGATAACCAACCTCTTCATATCTCGGTCATGTATAGTTAAGTTTGACATATTTGCCTATCTTGATGCTTGGAGTTGTTCGGTTGGAATCAAGCCGCACAATTAGTTCTAGCAAGTCCACACATAACACACGCGACTGAGCTTAAAACCGAGATGCAACATATACCAATGGGGATGACCTGATAAGCCGTTCCAATCTTGCACGTGCATTCCTTATTTTCACATGCAAGGCCACCAAGTGCGATTGACATCTATGTCCTAAGCTAGTTTAGGGCCTATTTGATTTTTCAATGCAAGTGTAAATACTCAGTAAATGAGTAATTATGACACTTTCGCCCATTTGGAAATTTATGAGAATTCCTGCCTTGGAAACCGATTCAAAAGTGCTAGTTAAAATTTTTGGACCTTACGGTGACGTATATAACATATCTGTTCCGTCCATCTGTTTTACCACACAACATTTTGAGACATGAGCTGAAAAATTATGTAGAACCAATACTCAGTGGCCCACGCCAAAAGAAACAGAAGCCCTTAGAAGTTTTTAACGGTAAGTGTTTGATTCACTTTTTTCTGTGGCGTGGTCCACTAGAGCTTTCGATATGCCTCATTTTTTGGCTCATGCCATAAATTCAGTTGGTCTAATGGATGAACGGTGTGGATAAGCGAAATGCATGACAGTGGGACCCATAGATAATTTGCAAAGCAGTCAAATCAAGTACGAATGAAAATGTTGTAAATGCACAAGGAAATTATTATCACCCCCTTTGCAGGGTATTTACCAATGTACTCGATGTGAAATGGAGTGGTCCTACCACCCACAATGGACGGTACACTTGTAACCCGTGCGGGTCTACCAACCTTCTTTTCTGAAGAAAAAGGTGTGGTGCAGCGAACTGCAGCAGTTGTCGCCGCCCATTTTTCAAACTAAGTGGGCCAATTTGAAATTAGCTTTTTACTGTTGGCGTGTTCCACATGAATTCCCCATCTTTTCATGCCATGGATGATTGGTTTTGAAAAATGGCTGCCTGAATCACAACTGCAACGACGTCCTAGTTCAGACCTAGAGGTGTCAACATGTCGGGTTTACTCGGGTCCGATAGTTCTCTATGCGTTCCACCGTGATGTGTGTTTTGTATCCACACCGTCCATGAATTCGGAGAGATGTATGAATTGTATCCACGCTGTCCATCCATTTTTTCATATCATTTTATATTATAGTAGATTTTAAAAAAAATGCATATCTACGTATCAAGTGGACCACACCGCAGGAAATGGTGCTAAGGATGGCCACCATTGAAACCTTTTTAGGGTCCACCATATTGTTTATTTGTCATCCAACCTGTTGATATGGTCATATACACTTGGATGAAGTGAAAAAGTAAATATCATCTTAATAAAAAACTTTGGTGGCCCCTAGAATTTTTCAATGGTAGGAATTTAATCCCCACTTTGTGGTCCATTTGAGCCTTGGATCTTCGTTATTTTTAGGGTCATACTCTAAAATGATACGTATAAAAGGATGGGCGGTGTGGATAGAATTCATACATCTTGTTGGCCCCTTAGTGGCCCATCGGAGCCTCATTCATCTCATCCCCCATCCAACCATTGCATCACCCATCCAACCATCCATTCATCTCATACAATCATCCAAACATCCATCAATCCATCTATCCATCCATGTATATATCCAGTCATCCAAACATCCATCCATGCATCCATCCATCCAACCATACTATCCATCTATCCAACATCCAACCATCTCGTACATACATCTGATCATCCCATCAATCATCAAAACATCCATCCATCCATGTCATCTATCCATACAATCCCCCCATCCATCCATCCATACATCCATCCAACCATTCCATCCATCCATTCATCCATCTATCCTAGCTATCCATCTAACCATCTATTGAACCAACCCATCCATCCATTCATTCTATCCAATCATCAAAACATCCATCCATCCATATCATCTATCCATCCAAACAACCACCCATCCATTCCCATCACAACTATCCAATCATTTATCCATCCCATCTAAACATCCATCCATTCCATCCAACCATCCATCCCATCGATCAATCTATTAATATTCGTCCATCTAACCATCCAACCATCCCATCCAACCATCTCATCGATCAATCTATCCAGCCGTCCATCCAATCATCAGATCCATCCATATAACCATCCAACAATCCCATCCAAACATCCATCCATCTCATCAATCCATCCCAAATATCTCATTCATTGGTCCATCCATCCCATCTATTCACATATTGATCCATCCAACCATCCCATTCAACCATCCATCCAACCATCCCATTTATCCATCTATCTAACTATTCCATCTAACCGTCCAAACATCCATCCATCCAACCATCCATCCATCCCATCCATCCACCATTCAATCGATGATTGGAGCTTGATTTACTGGTTGAAAGCACTTTGTTTTGTACGATCAGTGATTGGGAGGTTGATCTTGTGATTGTCGATGATGTGCAATATTCGATTGTTGATTGGAGACTTAATGAAGTGATGTACAATGATTTCCACCATTCGATAAAGGATTGGAGGTTGATTGGATGGTCAACAACACTTTCTACCGTTCGATTATTGATTAGAGGTCGATCAAGCAATTGTCGATGTGCACCAATCCATCGTCAATAGGGGAACTGATAACAAGATTTATGTTGGTTTGTCCCATTCAATCATTAATTGGAGGTTCAATGGATGTTCAACAATACTTCGTGTCGTCCGATTGTTGATTAGGAAGTAGATCGAGTGATCATCAGTAATGTGCACTGTTTGATCGTCGATCAGGAACTGAATAAGGCAATATACGTTGGTTTCCACTGTTTAATTGATGAGCACACAGACAGATGAAGGAAAACTATTCATAAGAGTACACAGGCAGATAATTTACGATGTTATTGCAAATACTCTACCCTTTCGTAATGAAACTACGTTCGTCGCAAAAAGTTTCAGTTAGAATTTGTTGCAACGAGTTAACCTAGTCGTCGCTAAAACAAACTATTTGAGCGATTTTTGTGTCGTTCTAAAAAATGATATTTTGTGACAACACTCAATTCGTCGCATAAAGTGGACATTAGCGATGATAATTGAAACACATGGTGAAATGTCTTTTCGGTCATGTAATTTTTCTAGAAAAAATTGGTGGGAAACGTTTTAGCGATGATAATTACAGCTCGTCGCAAAAACGTTGACTATTTGCGATGATTTACAATATTGTAACAAGTACTCTAACATTTCGTAATGAAACTACATTCGTCGTAAAAAAGTTTAAGTTGGTATTTGTCGCAACGAGTTAACCTAGTTGTCACTAAAACAAACTATTTACAGTGACTTTTGTGTCGTTGCAAACAATAATGTTTTGTGACGACACTTAATTCTTTGCATAAAGTGGAAATTAGCGGGAAAAATTAGTTGGAAACGTTTTAGCGATGATAATTATATTTAGTCGCACAAACGTTGACTATTTGCTATGATTTACATTGTTGTTGCAAATACTCTAACATTTCGCAATGAAACTATGTTCATTGCAAAAAGCTTAAATTTGTTTTGTTGCAACGAGTTAACCTGGTCGTCACTAAAACAAACCATTTGTAGCGACTTTCGTGTCGTGGCAAAAAATAATGTTTTGCCACGACACTCAATTCGTCGCATAAAGTGGACATTTGCGATGACCAATGAAACGAGCGGCGAAACGTCTTTCCCACCATGTATTTTTTCTGGGAGAAATTAGTGGAAAATGTTTTAGCAACGATAATTATAGCTCGTTGCAAAAACATCAACTATTTAGGATGATTTACAAAGTTGTTGCAAATACGCTAACATTTTGCAATGAAACTACGTCTGTCGCAAAAGGTTTCAGTTTGTATTTGTTGCAACGAGTTAACTTGGTTGTCGCTAAAACAGACTATTTACAATGATTTTCGTGTCGTGGCAAAAAATAATGTTTTTCTACGACACTCAATTCGTCGCATAAAGTGGACATTAGCAATGACTATAGAAACGCATGGCGAAACGTCTTTCAGGCCATGTAATTTTCCCAGAAGAAATTGGTGGGAAACGTTTTAGCGACGATAATTATAGCTCTTCGCAAAAATGTTTCTCCGTGTTAAGAGCCCTATCAGAAATCTATTGGCCCACTCACTAGGTCAGCCATTGTGGCCACCCATCTTTTCCATACAAATCGGCTCGCCTGATGAATGGACCGGCCTTATTCTTGGGTAAGGGAATATTCATGGTGGTCCAAGTGGATTATGATAACAACACAAAGAAGTAACAAACAAAGGTATAACATGCATTGTTTTGTACTCAGTGACTCGTCCCGGCTGGTTTAGGTTCCAGTTGAATTGCAACTTGTCTGAGTCTAAGGTAAATTAACCCAACTTGTCTGTGTAAGGGGTGAAAGGGCTTTTTGACTCATGGTACAGTCTTTTACCATTTCTAACCAAGTTTGAGTCGACTTGGACAAGTTAGCGACCGTAATAATAAGTGAAAAATGAGACACCATTGAACTGATGCATAGCTAAAATTGAGCATAGTAGAAGCTATGAGATTAGTGATAGCACTAGTCTTTCAAATCTTCTTATATGATGATATATGATCCTTACATACTATACATGGTTATAAGGATGGATTTATTTATATTTATTAGGATTTCGTAGGATATCTCTGGATCTCCTGCTTCTTCTATATATGCATATCATTTTAATAAATAAAGTACTGAAAATTCATTATAGGGCATGATCCTAAAAATAAAGCAGATCTGAAGCTCAAGTGGACTACAATCCCTGAAACGGTGGGGATAATAATACCCACCATTAATGTTTATTTGCCATGCAACCTGTTGTAATGTCACACAGACCTGGATGAAGGGAAAACACAAATATCAGCTTCATCCAAAACATTTGTGGCCCCAACAAGATTTTAATAGCGAGCGTTCAATTATCACTATTTCTTATGGTGTGGCCCACTTGGGCTTCATTTGCTTTATTTTTGGGTTCATGCCCTAAAATGGGCTAATAAAGTAGATAGACAACATCAATAAAAATACATTCATCACGGTGGGTCCCACAGAGCCTAGTACCACTACCCGGGTGCTGTTGGGGTCACCACCTCATCCCTTCCATGTGCACAAAGACTTTCACGGTCTATTTATTTGTTGTTGTATGATGGGAAGTGTTCCATGTGTTTGGTGGGGTTGGGAAGGTGAAAAATATTCCAATTGAAAAAAAAAAAAAAAATCAAAATCGTGACTCATGACCTTGATACTTTTTTTTAAAAGAAAATTTTCATTTCAATGGATTAGAAAATCCTTTTCTTTACATGGAATGATTGAGGCAGGCCCTACGATTTGGGCCCACCTATCGTAAAAAGACGAAAAACCAAAAAAGCCAGGAAAGACAAAAAGTGGTTAGCCTATTCACAGGTTGCCCAGACCTATTTGGTCCAAGAACAGTAGGCCACGAATCTTCGGGGGAAGATCTCCCCTCGATCGGAATAGATAGTTTTCTTGGCCATCACTTCCCAGCCGAGCCAGTCCATCTGCAGGGGAGTTAGTCTCCCTAGGAGTGTGGGCCAACTGTACTTCTACACTAAGCATGAGCAACTCGATCCTAGCTCTCTAATACCACAAAGGCCATGAGGTTGAAGATTGGGTAGGGAGGGTTGTCACGACAAACTTAGAGTCACTCACAACTTCCACTTTAGAGAACCCGAACCTCTCACAATGGGTGAGGCCATCTAGAATAGCCCTAATTTATGCACGCGTGTCGGTGCCAAAGCCGTAACTAGAAGTAAAAGCAAATAGGAGGTCTCCCTCGCTGCTTTTGCCTAGTCCTCCTCCCCTTAAAGGCCCTGGGTTTCCTAACGCCGAATCGTCAACATTGAGCTTGATCCAACCCCGCTGAGGCCTGATCCAATTCATAACCTGAATTTTAGGTGCCTAACAATTGGAATGTGTATCCCCAAGGCATAAAGAGTGATCGACATGGACAGTGTAATAGATTTTGGTGGAGGCAGGAGGGGGAGAATGAGTTTAAGCCAACGATGTATGTGGAAGATAATCGTGGCGCTAGAAGTCTCCGCATCTTCAAAACGGGCGGCGTTCCTTGCCCTCCATAGCTCCCAGAAGATAATACAGGGGATGAGTCCCACTCTGAGCTTCAATTTGCCTCCTTTTTGAAATCATGTTCTAAAATAAACTGTAGAAATGGATGAACGGAGCGGATAAACAACATATATCATGGTGGGCTCCACGAGGCCCTAATAACTTATCATAAAATATAATTAATTAGCAACGAGTTGACACGTCGCCCTTGCATATCGTAAAACGTCGCTAAATATGAGACTCTTCGCGAATAAAGACGTGTCGCGACGTGTCCTCGTCATCGCTAAAAACTTTTAGCGATGACTGTGCTCGTCGCCACGTTTGATGCAGATACGGCGACACTAATTCTATTTACCAATGAAAACGGCAACTTGTCGCCAATAACTCAACTATTTGCGACGACCTAATAACTTGTCGCAAAATACAGTTAATTAGCGATGAGTTGACACGTCACCATTGCATATAGTAAAACGTCGCTAAATATGAGACTCGTTGCGAATATAGACGTATCGCGACGAGTTCGCATCGTCGCTAACAAACAACCCGTCGCCAATAACTCAATTACTTGTGAGAACGTACAAACTTGTCGTAAAATATAGTTAATTAGCAACGAGTTGACACGTTGCCATTGCATATTGTAAAACGTCGCTAAATATGAGACTCTTTGCGAATAAAGACGTTTTGCGGCGAGTCCTCATCGTCGGTAACAAACCCAAATTTATCACAAAGTTTTTTGCAGCGAGTTTCGCTTGTCGCCAATAATAATTATTTGTGATGACTTAATAAATCATCGCTAAATATAGCTTATTTGCGACGATTTTACACATCTCCATTGCATATCATAAAACGTTGCTAAATATAAAAGTCGTTGCGAATAAAGACGTGTAAAAGAGTGATCGAATATCTTATAATATATTTTCATGGTCCTGTTTGTTTTGGAGGTGGCTCTACTGCACATTCTCTTGCATCCCTTACTGCTATATATATAGAATTACTTAGTTGATTCTTCCATTATATTATGCGTTGACTTGGGACTCAAAGAAATGATTGTGTTAGATGTTTCTATTCACCATCTTTTCGGGTTTAGAGGTCTCTAAAGGAACAGTATAATGAAATGATTTCTAAATTATTTAATTAGAAAGAGATAAATTTTTGTGACACTGAAACACTAGAGATGTTTTTGAATAAAGAATACTATTAAGCTACATTATAAATTAATCTTGATGAAATGGTCATTTGATAGGTGAATAAAAGGTAGAGAACCTGATAAATCCATAGATTGAATTGTTGATGAACTTCATCAACTAGAGGTCCTCGCACAATCTTCAAGGGTACCTATAGTCAAATGATATTACATTCAAGGTTTAGTAACCTTAAAACCACAAACACTATAAGAAAAGGGGGCTTTAGCCTCGGTTAGAAACTGTGGCTAAAAAGGTTAAAAACTGAGGCTAAAGCCTTTATCCTTAATTTTGCCTCAGTTATCCAAACCGAGGTTGAAATCCCCGTGGCTAAAGGCTTTAGCCTTGGTTTTAGCAACTGAGGCTAAAACAACATTTATAGCCTCGGTTCTTCAAGTGAGACTAAATCCAAAATTTAGCCTCAGTTGCCTCCAATTGAAGCTAAATCTATTTTTAACCTCGGTTCTCAACAACTGAGGCTAAAGCCTTTAGCCACGGGAATTTCAGCCTTGGTTCTCAACAACCGAGGCTAAATCCAAGAGTCGGTTACAAATTGAGGCTAAAAATGTTTAATTTTTTAAATATTTATTTAAACTACTAATCCATTCATTCAATCTACTCATGAAATAATTAATCATGAAAGCCACAATACCAACAAAATAGTTAACAACAGTCTATTTAAAGTTTTCAAAATAAGCTCAATCAAACTATTACACAACATTAGGTTCGACAAATAATACAAAGTCACAACGCAAGATTTGGGTATGACTTTTGCTCGGCTGGTGAACAACTAAAGCTTGTTCGGTTGTCTGAAAGCATCTGCAAAGAAGAAGAAGTCGCCATTAGCAATAACTTATAGTGGAGTCCATCATATCGATAGTTTAGATCGCTCCACAGGCATGTCCCTAGCTCCTAATTTTACTTTTAAAAGCTGTAGAGGTTTCTTTCTCAGCATTTAAATGTCAAAAAAGCAAAGTTACCATATGAAGTCTAAAATAGACTTGTTTGACACATGTACAAGCATATGGATATCCAAGCAAAAACATATGAGAGTAAAAGAAATGAAAGAAACCTTCACTGCTACTTTGCAATAAGACAGGAACATCAATATCATTGTGATATCTATCAAAAATGGTACAAATCTTTAGTGGGGGAAAATGTTCTTCAATCCAATAGTCAGTTTCTGGATGCTAGCAGAATATATCAACCTGTATGCATGCACACAAACATTGTGCATGTGGCACAAGCATGCAGCGATTGAATGCTAGAAAGAGTGCTAGTATCAACAGACGAAAATCTCACCAGGAATAAACAAATATACCAAAGAGGTATAAAACACCTATGGTTACCAATACGAAGGCTTGAGGAGCTGCCAAAGTAAGCTTCATCATCCAGATTGTCATCCTCATCCTCATACTGATAGATAGCTTCTTGTTCGTAGGAGGCTTCTTCTTGAGCCTCCAATGGTAGAGGCACAAACCAAGTGGCTCTAATGAGCAGACAAACACTCTCCTCGAACAGGTAATCATCAAAATGAAATGCCACAACAATGGGTCAGACTCATTACCATGGCATACTCATTCAAACCAGTGAACATGTTAGTCAGCCTAAAGTTCAGGGGTGTTGTAAATAGGCCGTTATGTTGTTACTATCAACTTGATGTAAGTATAACAAGCCTGAATATTAGTGAATCAAAAGTATACAAAAGGTTGAAACCTTACACCGGTTGCTAGGTAGGCAGCCAGACTAAATGATTTCGAAATGTTGGCTATAGTTGCAAGAAGCAAAAAATACTGGGGAAACATTGGAGTCAGTAACTCAACTCCAATGCTCAAGCTGAATAAGATTGATGTTGAGAACCTTTCCGTCTGCTTGTGAGACAAAAACAACATAGCAAGATCAATCACTAAACCTAATTCTGATGCCACCAAAAGATTGAATTCTAGAACAAGTAACAATACTCATACCTTCAAGTTGGCATCGAATGCAGATCCAAGGCTAGCGGTGTATATGCATCGGCTAAGCCATCCAAGCCCATCCTTCAGTACCCAATTTAATGCAGCAGCCATTGGAAGGGACCGAGAGGACCCAATCCCTATGGTTCGAAACATCGCCTGAAAAGCAATCAATCAAGCATTCCCATAAGAATCTTAATGCAACCATGATTCTTTGTAGTTACTAAAACTAAATGATTTAAGGATTCTTCTTTTTTTCTTTTTCTTTCTTTCTTTTTTTTTTTTCCAAATTACTACAGTGAGGAGAAAATATGTAATGTTCAATCAAAGCCAGTGGCATTTTAGTCCATGCTAGAATTTTGTATAGGTAAAGACACCCAAAATGGATCCTGATCCTCATGTGGTCTGCTCCACTGTGGATGGGTGATGTTGCAAAAATAGTGGAGAAACCGAGCAACCAATGCCTACCTTGGAAATGGATGGTTGGAAATCAAATAAAGCAAATGGTCCACATGCTAATGCTACAAGTAAGTTTACTGATTGAAAGGCTACTATTGTTCACTGAAGGGCATCTTTTGTCCATCGCCATCCATAGTGGGGTCTGCCAGACAAACACTATCAATCACCAAAAGGTAGGTCCCGCCTGATTTTATAGGCCCACCTGCTTCCTGGCTCTTGATCGAGCAGCAGACTCACTGTTCTTGACCATCCTCTTCTGCCTCCTCTCAACAGTCTTCTCGACCACGTTGCCCGGTGCAACCTGCCTTGTTTGCAAAACGAAAAGAAAGTGACAAATCGATTAAACAAATAAAACATGGCAAGATAAGATAACATTACCTCCATTGAGCTATTGTAACTATCTAGAGAAAATTGCTACAGAGCTCTACCATTGGCCTATTGGAAAAGAAATACACCTACTAATGAAAGAGAAATGAGTAAAATAAAAAATCTACCTTCATGTTTCATTAGTATGCAACCCCAACACTATAGAGGCACATCTCCTCCTCACCCACTCACCCAACTCTTTAACTCTATTCGAAACATTTCCATCAACCTCTTCATCCTTTTGAACTATCAAATGAGGGCAATAGAGCATATCATGTTGAGGAATCTCCTGGTCATTGGTTTAACTAGGAGGTATTATACAATGCTTCAGCTGAGAGCTTATACAATATGCTTAGTTTGCACAGGTGGGGCACATGCTTCAGTGATCCCAAAACCATTGATACAATGGACCTCATGGACAAAAAGTACCCCAGATTGGAAGATCCTAGCTATATAATATTTGGCTTTTTCCCATTGAATGTGAAGGTTGGCTGCATTTTCTTTCTTAACTGTCCATTTATTTGGCCAACTATTGAAGGGTTAGGGTTTTTCCAATTGGGAGATGAGCATGGGTCATCCATAGAGGGGACAATCATACCGACGGTTTGGATTGTTGAATCACGGGCCTCGCTCGTACGAAATGAGCTCAAATAGTATTGTACAAACATCATGAGCTTGGTTTTCAATTACAATTTTTATGATAGAAAGTCCTACATGGTACCTTAACCAATCCAGTTCCATTATCGCACACAAGAGGTTGAATATCTTCAGCATCAGCCATCTTCTAGTAGCTACCAGAAAATGGTGCGGACCTTAGAATAGAAGAATTAGGAAAATAAAAGAGTACTTTCATAGCATTTTTCATCTAAAGCACTACAAATTCAAATTTCAAGCAATGACAAATTCACAATCTATGTAAATCATCCCTTGTGCCTTTGGTAAATTTAGTAAAGAATAGTGGTTTCCAGAGCCTCTCCTGCCCAATAACTTCATGGCAAACATATCATTACTAAGGAAGAACCAAATGATAACACAATCAATTCCGAATAACACAACCAAATGACTGAGGCTAAGCAGAAGTTCCCATTCTTGTGGTCCAATTTGTAAGTGAAAAATAATCCCGACTATTCAAATTAAAAAGTCATCATTAAATTGCTAATAAACAAAATTATCACCGTGGATAAATTATGCCATAAAAGTTTGGATGAGGAAACAGTCCGGACTTTGCAATTAATGCATGCTACATTCATGACGGATGAAATGCTAAAAGTAGAGAAGAAAAAATGGTAATGGGCTATCACTAGTTCATAACACACTCAACATTCTCAACGGCCATATTATCAAGGTGACAACTTTCTGGAAATGAGGACCAGAATTTGGATGGGTCCAGCTGATGTGCATACATCCAATGTGTCCAAAAGATGATTTGCCTGAGTTAAGTAAACACTTACATTTTCTTATTTTCAAACCCTTCACACCCTTGTATAAGAATTCAATGTAATCATTTCCATGCCTGCTCCAAAAATGCATCAACATATTTTCATGGTGAAAATTCACAAATTACTTGCGAAAACTATTCTTTTCTATTTAAAAACTAAAAACATTGCAATTTTAGAAAGAAAAATAAATATTCTGAAATTTACTTCTTACAGTTGGGCTCTAAATGGCACAAAATTAGGAGAAAGATCGAATGTGAAAAAATATAAGAAAGATGCTTACGATGGTCCCGCCGACTGATACTTGGCCTCGACAGTTGGCAATGCACCACCGGCTCCTCTCATCTTGATCCAGTTGAAGCAGTGGAAGATAACATCTGATCTATGATCAATACAAAATCAAACCCAAATGAAACAGAATTAAATAAAAAATAGAAAGAGCCAAACATACCCAAGAAAGATTCAATAATCACAATACCACAGAAGAGAATCAGGCAAAGAATGAAAAAACCCATATCGCATATTCTTATCATTCTTTGCTAGATGGAATCTAGAGATACTCCAAAAAAAAAACAAAAAAAAGCGAATAGAGGAAACATTAATAAATTTTTTTTTTTTTTAAGTGTGGAAACCTGTTTCACATTGACCGGAATGGAGGAAGTACATGAAAGTGGCTCCAAATGGCAAGTGAGCTCTTTTGTTCATTATGAAGACATGAGCTCATCACCTTCCATTTGATCCAATGACCATCCTACTCAATGCAAACTTACTTCAAACACACCCTCAAAGTGTCTCCATAAACTACCTTTTGGTAGATATGGCTTAAATGCTTTGAAGGTTTAATGTTTGTACCAACCATTTTTCCTATGACCCAGTTACAAAATAAAAAAAGTTACAGGACTGACTATTGTTACACCAATCAAGTGATCTTGATCGTCGATTCAGTATGATTAGGAACATTCCACTAATTAGGCCCTACCTTGGATTACCATGGTGCTCAAGGACTTCAATATGACAATCTTAGCCATCCAATATATGAAATGTGACTACCAGATTCTGAGTGTTTTGCGTTGGAACTGATTAAATGAGGATTTAGTTTTGTTGGGAAAAATAGGTTTAGGTTTTTCCTAGTTTGTTCAATATTTTCATTACTTGGTTTTACCAATCCAATGTTTATTTTGGAACAGTAAATTGTAATGATAATGAAACCATGCAATGTTACTACAGATCAGGTTCTTGACATTGTGATGCACCCAGAGAAAGTGGAATGGCAGAGTTTTCTTGGGTGCCATTAAAATAAATCTATTTCTGATGATACAATCATGTTTTGCGATGTGAGTAGGCAATGGGTGGATAACTTAAGGATCATTGTTAGATGGTTTGAAATGATGTCGGACCCAAAAATCAACTAACTCAAAAAAGAAAAACGATGGGAATTCGCACGAGAGAGAAGGATGTGAGCACTGTCACAGGGAGATTTGGATGTAAGGCTTGTTGCCTTCCAAAGACTTACCCTGGCATACCCCTATGCGCCGGCCTATTCATTTGTGGAATGACATGGCAAAATAAAATAAATTAAATTAAAAACAAATCCTTTTTTTAAGCCCCTTGGGAAAAATCAAAACCTTTTTTTTTTCATACAACCACACCCAACCAGTAACTCCACGATCTAGGTAGAGACAAAAAAAAATAAAATAAAAAATAAAAAATCACATCTGCATATTTCAGTGAATCAAAGCAATAAAATTAACAACCAACATCCCATGCCAGATTTTATATAAGAAACAAATCCAATTCGATATGTTATAGAGCTTAAAATCATGCTGGCACCAATCATGTTTGAGATTAAACATGCCTGGGTTGGGTAACTAATGTACTTTATAGTGCTTCAATTCACATTACAGGACCAATCATGTTTGAGATGTTGGCACTCCAATAACAATTACTCCACCATGGAGCACCACCACTGCTGCTTCCAGACCAAAGCTTTATCACTGTTCAATAAGGCCATAGATAATTGAGGTGTGAATTCTCAATAAATAATAATAAATTAGGTGTGAACACAAGTTTCATCAACTGACAAAATAAGCATCTTACTAATGAAACAAAAAAAAATAAAAATCAAATGATGCACACATTCTAAGTAATGAAACTTACTTATCAGCGATGTTATTGCAAATACTCTACCCTTTAGCAATAAAACTACATTCGTCGCAAAAAGTTTCAGTTGGAATTTGTTGCAACGAGTTAACCTAGTCGCCGCTAAAACAAACTATTTGCGGCGATTTTTGTGTCGTTCTAAAAAATGATGTTTTGCGACAACACTCAATTCGTCGTATAAAGTGGACATTAGCGATGACAAATGAAACGAGTGGCGAAACATCTTTCCCTTCATGTAATTTTTCCAGAAAAAATTGGTGGGAAACGTTTTAGCGATGATAATTATAGCTCGTTGCAAAAACATTGACTATTTGCGATGATTTACAATGTTGTAGCAAGTACTCTAACATTTTGCAATGAAACTACATTCGTCGCAAAAAAGTTTAAGTTAGTATTTGTCGCAACAAGTTAACCTGGTCGTCGCTAAAATAAACTATTTACAGCAACGATAATTATATCTAGTCACACAAACGTTGACTATTTGTGATGATTTATAATGTTGTTGCAAATACTCTAACATTTCGTAATGAAATTAGGTTCGTCGCAAAAAGCTTCAGTTTCTATTTGTCGCAACGAGTTAACCTGGTCGTCGCTAAAACAAACCATTTACAGCGACTTTCATGTCGTGGCAAAAAATAATGTTTTGCCACGACACTCAATTCGTCGCATAAAGTGGACATTAGCGATGACCATGGAAACGGGCGAAAAAACGTCTTTCCCACCAGGTAATTTTCCCGAGAGAAATTAGTGGGAAACGTTTTAACGACAATAATTATATCTCGTTGCAAAAACGTCGACTATTTGCGATAATTTACAATGTTGTTGCAAATACTCTAATATTTTGTAATGAAACTACGTTCGTCGAAAAATGTTTCAATTTGTATTTGTCGCAACGAGTTAACCTGGTCGTCGCTAAAACAGACTATTTACAGCGACTTTCGTGTCGTGGCAAAAAATAATGTTTTTCTACGACACTCAATTCGTCGCATAAAGTGGACATTAGCGATGACCATAAAAACGCGTGGTGATAATTAATGAAACGTCTTTACGGCCATGTAATTTTCCCAGGAGAAATTGGTGGGTAACGTTTTAGTGACGATAATTATAGCTCGTCGCAAAAACGTTTCACCATGTGAAGAGCCCTATCAGAAATCTATTGGCCCACTCACCAGGTCAGCCATTGTGGCCACCCATCTTTTCCATACAAATCGGCCCGCTTGATGAATGGACCGGCCTTATTCTGGGGTAAGGGAATATTCACGGTGGTCCAAGTGGATCATGATAACAACACAAAGAAGTAACAAACAAAAGTATAACATGCATTGTTTTGTACTCAGTAACTCGTCCCGGCTGGTTTAGGTTCCAGTTGAATTGCAACTTGTCTGAGTCTAAGGTAAATTAACCCAACTTGTATGTGTAAGGGGTGAAAGGGGTTTTTGACTCATGGTACAGTCTTTTATCATTTCTAACCAAGTTTGAGTCAACTCAGACAAGTTAGCGACCGCAATAATAAGTGAAAAATGAGACACCATTGAACTGATGCATAGCTAGAATTGATCATAGTAGAAGCTATCAGACTAGTGATAGCACTAGTCTTTCAAATCTTCTTATATGATGATATATGATCCTTACATACTATACATGGTTATAAGGATGGATTTATTTATATTTATTAGGATTTCCTAGGATGTCTCTAGATCTCCTGCCTCTTCTATATATGTATATCATTTTAATAAATAAAGTACTGAAAATTGATCTCACACAAACAAGAAGTCCTGGTGTAAATGGGTTGAGCATGCAGAGCCTCCTCCAAAGATATCCATCCCATCCTAGAAAATCTTTCACAAGGCCATCCCGGTAGATGCTAGGGATATCCAAATGCAACTGCTACTCCTCTTCATCCTTTCTCCAAATTGAATCCATTGATCACATTTTCCTCTTGGGGACCATGGCTAGGGAGGTTTGGACCTACTACGGGAGAATCCTCGACATGAACGGGCCTCCAAATGGCAAATGAAGTAACTATGTAGCAGCAGTACTAGTACTAATTATGACTGGGTTATCTTTATCTTGTGTTAAATGGTGTGTGGAGTGGAATGACTGGGTTATCTTCTTCTCTTGTTATGGTTTTGATCTTGTCCTATTATGGTTTTTGATCTCTCAAGAACTACAATTAGTAATAATAAACAGTTCTTTGTTATGTGGTTATGGTTTAGATAATATATATATATATATCATAAAATGATATAAAAAATGATATATATACCTCCCACTTTGTTATGTATTGTAGTCCACTTTAGATTGGGATATACCTCATTTTTTCATCTCATATCATAAAATGATATAAAAAAATATATATGAACGGCATGGATGAAATACATAAATCATGGTGGGGCAAACAGAGCACCGACCACCAGCCATTGGCTGGTGGTAGGGGGAGTAGTCAATTTGTTTCCGCAAGACTCCTACCGAAGTGACGTCACTAGTTATATGCGTTCCACCGTGATGTGTGTTTTGTATCCACACCGTCCATCAATTCGGAGAGACGTATGAATTGTATCCACACTGTCCATCCATTTTTTCATATCATTTTATATTATAGTAGATTTTTTTTTAAAAAAATGCATATCTACAAATCAAGTGGACCACACCGCAGGAAATGGTGCTAAGGATGGCCACCATTGAAACCTTTTTAGGGTCCACCATATTGTTTATTTGTCATCCAACCTATTGATATGGTCATATACACCTGGATGAAGTGAAAAAGTAAATATCATCTTAATCAAAAACTTTGGTGGCCCCTAAGAATTTTTCAATGGTAGGAATTTAATCCCCACTTTGTGGTCCATTTGAGCCTTGGATCTTCGTTATTTTTGGGGTCATACTCTAAAATGATACGTATAAATGGATGGGCAGTGTGGATAGAATTCATACATCTTGTTGGCCCCTTAGTGGCCCATCGGAGCCTCATTCATCTCATCCCCCATCCAACCATTGCATCGCCCATCCAACCATCCATTCATCTCATACAATCATCCAAGCATCCATCAATCCATCTATCCATCCATGTATATATCCAGTCATCCAAACATCCATCCATGCATCCATCCATCCAACCATACTATCCATCTATCCAACATCTAACCATCTTGTACATACATCTGATCATCCCATCAATCATCAAAACATCCATCCATCCATGTCATCTATCCATACAATCACCCCATCCATCCATCCATACATCCATCCAACCATCCCATCCATCCATTCATCCATCTATCCTAGCTATCCATCTAACCATTCATCGAACCAACCCATCCATCCAATCATCAAAACATCCATCCATCCATATCATCTATCCATCCAAACAACCACCCATCCATTCCCATCACAACCATCCAACCATTTATCCATCCCATCTAAACATCCATCCATTCCATCCAACCATCCATCCCATCGATCAATCTATTAATATTCGTCCATCTAACCATCCAACCATCCCATCCAACCATCTCATCGATCAATCTATCCATCCATCCATCCAATCATCAGATCCGTCCATATAACCATCCAACAATCCCATCTAAACATCCATCCATCCATCTCATCAATCCATCCCAAATATCTCATTCATTGGTCCATCCATCCCATCTATTCACATATTTATCCATCCAACCATCCCATTCAACCATCCATCCAACCAACCATCCAACCATCCCATCTATCCATCCATCTAACTATTCCATCCAACCGTCCAAACATCCATCCATCCAACCATCCATCCATCCACCATTCAATCGATGATTAGAGCTTGATTTAATGGTCGAAAGCACTTTGTTTTGTACGATCATTGATTGGGAGGTTGATCTTGTGATTGATGGTGATGTGCAATATTCGATTGTTGATTGGAGACTTAATGAAGTGATGTACAATGATTTCCACCATTCGATAAAGGATTGGAGGCTGATGGATGGTCAACAACACTTTTTATCGTTCGATTATTGATTGGAGGTCGATCAAGCGATTGTCGATGTGCACCAATCCATCGTCAATAGGGGAACTGATAACAAGATTTATGTTGGTTTGTCCCATTCAATCATTAATTGGAGGTTCATTAGATGTTCAACAACACTTCGTGTCGTCCGATTGTGGATTAGGAAGTCAATCGAGCGATCATCAGTAATGTGCACTGTTTGATCATTGATTAGGAATTAAATGAGGCAATATACATTGGTTTCCACTGTTTAATTGATGAGCACACAGACAGATGAAAGAAAACTATTCATAAGAGTACACAGGCAGATAATTTACGATGTTATTGCAAATACTCTACCCTTTCGTAATGAAACTACATTCGTCGCAAAAAGTTTCAGTTGGAATTTGTTGCAACGAGTTAACCTAGTCGTCGCTAAAATAAACTATTTGCAGCGATTTTTGTGTCGTTCTAAAAAATCATATTTTGTGACAACACTCAATTTGTCGCATAAAGTGGACATTAGTGATGATAATTGAAACGCATGGTGAAACGTCTTTTCCGTCATGTAATTTTTCCAGAAAAAATTGATGGAAAACGTTTTAGCGATGATACTTATAGCTCGTCGCAAAAACGTTGACTATTTGCGATGATTTACATTGTTGTAGCAAGTACTCTAACATTTCGCAATGACATTACATTCGTCGCAAAAATGCTTAAGTTGGTATTTGTCGCAACGAGTTAACCTAGTCGTCACTAAAACAAACTATTTACAATGACTTTTGTGTCGTTGCAAACAATAATGTTTTACAACGACACTCAATTCTTCGCATAAAGTGGGCGTTAGCGAGAAAAATTAGTGGGAAACGTTTTAGCGATGATAATTATATCTAATCGCACAAACGTTGACTATTTGCGATGATTTACAATGTTGTTGCAAATACTTTAACATTTAGCAATGAAACTATGTTCGTCGCAAAAAGCTTAAGTTTGTATTTGTTGCAACGAGTTAACTTGGTCGTCGCTAAAACAAACCATTTGCAACGACTTTCGTGTCGTGGCAAAAAATAATGTTTTGCCACGACACTCAATTTGTCGTATAAAGTGGACATTTGCGATGACCATGGAAACGAGTGGCGAAACGTCTTTCCCACCCTGTAATTTTCTCGGGAGAAATTAGTGAGAAACGTTTAAGCGATGATAATTATAGCTCGTTGCAAAAAGATCAACTATTTAGGATGATTTACAATGTTGTTGCAAATACGCTAACATTTTGCAATGAAACTACGTTTGTTGCAAAAGGTTTCAGTTTGTATTTGTCGCAACGAGTTAACCTGGTCGTCGTTAAAACAGACTATTTACAGCGACTTTCGTGTCATGGAAAAAAATAATGTTTTTCCACGACACTCAATTCATTGCATAAAGTGGACATTAGAGATGACTATAGAAACGCGTGGCGAAACGTCTTTTCGGCCATGTAATTTTCTCGGAAGAAATTGGTGGGAAAAGTTTTAGCGACGATAATTATAGCTCGTCGTAAAAATGTTTCTCCGTGTTAAGAGCCCTATCAGAAATCTATTGGCCCACTCAGTAGGTCAGCCATTATGGCCACCCATCTTTTCCATACAAATCTAATGTAGAGCGGGTCGCGGATAGTTTCATGGCCAAGATGGGTCAAAAAAGGCCCAGTCGACGACAGAAGTGATCCGGACCGTCGGACCTTAGATTAGGCGTATCTCACAATCCGGAATGAGTTACCTGACGTAAAATATATGATTTTGGGGTAGAACGAGCTACTTTAGCCAACCAACCCCGCTTTGCTGGGTTGCGCAGCACGGAATTGCGAAAAACCCCTGGATCGAAGGTCGTTTCCCTGTTTTAATTTCATTTTTACTATAAATAATAAGCTTTAGTTTGATTATAACTCTTCATCCGTTGGGCTTTAGGAGTTGCGCCCAACGTGAAAAGAGCTTAGAATAATTAGGAGAACAGTTTGGTGAAGCCAAATAGGTTAGTTACTATTTTTGGCCGAAAACCTTGCGCACTAGTAGACATCACGACCGTTTATAAATAGTAAGTTTACTATTTATAGTAAGTCCCGATTTCTAGGAGTTTTAGTTGTAGTTTCATTCTAATTTCTTTCCCATTGCTTGGTACCCCTATTTAAAGGGTTGTGAACTCATTTTTAGTCATCAATTAATCAATTTTGAATTTCTTAGAATTTATTTATACTTTCTACTTTCTTTCCTCGTGGATTCGAGAAGTCTCTGTGAGGAGTCGAGAGAAGCTCCGTGGATTCGGAGTAGTTATCCTCATCACGTTCATCCTTGCGTCAAAATCGGCCCGCCTGATGAATGGACCGGCCTTATTCTTGGGTAAGGGAATATTCATGGTGGTCCAAGTGGATCATGATAACAACACAAAAAAGTAACAAACAAAAGTATAACATGCATTGTTTTGTACTCAGTGACTCGTCCCGGCTGGTTTAGGTTCCAGTTGAATTGCAACTTGTCTGAGTCTAAGGTAAATTAACCCAACTTGTATTTGTAAGGGGTGAAAGGGGTTTTTGACTCATGGTACAATCTTTTACCATTTCTAACCAAGTTTGAGTCGACTTGGACAAGTTATCGACCGTAATAATAAGTGAAAAATGAGACACCGTTGAACTGATGCATAACTAAAATTGAGCATAGTAGAAGCTATGAGACTAGTGATAGCACTAGTCTTTCAAATCTTCTTATATGATGATATATGATCCTTACATACTATACATGGTTATAAGGATGGATTTATTTATATTTATTAGGATTTCCTAGGATATCTCTGGATCTCCTGCTTCTTCTATATATGCATGTCATTTTAATAAATAAAGTACTGAAAATTGATCTCACACAAACAAGAAGTCCTGGTGTAAATGGGTTTAGCATGCAAAGCCTCCGCCAAAGATACCCATCCCATCCTAGAAAATCTTTCGCAAGGCCATCCCGGTAGATGCTAGGGATATCCAAATGCAACTGCTGCTCCTCTTCATCCTCGGTCCAAATCGAATCCATTGATCACATTTTCCTCTTGAGGACCAAGGCTAGGGAGGTTTGGACGTACTACGGGAGAATCCTCGACATGAACAGGCCTCCAAATGGCAAATGGAGTAACTATGTAGCAGCAGTACTAGTACTAATTATGACTGGGTTATCTTTATCTTGTGTTAAATGGTGTGTGGAGAGGAATGACTGGGTTATCTTCTTCTCTTGTTATGGTTTTGATCTTGTCCTATTATGGTTTTTGATCTCTCAAGAACTACAAATAGTAATAATAAACAGTTCTTTGTTATGTGGTTATGGTTTAAATTATATATATATATATATATATATATATATATATATATATATATATATTATATATATATATATATATATATATATATATATAGTAATAATTTTGTTTTAAAATTGTGAAATTAAAAATTGCTGAGATTTTGAAAATCATCAGTTATATTAATATCATAATATCATTCAATTTATTTATCAAGAAAATATGGTGAAATTTACAATACCTCACAATGGTTAGTGCAGCTATCCCCCTCTTTTCTTTTATTTGAGGTGCAACCATCTCCACTGTTTCCATTGGCGTGGCCCACTTTTATTTTGGATCAGTCTGATTTTTTGGCTCACTTGTGGCTGAACAATCACAATGAGGCTGATAATAGTAATGGCTTGGATCACTGAACAACCAATGAAAACTGATCAGTAGTCACAGTATATGCCTCTCAGTTTTATTGGAATGATATCTCACACGACTACACTCACAGTAATTGGACATGTGGCATATCTGCAACTTAAATTAAATCGTCGAGGTAGTGGGCCCTACTAGAGATGGGTCATATCTCGAATTCACAACCAAACAATGATCATATGCAGAAGCTTAGGGGCACCTAATGGACAATCAAAATGAAAGGTTGTCAATGGTCTGAATTCAACTAACAAATGTCCACCAATCACAGGTTAGGATCTCCCAGTCAATCTGATTTTACCTCTACAAGCTACCCACGGTTGGTACCACAATTTGAACAGTTACAATTGAGTGGCATGTATGCCACATCTACTGTTTTTTTATTGCATGGGTATGAAACATCGTACTGGGTAGCATGTTAGCTGGTATTTCCCTAACCGTGGGCCTATACATTGCATATCCATGCTATCTATCAGCTTTTGCAGCTCATTTTAGGGCATGGTCCCAAAAATTAAGTAGATCCAATTTCAAGTGGACCACACTGTAATTAAGGTAACATTGGTCATTGAACGCTCAACATTAAAAGACTTCCTAGGGCCCACTGCTATTTTTATTTTCCATCCAACCTGTTAATAAGACCACAACCTGGTTGAATGGAAAATAGAAATATCAGCTTGATACAAAACTTGGGCTCAATCCCTAATGTGTGATCTACTACTTGAGATTTGGATCTGCTTCATTTTTCGGGCAAACCCTAAAATAAGATACAAAAACCAATGGATAGTGTGGATATACAACACATACATCAAGGTGAGCCCCAAGCTTAGAGAAACACCCACTATGGTGTGACCCGTGTAGTGGACAGGCAATTGCCAGAAGTGGATTGGGAGCTGACTCTAACAAATGGTGGGCACTGCAGAGCCCACCTTGATGTATATGGTTTATATCCACATGATACATCCATTTTATATCCACATGATACATCCATTTTGCCAATTCATTATAGGGCATGAGCCTAAAAATGAAGTAGATCTGAAGCTCAAGTGGACTACACTCCGGGAAACAGTGGGGATAATAATACCCACCATTAATGTTTATTTGCCATACAACCTATTGATAAGGTCACACAAACCTGGTTGAAGGGAAAACACAAGTATCAGCTTGATCCAAAACATTTTTGGCCCCAGCAAGATTTTAATGGTGGGCGTTCAATTATCACTATCTCCTGTGGTGTGGCCCACTTAGGCTTCATGTGCTTGATTTTCGGGTTCATGCCCTAAAATGAGCTTCTTCTTTTTTTTTTTTTTTTTTTTTTTTTTTTTTTTTTTTTTTTTTCTTTTTTTTGGAACCCACTATATAAAAAAGTATAAGGTTATTTAGACTCAAACCATCGACCTTCTTAGTAAAATAGATCAATTTGTTTATTTATTTTTTTCATCTTTTTGTTGTGAAGGTTTTTTTTTTTTTTCACCCAATAATGTCCAACCTCACATTACCAAAATCAAAAGAAACAAAGAAACTCATCACATCCCATGACTACTCAAAGAAACCGATTAGTACCAACCATTGAACCCAATTCTATCTTTGCCAATATCCATCTGCCCTCTTAATTCTCTTGTAATATCCCATCTTATCCTACAAATCTTATCTCCACCACCATTACTCTCCAATTGCCCTAAAATGAGCTAATAAAATGGCATAGATGAAAACACATTCATCACGTTGGGTGCCACAACGCCCAATACCACTTACCTGAGTGGTGGGGTTCACCACCTAATCTCTTCAGGTGCACAGAGACTACAACGGTCTATGTATTTGTTGTTGTATTGCCCAATGGTCAACTAAATGAATGATGGGAAGTGTTCCATGTGATTGGTGGGATTGGGAAGGTGAGAAAAATCCCAATAAAAAAACCAAAATCATGATTCATGACTCTTAAGGCAAAAAATTTATGAGAAGACCTTGATGCTCCATGATATTGTAATGCACGGTATGCATCCACTCGAGGACCACGTTCTTCTTCGACTATTTTAAGCATAAGATACCAGTGAGTTATATCATACTGAGGAAGCATATAACGTTTGATACATGTGGAATAAATTTACCCAAGTTAAACAGATTAAACTGTGGCCTTCACGACTTAAAGTTATGGTCTGAAAATCAGATTGTTTGAACAATCCCAACCTGTGATTCGTAGACAGTTGCTTGTTGAATTCAGACCAATAGATATTTTTCATTCTTAACTATCAAATAGATATCCATCAGTCCAATGGTCAATTAATCAAATATATAAGCACTAATTTTTGGTTCCTAATAAATCTAAACTAAGAACTATAATTAGAAATGATACATCCAAGTGTTTGCGCAGCATCCTTCAAACTCCACCACAATATTAAAATTTTCAGAGAATTTAATATCCAAGTTGCTCTTTACATGCAAGCAGTTGGAACCATAATCCTTCCATCAAGGACTTCAAAGCATGGTACATTTGTGACAGATCTTGGTCACTCATCAGGTAGGCTACCATGTTAAGAGCCCTATCAGAAATCTATTGGCCCCACTCACCAGGTCAGCCATTGTGGCCACCCATCTTTTCCATACAAATCGGCCCGCCTGATGAATGGACCGGCCTTATTCTTGGGTAAGGGAATATTCATGGTGGTCCAAGTGGATCATGATAACAACACAAAGAAGTAACAAACAAAAGTATAACATTCATTATTTTATACTCAGTGACTCGTCCCAGCTAGTTTAGGTTCCAGTTGAATTGCAACTTGTCTGAGTCTAAGGTAAATTAACCCAACTTGTCTGTGTAAGGTGTGAAAGGGGTTTTTGACTCATGGTACAGTCTTTTACCATTTCTAACCAAGTTTTAGTCGACTTGAACAAGTTAGCGACCATAATAATAAATGAAAAATGAGACACCATTGAACTGATGCATAACTAGAATTGAGCATAGTAGAAGCTATGAGACTAGTGATAGCACTAGTCTTTCAAATCTTCTTATATGATGATATATGATCCTTACATACTATACATGGTTATAAGGATGGATTTAGTTATATTTATTAGGATTTCCTAGGATGTCTCTGGATCTCTTGCTTCTTCTATATATGCATGTCATTTTAATAAATAAAGTACTGAAAATCGATCTCACAAAAATAAGAAGTCCTGGTGTAAATGGGTTGAGCATGCAAAGCCTCTGCCAAAGATACCCATCCCATCCTAGAAAATCTTTCACAAGGCCATCCCGGTAGATGCTAGGGATATCCAAATGCAACTGCTGCTCCTCTTCATCCTCGGTCCAAATCGAATCCATTGATCACATTTTCCTCTTGGGGACCAAGGCTAGGGAGGTTTAGAACTACTACGGGAGAATCCTCGACACGAACGGGCCTCCAAATGGCAAATGGAGTAACTATGTAGCAGCAGTACTAGTAATAATTATGACTGGGTTATCTTTATCTTGTGTTAAATGGTGTGTGGAGAGGAATGACCGGGTTATCTTCTTCTCTTGTTATGGTTTTGATCTTGTCCTATTATGGTTTTTGGTCTCTCAAGAACTACAATTAGTAATAATAAACGGTTCTATGTTATGTGGTTATGGTTTAGATTATATATATATATATATATATATATATATATATATATATATATATATATTCTTGTTGAAAAAAAATAATAATAAAAAAATTGTCCAGGTAGTGTGCCCAACTAGACATGGGTCATATCTCGAACTCACACTCAAACAATGATATCATAAGCAGAAGATTAGCAATTATATCTAATGGACAATCAAAATGAGAAGTAGTCAATGGTCTGAATTCAACCAACAAATGTCTACCAATCAGAGCAGTCAATCTGATTTCAACCCTACAAGCTACCCACAGTTGTTCCCACAATTTGTACGGTTACAGTTGAGTGGCATGTAAGCCACATGTACTATTTCTTTGTGCATGGGTACGAAACATTGTACCATGTAGCATGTTAGGTGTTGTTTCCCTAACCGTGGGTCTGTGTGTTGCATATCCATGCCATCCATTAGATTTTGCAGCTCATTTTAGGCTAAGGTCCAAAAAATTAAGCAAATCCAACCTCAAGTGGACCACACTGTAAGGAAACAATTGTCATTGAATGCTCAGCATTAAAACACTTCCTAGGGCCCACTAATATGTTTATTGGTCAACCAACCTGTTGATAAGACTATAAGGACCTGGATGAAGGGAAAAAAGAAATATCAGGTTGATCTAAAACTCGGGGCCCCAAGAAGTTTTTAATGGAGGATTTTCAATCCCTACTGTGTGATTCACTTAAGATTTGGATCTGCTTCATTTTTTGGGATGAACCCTAACATGAGCGGGAAAAATCAATAGATAGCATAGATATGCAACACATACATCAAGGTGAGCCTCAATGTCAGGGAAACATCCACTAGTGTGTGTGGATTAGGAGGTGACTCTAACAAGTAGTGGGCACTGTGGGGCACACCTTGATGTATCTGTTTTATATCCACACGGTACATCCGTTTTTCCAACTCGTTGAAGGGCATGAGCCCAAAAACGAAGGAGATTTGAAGCTCAAGTGGACCATACTTCAGGAAACAGTGGGGATAATAATACTTCATTTTTTGTCTCATGCCCTAAATTAATGATCTCTCAAAATGGATAGATCGTATGGTTATAACACATACATCATCATAGTGGGGCCATACAACTTGAGCTTGGTGACCTCGCTTTAGTAGCGAGATCTTGTCAGTAGCTAATCGGTATCCCAAGGAATTAGAGATTGGGCATACTAGCCTCTCTCTCTCTCTCTTTTTTTTTTAATATGACAAACGGGAACTAGGTGACAGCTGTTAGCCAGATTTAAAATAATACTTTTTGGACTATATTTGAAAATCTTAAGAGGATTTTAAGAAAAAGTTTAAAAGTCAACTTTTGGTGGGAATTCAACTGATGCATAAAGTGTCATATGCCATTGTCTCTTTTTAAATAGAAAGTTTCTCCTAAGAATGTATTTATGTGAAAACCATGGGAATCTTTTGAGAACTCATCCCATGTGATTTGTCGATCACATACAATCCATCCATTCGATGTGCCACCTCATGAAACCCCAAAGTGAAGAAATCAGCCCCACCCATAATTTAGGTGGGCCATAAAAATAAAAAAGTTGAAGGGCGAATGCTTACCCTTGATTTTAATTAGGGCTCACCTGAGTTACAAAACAACCTGATTTTTAAACTAACCCTTCATCCAAGTCAAAGGATATATTTGTATGGTTTCGATTGCATATATATATATATATATATATATAGAGAGAGAGAGAGAGAGAGAGAGAGAGAGAGAGAGAGAGAGAGAGAGAGAGAGAGAGAGAAGCAGAAATATTTAATACTTATTGTAGGATTTTAAAACACCTTACATGGTTCTTTAAGTAGAGATAGCAAGCACCAAACACATGAAACATATGAACTCCTTAAACTAGTAGATTTCGGACAGATCGAGCAGAGTCATGAACTCAGTATAGTGGTGAATAGTAACAGTCAGCTTGAGCACGGAATTGTGGTTGGAAATGTCCAAGAAGGCGGTCTCCATCACGACGTAGCCCCTTGCATATCGGAACAAGCCCGTCCCAGAGACCACCGACGACTCCCTACGCTCCACATACTCCTTATGCTCCGTGAGGTAGATATCCAAACCATGTATCTGTAGTGTACTCCCTTTGTACTCTCCATCGGTGAAGATGATCGAGAACATCAAATGTAAGGCAGAGTCATCCAAGGCCGATGCAGAAAACATCCCTTGCGATCGTCCTATCTGCTTTGAGTTCCTATCGACGTCTAGCGTGATTGCATCGTCGAACACCCCGATGCTCCCGAACCTTAGAAAATTTGAACCAATGCCATTAAGTCCGGCAACTGAGACCGAAGTCACGTTCACCAAGTCGTGCATGTAGAACACCATGCTGGTCTCTTTCATCCTCATGCCTTTGGCTTTCAAGCTGCCCACAATGGTTATTAACAAGAAAATCAGTACTGAAACCGATATCTTTGCTGTGGTTTGAGCCATTTGAAGCAGTGCTACAAAACCACTTAATATCTTAGTAGTAAAGAGAAATGGCCTATTTATAATAGTTGAAGTGCAATCCTTGCATCACAACTATTGGAGAGTGGGGCCCACATGGCAGCATTTTTTGCATGATCCCCAATCGTACCTCTGGTGAAGCACGCTTTTGTTGGTGCCATAGTGGCTAGTTTTTGTTTTTTATCATCATAATATATTGGAAAAATAAAATATTCACTGAAAATAAAATATCTAAAAAAATATATTAGTATATATATTTATCCTAAAATTCCAAAGGAAACTGTATTCCCCAGGAGGTGATTTTTGAGAGATTTAATTATAAAAATGCCCTCATACGTTTTTCCTTTTAAAATATAGTGAAAGTTGAGACTTTGATAGCCACCTACTATGTTTAAGGCATCCAATGTCTCCAACATATGATAGTATGAACAAAACATCAAGTGGATCATATCATCAAATGAGCTACATTTGAATTGGGATATTTTGAATAGTGTATATTGGTTTTTATGGGTTGACTCACTTTATGATTAGATCCACTTATTTTTGAAGTTAGTTTAATGATAATATTAGAGTGCATCTATTGGATGGATTAAATGTGAGACATACACTATGAGGGCCCTACAAATTTTTACTCTCCACATCTTACAACGTAATTATTTTCGATTTGACAAGCGAGGAAGTGATTGGGGGTCACCACCCAATTCCCTTCAGCATGAATGGAGACTTTCGCCGTCCATTCATGTCCCTGTATGGACTCACATGGTTAGCTGAGTCGATGATAGGAAGTGCTCCATGTAGTTGGTGGGGTTGGGAAGGTAAGAAATATCCCAATAAGATAACTTAAATCATGACTCATGAGAATGTAATATTCTCAATACACGTGCACCTGTGGACCATGTTCTTCTTCATCGACTGTGTTGCATGTACAAGATATTGGCAAGTTATATGATACTCAGGAAGCATACGCCCTGATACAAAGGCACCCGAAATCGTACACAGGGTATAAATTTACCCTATTTAAATAAATTTACTCAGGAAGCATACGCCTTGATACAAAGGCACCCAGAAATCGTACACAGGGTATAAACTTCTCCTCTCAAAAAGAACTGTGAATTCTCCAGTAAATTTAGAACTTAAGAAGATTTTTTCTGTAAAAATCTTAATAAAATTTACTTTAATATTGTAATAACTTTACAGTAAAATTGTGTAATTAAAAATTGTTGAGATATTAACAATCTTTTGTGATATTAGCATTATAATATCAGTCAATTTATTTATCAAGAAAATATGGTGAGAGTTACAATACCTCACATTGGTTGGTGCAGCTATATATCCCCCTCTTTTCTTTTCTTTTTGAGGTGCAACCGTCCCCACTTTTTCTATTGGTATGGCCCACTTTTGTTTTGGATCAGACTGATTTTTTGGCTCACTTGTAGCTAAACAATCAAGGTGGGGCTGATAATATTAATGGATCACTGAACAATGGGCCGCACTTGGGCAAACATAGCACAATATATTATATAGCAGCTGGCACCTAATGGACAATCAAAATAATTAGTAGACAATGGTCTTATTTCAACCAACAAATGTGGACCGATCAGATGCTAGGATCTCCCAGTCAACCTGTTTTACCTCTACAAGTTACCCACAGTTGAGTCGCATGTAAGCAACATGTACTATTTCTTTGTGCATGGGTATGAAACACGGGCGAGTAACATGCATGTTAGGCACTGTTTCCCGAACCATGGGCCTATGTCTTGCATATCCATGCCATCCATCAGCTAGCTTTTGCAACTCATTATAGGGCATGGTCCCAAAAATTAAGAAGATCCAATCTCAAGTAGACCACACCGTGAGGAAACAGTGGTCATTAACCGCTCAACATTACAAGACTTCCTAGGGCCTACTGATAAGTTTATTTTCCATCCAACCTGTTGATAAGACCACAAGAACCTGAATGAAGGGAAAACAGAAATATCAGCTTGATCCAAAACTTAGGGTTCCAAGAAGTCTTTAATGGTGGGCTTTCAATCCCTACTATATGATTTACTTGAGATTTGGATCTGCTTCATTTTTGGGGCGAATCATAAAATAAGATGCAAAAACCGATGGATGGCATGGATATACAACACATACATCAAGGTGAGCCCCAAGGTCAGAGAAACATCCACTAAGGTGTTACTCGTGTAGTGGACAGGCAATAGCTGAAATGAATTGGGAGGTGACTCTAAAAAGTGGTGGGCATTGCAGAGCCCACCTTGATGTATATGTTTTATATCTACATAATGCATCCTCTTTGCCAACTCATTATAGGGCATGATCCTAAAAATGAAGCAGATCTGAAGCTCAAGTGGACTACAATCCATGAAACGGTGGGGATAATAATACCCACCATTAATGTTTATTTGCCATACAACCTGTTGTAATGTCACACAGACCCAGATGAAGGGAAAACACAAATATCAGCTTCATCCAAAACATTTGTGGCCCCAATAAGATTTTAATAGCGAGCGTTCAGTTATCACTATTTCCTATGGTGTGGCCCACTTGGGCTTCATTTGCATTATTTTTGGGTTCATGCCCTAAAATGGGCTAATAAAGTAGATAGACAACATCAATAAAAATACATTCATCATGGTGGGTCCCACAGAGCCTAGTACCACTACCCGGGTGGTGTTGGGGTCACCACCTCATCCCTTCCACTTGCACAAAGACTTTCATGGTCTATTTATTTGTTGTTGTATGATGGGAAGTGTTCCATGTGTTTGGTGGGGTTGAGAAGGTGAAAAATATTCCAATTGAAAAAAAAAAAAAATCAAAATCGTGACTCATGACCTTGATACTTTTTTTAAAAGAAAATTTTCATTTCAATGGATCAGAAAATCCTTTTCTTTACATGGAATGATTGGGGCAGGCCCTACGATTTGGGCCCACCTATCGTAAAAAGACGAAAAACCAAAAAAGCCAGGAAAGACAAAAAGTGGTTAGCCTATTCACAGGTTGCCCAGACCTACTTTGTCCAAGAACAGTAGGCCACGAATCTTCGGGGGAAGATCTCCCCTTGATCGGAACAGACAGTTTTCTTCGCCATCACTTCCCAGCTGAGCCAGCCCATTTGCAGGGGAGTTAGTCTCCCTAGGAGTGTGGGCCAACCGTACTTCTACACTAAGCATGAGCAACTCGATCCTAGCTCTCTAATACCACAAAGGCCATGAGACTGAAGATTGGGTAGGGAGGGTTGTCACGACAAACTTAGAATCATTCACAACTTTCACTTTAGAGAACTCGAACCTCTCACAAAGGGTGAGGCCATCTAGAATAGCCCTAATTTATGCTCGCGTGTCAGTGCCAAAGCCGTAACCAGAAGCAAAAGCAAATAGGAGTTCTCCCTCCCTGCTTCTGCCTAGTCCTCCTCCCCTTGAAGGCCCTAGGTTTCCTAACGCCGAACCGTCAACATTGAGCTTGATCCAACCTCGCTGAGGCCTGATCTAATTCACAACCTGAATTTTAGGTGGCCCAACAATTGGAATGTGTATCCCCAAGGCATAAAGAGTGATCGACATGGACAGTGTAATAGATTTTGGTGGAGGCAGGAGGGGGAGAATGAGTTTAAGCCAACAATGTATGTGGAAGATAATCATGGCGCGAGAAGTCTCTGCATCTTCGAAACGGGCGGCGTTCCTTGCCCTTCATAGGTCCTAGAAGATAATACAGGGGATGAGTCCCACTCTGAGCTTCAATTTGCCTCCTTTTTGAAATCATGTTCTAAAATAAACTGTAGAAATGGATGAACGGAGCGGATAAACAACAAATAGCAAGGTGGGCTCCACGAGGCCCTGATTGGACCGTCCATCTCTGGCTCCGCCCCACACACAGTTCAGAAGCGGATTGGATGGTGTATCACACTAAGTTGGAAGATACCAATGGTAAAGGAGCGTAGTCTGAATGCACTACAACAATTCAGTCTTTTCGCAACAAGTTAACTCGTCGTAAAAACTTTTAGCGACAACTGTGCTCGTCGCCACGTTTGATACAGATACGGCGTCACTAATTCTATTTAGTAACGAAAACGGAAACTCGTCGCCAATAATTCAACTATTTGCGATGACCTAATAACTTGTCGCAAAATACAGTTAATTAGCGACGAGTTGATATACGTCGCCATTGCATATCGTAAAACGTCGTTAAATATGAGACTCGTCGCAAATAAAGATGTATCGCGACGAGTCTGCATCGTCGCTAACAAACAACCCGTCGCCAATAACTCAATTACTTGCGATAACGTACTAACTTGTCGTAAAATATAGTTAATTAGCGACGAGTTGACACGTCGCCATTGCATATCGTAAAACATCGCTAAAGATGAGAGTCATCGCGAATAAAGACGTTTTGCTACGAGTCCTCATCGTCGGTAACAAACCCAAATTTATCACAAAAAGTTTTTTGCAGCGAGTTTGGCTTGTCGCCAATAATAATTATTTATGATGACTTAATAAATCATCGCTAAATATAGCTTATTTGCGACGATTTTACACATCTCCTTTGCATATCATAAAACGTTGCTAAATATGAAAGTCGTTGCGAATAAGATGTTTTGTGGCAAGTCCTCATCGTCGCTAATAACCTCACACTTGTCGCAAAAGCTTTTTTGAGATGATTATTGCTTATCGCCAATTTTGTTGCAAATACTAATTTTTTGCGACGACCTAATAATTTGTCACTAAATATAGCTTATTTGTAGCTAGTTTACACGGCGTCATTACATATCATAAAACGTCGCTAAACATAAAACTCGTCGCGAATAAAGACATTTTGCGACGAGTCCACTTATTACTTAATTTAGTTTTAAATGATTGAACCTGTGCATATTTCACCCATTTAACATTCATCAAGACAATAATCAGCATAATATCAACAAAACAATTAATTTACCAAAAAAACTACAAATGTCTTCCTTTCCTAGCCTTTCACCTACAACATCTTTGAGAGAGTAGTATAAATTTACCAAAAAAAAAAACAGTACAAGTGACCTGTGGCATCTTGTCTATAAACCTTATAGCATTAGCAATCTCAGTTACTATTCTAATTTCTTCCAATGTAGCACCCGCCTTACCATATGTGATATTCTCCTTTATAGTAGTTGTGAATAAGATGAGCTCTTGGCTAACAAGTTGCAGTTTCTTCAAGTTGATGTCATCTATGAGCACTTCACCAGCTTGGGGGTCATAGAACCTCTCCAACAGGCTGATCACTGTCGACTTCCCACTGCCGCTCTCTCCAACTAAATCCACAATTATGCTGCTTGGAACATGCAACGAGAACCTAGAAAATACATGAATGTCAGGTCTTGCAGGGTTGTTAAAGCAAACATCTCTCAGTTCTATATCGTTGTTGATATCTTCCAACACAATTCAACATGACCAATGTATCAAAGAAAGATGCAAACATGTGAAAAACAAACCTTGAGAAACAATGACTGAAAAACATTACTATATCTATATTTATTCCATTGTAGTCTCATCAAAAGTCCTAATATCTTATAATATATTTTCATGGTCCTGTATGTTTTGGAGATGGCTCTACTGCACATTCTCTTGTATCCCTCAATATATATATATATATATATATAGAATTACTTAGTTGATTCTTCCATCATATTATGCATTGACTTGGGACTTAAAGAAATGATTGTGTTAGATGTTTCTATTCACCATCATTTCGGGTTTAGAGGTCTCTAAAGGAATAGTATAATGAAATGATTTCTAAATTATTTAAATAGAAAGAGATAAATTTTTGTGACTCTGAAACACTAGAGATGTTTTTGAATAAAGAATCCTATTAAGCTATATTATAAATTAATCTTGATGAAATAATCATTTGATAGGTGAATAAAAGGTAAAGAACCTGATAAATCCATAGATTGAATTGTTGATGAACTTCATCAACTAGAGGTCATCGCACAATCTTCAAGGGTACCTACAGTCAAATGATATTACATTCAAGGTTTAGTAACCTTAAAACCACAAACACTACAAGAAAAGGGGGCTTTAGCCTCGGTTCGAAACTGTGGCTAAAAAGGTTAAAAACTGAGGCTAAAGCCTTTATCCTCAATTTTGCCTCAGTTATCCAAACCGAGGTTGAAATCCCCGTGGCTAAAGGCTTTAGCCTCAATTTTAGCAACTGAGGCTAAAACGGCTTTTATAGCATCAGTTCTTCAAGTGAGACTAAATCCAAATTTTAGCCTCAATTACCTCCAATTGAAGCTAAATCTATTTTTAACCTCGGTTCTCAACAACCGAGGGTAAAGCATTTAGCCACGGGAATTTCAGCCTTAGTTCTCAACAACCGAGGCTAAATCCAAGACTCGGTTACAAATTGAGGCTAAAAATGTTTAATTTTTTAAATATTTATTTAAACTACTAATCCATTCATTCAATCCACTCATGAAACAATTAATCATGAAAGCCACAATACCAACAAAACAGTTAACAACAGTCTATTTAAAGTTTTCAAAATAAGCTCAATCAAACTGTTACACAACATTAGGTTCCACAAATAATACAAAGTCACAACACAAGATTTGGGTATGACTTTTGCTTGGCTGGTGAACAACCAAAGCTTGTTTGGTTGTTTGAAAGCATCTGCAAAGAAGAAGAACTCGTTATTAGCAATAATTTATAGTGGAGTCCATCATATCGACAGTTCAAATCGCTCCACAGGCATGTCCCTGGCTCCTAATTTTACTTTTAAAAGCTCTAAAGGTTTCTTTCTCAGCATTTAAATGTCAAAAAAGCAAAGTTACCATATGAAGTCTAAAATAGACTTGTTTGACACATGTACAGGCATATGGATATCCAAGCAAAAACATATGAGAGTAAAAGAAATGAAAGAAACCTTCACTGCTACTTTGCAATAAGAGAGGAACATCAATATCATTGTGATATCTATCAAAAATGGTAGAAATCTTCAGTGGCGGAAAATGTTCTTCAATCCAATAGTCAGTTTCTGGATGCTAGCAGAATATATCAACCTGTATGCATGCACACAAACATTGTACATGTGGCACAAGCATGCAGCGATTGAATGCTAGAAAGAGTGCTAGTATCAACAGACGAAAATCTCACCAGGAATAAACAAATATACCAAAGAGGTATAAAACACCTACGGTTACCAATACGAAGGCTTGAGGAGCTGCCAAAGTAAGCTTCATCATCCAGATTGTCATCCTCATCCTCATACTGATAGATAACTTCTTGTTCGTAGGAGGCTTCTTCCCGAGCCTCCAATGGTAGAGGCACAAACCAAGTGGCTCTAATGAGCAGACAAACACTCTCCTCGAACATGTAATCATCAATATGAAATGCCAAAACAATGGATCAGACCCATTACCATGGCATACTCATTCAAACCAGTGAACATGTTAGTCAGCCTAAAGTTCAGGGGTGTTGTAAATAGGCCCTTATGTTGTTACTATCAACTTGATGTAAGTATAACAGGCCTGAATATTAGTGAATCAAAAGTATACAAAAGGTTGAAACCTTAAACCGGTTGCTAGGTAGGCAACCAGACTAATTGATTTTGAAATGTTAGCTATAGTTGCAAGAAGCAAAAAATACTGGGGAAACATTGGAGTCAGCAACTCAACTCCAATGCTCAAGATGAATAAGATTGATGTTGAGAACCTTACCCTATGCATATGAAACCAAAACAACACAGCAAGATCAATCACTAAACCTAATTCTGATGCCACCAAAAGATTGAATTCTAGAACAAGTAACAATACTCATACCTTCAAGTTAGCATCGAATGTAGATCCAAGGCTAGCGGTGTATATGCATCGACTATGCCGTCCAAGCCCATCCTTCAGCACCCAATTCATTGCAGCAGCTGATGGAAGGGGCTGAGAGGACCCAATCCCTATGGCTCGAAACATCGCCTGAAAATCAATCAATCAAGCATTCCCATAAGAATCTTAATGCAACCATGATTCTTTGCAGTTACTAAAACTAAATGATTTAAGGATTCTTCTTTTTTTCCTTTTTTTTTTTCCAAATTACTATAGTGAGGAGAAAATATGCAATGTTCAATTAAAGTCAGTGGCATTTTAGTCCATGCTAGAATTTTGTACAGGTAAAGACACCCAAAATGGATCCTGATCCTCAAGTGGTCTGCCCCACTGTAGATGGGTGATGTTGCAAAAATAGTGGAGAAACCGAGCAACCAATACCTACCTTGGAAATGGATGGTTGGAAATCAAATAAAGCAAATGGTCCACATGCTAATGCTACAAGTAAGTTTATTGATTGAAAGGCTACTATTGTTCACTGGAGGGCATCTTTTGTCCATCACCATCCATAGTGGGGTCTGCCAAACAAACACTATCAATCACCAAAAGGTAGGTCCCACCTGATTTTACAGGCCCACTTGCTTCCTGGCTCCTAATCGAGCAGCAAACTCCCTGTTCTTGATCATCCTCTTCTGCCTCCTCTCAACAATCTTCTCGACCACGTTGCCCGGTGCAACCTGCCTTGTTTGCAAAACGAAAAGAAAGTGACAAATCGATCAAACAAATAAAACATGGCAAGATAAGATAACATTACCTCCATTGAGCTATTGTAACTATCTAGAGAAAATTGCTACAGAGCTCTACCATTGGCCTATTGGAAAAAGAAATACACCTACTAATGAAAGAGAAATGAGTAAAACAAAAAATCTACCTTCATGTTTCATTAGCATGCAACCCCAACACTATAGAGGCACATCACCTCCTCACCCACTCACCCAACTCTTTAACTCTATTCGAAACATTTCCATCAACCTCTTCATCCTTTTGAACTATCAAATTAGGGCAATAGAGCATATCATGTTGAGGAATCTCTAGTCATTGGTTTAACTAGGAGGTATTATACAATGCTTAAGCTGAGAGCTTGTACAATATGTTTAGTTTGCACAGGTGGGGCACATGCTTCAGTGATCCCAAAACCATTGATACAATGGACCACATGGACAAAAAGTACCCCAGATTGGAAGATCCTAGCTATATAATATTTGGCTTTTTCCCATTAAATGTGAAGGTTGGCTGCATTTTCTTTCTTAACTGTCCATTTATTTGGCCAACTATTGAAGGGTCGGGGTTTTTCCAATTGGGAGATGAGCATGGGTCATCCATAGCGGGGACAATCATACCGACGGTTTGGATTGCTGAATCATGCATGAGGGCGTACTCACCCCCGCCGGTTGTAAATAATCTCGTAAAGTACGAGGCGGGGGTGCTTGATGCACCTCATTCTCATTATGTACTTCCTCATCCATATGTTGAGGTAGTGCTTGAGGTTGATTTGCAGCCATAACCTCAATTAACTCAGGGAAATTCGAGCGGTGTCTAGTCCTGCGATGGATAGTCAACCCCTCAACTAATCCTCCTTCAGTCAAGAGACGTCGAGTGTCGTCACGGGCCCACTTGGGCATGAAACACTCGCAGCCCTTAATCAAATTCTAAACATAATCCTAAGAAAGAAAATGAAAATCTAGAAAGAAAGAGAGGGTTGGAAGGAAGTTACCAAATTGGAGTCCCTAAGCTAAAGACCTGCAAAACAAAACAAAATAAGTTAGTTTCTAAAATAGAAGAAGTTTCTAAAGCAAACCAAATATAAAGAGTTAGAAAATCTAGAAAAACAGAAAGAGTTTACCAAATTAGAAGTTCTATCTTAACAACCTACAGAATAGGAAATAGGTTAGTTCTTATGAATTAAATAGAAAACAAAATTAAAATTAGTAAAATCCTAATCTTAAACTAACTCTAAATCCAATTAATTTCAGAAAATTGTAGCCGTCAGTCCCCGACAACGGCGCCAAGAACTTGTTCACTCTCCAAGTATAGGATTGTGATGTAGTAATAAACTCGGTAAGACCGAGGTCGAATCCACAGGGACTGAAACCTGTACGTAATCTGAAACTAACTAGAACTAGAACTAGGATGAGATGAAATCTAAATCGAGTGTGATTTGAGGAATAATGGTGAAATATTTATCTAAAATTTAGAGAATTAAATTAAAGGGAAACTAGGGATTCAGAGGATCCACTTGTAGAGATCAGGGAGATCTTATGCCTACTAGAAGAATCATGGAATTTAAACTGAACTTAATTGATATAGTGTTTAAAAGATGAAAGGTGTATGAATTAGAATGGATTCCATCACCAAACCATGCCCAGGAGACAAAGCAAACAACAGAATTAAACTAATTACCAACCAGTCAACATGTTTATGAATGTTAGGAAGGGTACTGTCACCCAACCATGCCCAGGAGACGATGGTAAACAACAGGGCTTCCTGACGTCATAAACATCAAAAGGAAAAGAACATGCTCAAAGCCATCGCAGACCCATTGTAATTTCAGTCACAACAGACCATTAAAGACTAAAAACATATTCCCATAATAAAACAAATATCAAATTCAATTCATAATTAAAACTAAATTAAAAACATAAAATTGAATCTCCCATCCCACAACAAGCTTCACCTCTTAGCCCTAGCTAAGAGGTTTAGCCTAGCATGGATAGAGTAGAATCCATGAAATTCATAAAAAGAAAATAGAAAATGAAATAAACAATTTTGAAACCTTTTTCTCTCCCTGTGCTCCACACCCAAGCTCCCAGCTCTCCTCCTCCGAGATGATATTCCTCCTTTTCTTCCCTTCTCTCTTATAGGCAAGGGGGGTCGACTGTGGAGAGGAAGTCAGTGATGCTCTCCGCAAAGCATAACAGGTGCGGAACCTGTTCGTACTCCCCGTGTAACAGGCCTGCGTTGAACTGAAAGTGGGGCCCGTTATTGACGTCAGGTGCAAGATCTGATCCGTCCACTGAATTCAGGATGAAATTTTAGCTAAAAATGCATAGTTTTTACAGTCTTTTGATGCGGCCCACATGATTTTCTGTTCTACCGTTCGTTCCTGCGTTTGAACTGATAGGGACCCATCCTTGCTGTTTCATCTCATTTCGTCACCTAGGAGAGGGTTTAGGACGTCTTTTGAAGCATGTGGATGGTCTGGATCATCGTTTCGAAGCTCGGTGGTGGCCCACCAGGTTGGTCCGCAAGCTCTGTTGCGAAACAGAGCTCGCGCGGATCTTGCTGTGATAGTGGTGGGACCCACTGTAGTGTTGTTTTCCGAAATCCACGCCGTCCACGACATTCTTCTCGAAAATACCACCAATAAGGTCGAGACCAACCTGATTTCTACGTGGCCCTCGGAACTTTGCACTTGATCCTCCGTTCTCCGTTGGATAAGATACGTAACGTGTTAGCTTGCATGAGACCATAAATTCAACATGGTTGTGGTCGTGGCTGGCCTTTGAGGCGAATGGATGGTCTGGATTACTCGAATAATGGACCGTGGTGGCCCATTACATGATCCAGCGGACGACCGCACGTCCTTCGCGAAACAACGTGTACGCAGCCGACGCTGTGAAATTCGGTGGGTCTCATTTCGACGTCGTTTGAAGAATCCAAGCTGTCCATTAGCTTCAGGACGAAAACCGTCCAGGAAGGACGAGATTTGTTTGATTTCAGTGTGGCCCACTTGATTTCTCACTCCACCGTCGGTTGTCCGTTTGAACGGTTGGATTTTGATCCTCGAGATCGTTTGCAATTCTGCCCTCTAGGCAATGATAAGAAGCTCCCTAGGGATCTGATGGACGGTCCAGATCACCCGTTTGGACCATGTGTGGGGCCCACTGCACAGAAACGGTGGACGGCGGGAGGACGCTGCGTCCTTTCTTGAATGGGAGAAGAAAGAGTCGGTCAACGTACGCTGACCGACTTTGAGTCATTCAGTGCACGGCTAGTGCACATGTGCACTATGCACACTCAAGCTCAAATGGGGTCCACTATGATGTTTTCGAGAAATCCGCTCCACCCATCCATTTTGTCATATCATTTAACCCGTAGGGACCGAAGATGAGGCCCATCCAAACAGCAGGTGGGCCCAGAATTATGATTCTGAGGGCTGATCTGTCCGTTAAGCCACTTCCACCAGGATCTAACGGCTGAAATTCGGCGTGTACGGTTAATTTATGGTCCTTAGGCCATGCATGAAGTCTTGAGCCGGACGGATGGTGGGAACCCCGTGATCTTGCATTCTGGACCAGTTCCAGGCCACTTGAGCTTCAGTTTCTTGATTTTTGCAGATCTCTGGTGTGTAAATTTATTGATCTTGGTCCCCTGGAGTCCGTCCCTTGCTCTGGTGACTTTAGAACGTTAAATCCATGATTTAAACTCCCTTTCTCAGTTCATGCTTGCAAATACACTCTGCATCACAAACACGATTAAAGCGGGCCATTAAATGGCATCATGTTCATAAATCCAAGCAGTAACTAGGGTCTGATATGCAATATTTGACCCTCAACACAACCCCCAACCAGCATTTTGCTAGTCCCGAACAAAATATGCAAAAATTAAGTTGAGAATTACAAGATAATTTCTATGAAACCGAGTGATATTTTGAAAAAAACGATCCAGACACGAGAAATCTAAGATTCATGAATATTGGGCATTCTTTCTTCCGGATTCAGGTATATGGTAAAACCTCATAATCAAGTCCTAAGCATTAATCCATAAATTAGAAAAAATTCTAAACATCGAGTTCCATGGGTGTATAGTGTTACCTTGCTTATCATCATTAAGATTCACTTCGTTAATTTATGACATCCTTGGTAACCAACAAGAGTACCCAGGACAATCAACTTAAACCAAAACTTGCCTCACAGATCCACTTTTCATTCTAACAACCTTTGATTTTTCCATGAACAGTAGTGCTTAGGAGGGGAAACAAATCCTTACCTATAGGGAGCAAACCTATGGTGAGAACTAGTCGCCTAACTTTTCCAAATATTAACCGTGGGGAATTGAATCTACACCTATAAGGAGCAAACTTATGGTGAAGTTCGTTCGCCCAACCCTTTCCGCAAGCGGTTATCTTGTAGCCGGATATTTTCTTTTTTTATTAATCATGATGGAAAAATTGCCCAGGATGGTTCCTTTCATGCTTAATGATTACCAAGTCAATCCTTCAATATCAAACTGAAACTTTAATGTGAAAGCGAGATGTGTCTTGTGAAATCATGACTCAATCAATGGTTAAAACCTCTAATCATGGATTAACAATTTGAACTTAACTGTGAAATTTAACAGATACTGAAATTAAGAGTCATAAATTTCCAACATCACGTATCTTGAAATTCTAAATCCAGGATATCCGTCAAAATCACTTCGAATTCACTAGAAAGTCCAGAAAAAATTTTAAAAATTTTCACAATTCTTGCTCAAGACCAAGAAAACACTGATTAGGTAACCTAATCTCTCACCCCCAACCTAAAATCTACATTGTCCTCAATGTAAAAGATGTAAACATGCAATGCACATGGGACAACGAAAGTACATGAGAAGTGATGGGAAGATAGTACCTGGGTAACGAGTCGAGAGAGACTTTTCCATAGAGATCTCAACATGAGAGCGGGTCAGCACAAGAGTAAAACCAATCGAAAGTAAAACAAAAATAAAAATCCTACCTATACCACTTTCGCAGGTGCTCTCGATTGCATTTAGCGTATGTAACAAGCCTTTAAACCCCTAGGTTGCCCCTAGTGGACGAGTTGTAGTCTCGTGAGGGTTTGCAGTAATGTTACCCACAAACATTGGACTAAGAAAATGGAATGAAAAGCTGGGCTGCCTCCCAGGAGCGCTAAGTTTACCGTCTTCAGCCAGACAAATACAATAAACTACCCTAGTCCTATGAAAGCGATAAACCTACCTATACCTCCATCAGACTAGGAGATCATTCCTGGTAAACAGGATCAGTCAGAGGCATGGACATGTCTTCTGAATCAAATTTCTCGACAAATGGCTTTAAGCGATGTCCATTTACTTTAAATTCCTTGCCATTGTCGGGATCTCTTATCTCGACGGCCCCATGAGGATATGCAGTAACAACAATGTAAGGGCCGGTCCAACGAGATCGAAGCTTACCCAGAAAGAGATGTAATCGAGAATTATACAAAAGGACTTTCTGACCTGGCGTGAATGATTTTCGTAGAATATGTTGGTCATGAAACGCCTTCATCCTGTCCTTGTAAATTCTCGAGTTCTCGTACGCGTCGTTCCGGATTTCTTCAAGTTCATTTAATTGAAGTTTGCGTAGCGAGCCAGCGTTGTTCAGATTGAAATTCAGATTTTTGATCGCCCAGTAGGCTCTATGTTTCAACTCCACAGGTAAGTGGCAAGCCTTCCCATAGACGAGTCTAAAGGGAGACATTCCAATAGGGGTTTTAAAAGCAGTACGGTAAGCCCATAAGGCATCGGTCAATCGGATTGACCAATCCTTACGGTCAGGGTTAACCGTTTTCTCCAAAATGTGTTTGATCTCCCTATTGGAAATCTCAGCTTGCCCACTTGTCTGTGGGTGGTATGGGGTGCTCACCTTATGAGAGATACCGTATTTCTTCATTAAACTCTCGAATGGCCTATTACAAAAGTGTGAGCCCCCATCACTAATGATGGCTCGAGGCATTCCGAACCGTGACAGGATGTTCTCTTTTAAAAATTTAATGACTGTGCGATGGTCATTGTTGCGGCACGGGATTGCTTCGACCCATTTAGTGACATAATCTACAGCGATCAAAATATACAGATTTCCAAAGGATTGGGGGAAAGGTCCCATGAAATCAATGCCCCAGCAATCAAATGCTTCTATGATAAGGATGGGATTTAAGGGCATCATATTTCGACGGGACAATGCTCCCAATTTCTGACAACGCTCACAAGCTTTGCAAAACTCATGAGTGTCCCTGAACATAGTGGGCCAATAGAAGCCACACTGCAGAATCTTGGCCGTGGTCCTTTTTACAAAAAAGTGTCCACCACAGGCCTGTGAGTGACAGAAGGAGATGACACTCTGATGCTTATCATCTGGCACACATCTCCTTATGTAACATCCCGGATTTTTGCCAACCTGGGATTAGACGTCCTAGGGCAATGGGTCGATCCTAAGACCTTATCAACTTGTGAAAACTCAGTCCCACAGTCTAAAATTGCTCTTTAAACCATTTTCTTCACAAATCCCACCCTTCACTACCTTATGCTTTCAATTTTTCAAAGCACTTTCGCCCTAGACACTAACTTAAACTAGCTAAGTAGTAAAACTTGGATCACTTTATATACAAACTACAAAGGCCTAAGTACCATCTCAACCAGAAAACAATTAGGATTAAATCCTTTAGAAATTTAACAAAGTTAACTAAGTGCAAAACTCGATTAGCTATGAAATCCGTTGGGATCGCTTTAAATACGATCTACAAGACCCAAAACTTGCAAAATCAGTGACTCTAGGTTACCCTAAAGTTTAGAACCAAACTCATTTCCCGGCTACTCTCGAGAATGACTTGAAACTTCGTATTAGGTCTAGACCGCACATCGGAAGTCCGATTAACACGAAGTTAAGGAACTAGGACCGCCTCACTGGGCTTGACAATCATCTCAAAAATCAGGTCCAGCCGATGTCCCACGGCCATTCGCTCGAGTCCGGAGCGAGGGAGTGTGAAAAACACTATTCCCTTTTCAAAATAAATATCTGGAATAGTGATCTGGCACCGTTCGCTTGCGCATCAGTATTAAGCAACCAGACCGTCAGAATCAGACCAAATTACACCCTCGGATCAGGAAAAATTTCAGGAACATTTACATGTACTTGGAATTTCGGATCGTGGCCCACTGACCGTTGAACTGAAACTGGTCCGCCACGTGTGATCTGAAAATTCCACTGAAATGAAAACTTAATAGAACGTAGATCCGATGTCTGTGAGCTTAAGTCCGACCGTTGGCTCAAGGAGGCCCGCCAAAAGTCCTCCGTTGAGCTGAAACCAGCCCACTTTGGCTATAACCCAAGTATACCTTGACCTGGAGTCTATTTTGGTGAAGTTTTAGGCTATATAAGGACCTTAAACCCTCTCCCATTTCAGCCATACGAATTTGGATTTGAGAGAGAGAAAAGAGAGAGAAAGTGTGGGAGATGTGGGAGAATCTCCCTGCCATCCTTCCCTGCTGCTATCCATGCTCCACCGCATCGTTCTCATCACTTTCCTGGCGATTCCAGCCCCGTTTCTAGGTAAGAAACCCTAACCCTAATCTGTTTTAGGGTTATATAGGTTGTAGGTTGTGAGATAGCTAACCTATTTCGTTCTCTAGGTTGCCAAACTCCCGTACACGGAAGCTTAGCGAACCTATCAACTCCGTTACGATTCTACGACAAAAGGTGCGGACTTTAGGTGTATAGGTTAGGGTTTTCAACGCTTTCAATGTCAGATAATGATAGATTCATGATCTGCATGCAATTGCACATGTACAAAGTGCTTTCCGTTTCCTGTTTCGATTAACGTTGTAGAATATGGAATTTCACATACTCTAGGTATACGTAGAAATACCGTATACGTATTTTTTTTGGAGAAGTGTTTGACATGTTTATTTAATGTATGATTATACTATATATGGATAAAATACTAGTTTGGCGAAAGGAATCGCCGTAATACATGTTCACTTGTAAATGCTACTTATGTTGAAATTGTGTATTCTAGAAATACTGTATATGTATAAATTTTGGAGATGTATGTATCATGATTATTTGCTGTAGTAATATATTATACATGGATAAAATACTCGCTTGGCTAAAGGATAACCCTAATACATGTTTTGCTAACATGCACCATGTATGTTGTAATAGTGTATTCTAAGTGTTTGTGAAAATGACTGAATGAGTATTGAATTCTCATTCGTGCTCGCCATGACTAATTGTCATGGATTCATGATGGTTGTATTGGCGATACCCCTTTGACGAAAGGATTTGCCCTAAATCACGCCACGGCCAATATACACTATATACGCTAAAATGTGTGGCCCAAGTGTTTGTGGAAATGGCTAAATGAATATGGAACTTGGATTCCTGCTTGCCATGACTATCCGTCGTGGGTGTACGCGTGTTATGATTGGGGCAACTCCCTAGTGAAAGGATTTGGCCTAATGCCTATGTGATCGACATATGTCATGTATGTTGATGTATGTTTATTTAAGTGTTTCTTGAAATGTCTGAATGAGTAGTAGTTAGCAAATTGTAATGTATAAGGGTGTTGAGATATGATTCTCAACCTCTTTTAACTACGTGTATGATCTCCTTTGATAGTTGCGTGATTAGGAATTGAACATGTACAAACTCATGCTTGTGTTGTGATTCATAACATGCTCAACTGTTTTATGATTTTAACTATGTAATGCATATGTTTAAATCTATATTTACGTTGTATGATCCGTCATGGGTGATGGGGGAGCGGAGCAACGAGTGCGTGCAACAGCCCTGGCAGCCCTAAACGGATAATACCAGACCTTGACTGTATGAGTTGAATCTTGATCCATTACTGCTTTATCTATCTGCAATTGATTGTGTTTGGGGCTATGCTTATGGCCCAGGCAATCGGTAACGGGATTGAACTCGTGGCTGAGATTCATTTGCCACGTGGGATGTGTTCGACGAACTCGAGTCGTGCGTTGCCTGTCGGCAGTGGCTAGGCCACACGAAGTTGTTTATGCACTTCATGTCGTGCAGCTCAACGGGCGATCGTGCTAGTCGAGCTCGTCAAGTAACCCGATCTGCCTTATGCATGTTCACCCTGTTTGGACGCTACTGCTTGAACCTAGGGTACCAAACTTACCAGTGAAACCCCCTTTTAACCATGGTACCTCGATCCGTTAAGATGCATGAGCCGGGCATAGTGGTATGGGACACCGTGGTCGAGCTGTCGGCCTACGCTGGGGCCATGTGCCTCCCCGTAGTGACCATTGCGCAACCAAACTTGTGAGCCGAATACGGTGGTATGGGACACTGTATTCGAGCTGTCGATACTTACGGCGAGAGCCGAGCACGGTGAGACCTGTGCTCGTGCTGACGGGCGACGAGTCCTCTGTAGTATCTTCGAGTATGCTCCAAGTGTCTGTGATTGGCGACGCGTCTTTCACAGCAACTAGAGTATGAGTTGAGCCGAGTACGGTGAGACCTGTACTCGAGCTGACGGCTAGTGATTGAATCGAGTACGGTGAGACCTGTACTCGAGCTGACGGCCAGCAATTGAGCCGCATACGGTGAGATCTGTATCCGCGCTGACGGGTGACGAGCCCTTTACGATGCCTTCACTATGCTTCTCAAACCATAATATCGTATGAGATTAACTAGGATTGACGACCCTAGAATGGATCATGTTTGGGAATGATACAAGGGAGGTACCTTAGTTTTCCAATACTGCTGGTTGAAATGGACTAATAATAACTTGGTAATCATGAGCATTATCGCACCGCATGTGCTTTGTAGATGTGGCGCACTGAGGGAGTTAAGCATTCGCGAACGTAAGATGATGTCGCTTGAGGGTGGTTTGGCAAGGGCATACAGCATCATGTCATTTCATTCTTGCATTTAATAAGAGTAGTTAGAATTGTTTGATTTGTACTGCTTTATCATTACTGCTTGATTGAATTGATAACATGTTAACCTATGCTTTACTGTTCCACTGAGTTGATCACTCACTCCCACGTTACGGGACGGTGTTTGCAACACCAACCAGATTTGTTAAGTTTCAGGTGTTGGCGATGCTTATGAAGCAGAGCCGAACTACTACTATGATGTTGAAGAGGAGTTCTCCTACACGTAATCTCTAACAGGTCTATGAAGACCTGGTATTGTATTGACGGGGCTACGGTACTTGGGATAGGAGACATTACACTTCCTCACATTTGGTATATTTTAGAACTGTATTTGAAATTATTTAACCTGGTAATGTTATCACACTCTGGAGACTCTTCATAGTTTATATATTTTATCTACCTATCACAGTCTTCCGCTTGCAAATTTAACTGTCTCTGGAGTATGATATGCTGCTTTGGCTTAATCTCACTCATGTTCAATGCACGAATACAGTCAACATTCAAACATCATTCATTTTGTTGCATAAGTGATGTTCTGGAACTCGGGAGTGGAGTTTATGCTCGACCCCCGATTTTCAGGGCGTTACACCTTAAGATCTGGTCTGGGCAATATTTAAACAAATAAGGATCATCCCAGAAAAAGTTGCGCACCTCGGTGAAGAATTTCTTCTTATCTTGCGCAGTCCACTGTGTCGGTATGGAACCTGTAGCAAGATAATTAGCAATATCAGCGAACCAAGGTGAGTGGGAGACTCTGAACAGTTGTTCATCAGGGAACATGTCGTTGATATGGGTCGCCTCAAGGGAATCAGAGGTATTAAGGCGAGAAAGGTGATCGGCCACTACGTTCTCTACTCCTTTTTTATCTTTAATTTTCAAATCAAATTCTTGGAGTAGAAGGATCCATCGTATCAGGCGGGGTTTAGAATCATTCTTAGAAAGAAGATACTTCAGTGCCGCATGATCTGTATAGATAATGATCTTTGATCCGATCAGGTAGGACCTAAATTTGTCCAAGGCGAACACTACGGCTAAAAGTTCTTTTTCCGTAGTCGAGTAGTTCACTTGGCTAGGATTTAAAGTCCTACTCGTGTAATGGATGACGTAGGGCCTCTTATCTTTTCTCTGGCCTAGAACCGCTCCAAGAGCATAATCAGAAGCGTTGCACATAAGCTCAAAAGGAAGGCTCCAGTCGGGTGGCTGCATGATGGGTGCAATGGTTAACGTGCCTTTAAGCTTGGTGAAAGCTTCCTGGCATTGCTCAGTCCACTCGTATGGAGCATCCTTTTGAAGAAGATTACATAAAGGACGAGAAAGGAGACTAAAGTCCTTTATGAATCGCCTGTAAAATCCTGCATGTCCTAAGAAGGATCGCACGTCCCTGATATTCTTGGGTGGAGGTAGGTTAGAGATAAGATCGATTTTTGCCTTATCTACCTCAATTCCCTTGGATGAGATGATATGTCCAAGGACAATCCCCTTATGAACCATGAAATGGCACTTCTCCCAATTAAGTACCAGATTCTTTTCTTCACATCTTTTCAGCACACATTTGAGATTCTCTAAGAACTCGCTGAAAGATGAACCGAAAACAGAAAAATCGTCCATAAAGACCTTTAGATATTTCCCCACCATGTCAGAAAAGATACTCAGCATACATCACTGAAAGGTGGCAGGGGCATTACATAACCCGAATGGCATCCTTCTGTAAGCAAAGGTGCCATAGGGGCAAGTAAATGTGGTCTTTTCCTGGTCCTCAGGGGCGATTTCAATTTGGTTATAGCCCGAATACCCGTCAAGAAAACTGTAATAGGAATGATCGGCTAACCTTTCCAGGATCTGATCAATGAATGGTAAAGGAAAGTGGTCTTTCCTCGTGACGGTATTTAATTTCCTGTAGTCAATGGACATTCTCCAACCAGTAGTGACTCTAGTTGACACAATTTCATTATTAGCATTGGCTACGATGGTGATTCCGGACTTCTTAGGAACCACCTGAGTTGGACTCACCCACTGACTATCAGATATAGGGTATATGATACCCACATCCAATAGTTTGAGAACCTCGGCCTTAACGACTTCCTTCATGTTTGGATTTAGTCTACGTTGTGGTTACCGAGCGGTCTTCGCATTATCCTCAAGATATATGTGGCGAGTACAAATCGAGGTGTCGATTCCCTTGAGGTCCGCGATCGTCCATCCAAGGGCTCCCTTATGCTGAATGAGAGTAGCTATGAGCATACTCTCCTGTTCTTTCTCCAGGTGGGCAGAGATCACCACCGGGTGTGTCTCATCTTGACCTAAATAGGCATATTTCAAATCAGAGGGCAAAGGTTTTAGGTCAAGCTTCGGTGCCTTGAGGTTAGACGGTAGAGGCACTACATCAGTTTGTGGTAATTCTTCAAATTGTGGCCTCCACCGGTTAACTTCAAGTACCGGTGCAGTATCCAGTAAGGACACATCTCCCTAATCATATCATCATCAAACTCATGGGAGTGGGCCAGGCACGTCTCTAGAAGGTCGGAGGATAAGGTCAGAGGTGTCGTATCTTCCACTAAAGAGTCAATCATGTTGATGTCGTGGATATCGTCATCATCCTCTGAGTTGTTGCCGTGATTGAAAAAGATGTTTGACTCCAATGTCAAATTTTCGAAAGACATAGTCATGACACCATTCCTGCAATTGATACTTGCATTTGACGTGGCAAGGAATGGGCGACCCAGAATGACGGGAATCTGAGTGCTTATGTTATTGATGGGTTCGGTGTCCAGGATGATAAAATCTACAGGGTAGTAAAATCTATCGACTTAGACCAACACATCCTCAATAATCCCTCTTGGTACACGAACAGAGCGATCGGCAAGTTGTAATGTGGTTAGGGTGGGTTTTAACTCACCCAAACCTAAAAGTTTGTATACCGAGTAGGGAATCAGATTGACGCTCGCTCCTAAGTCAAGAAGTGCGTGATCAATTCGATGGTTCCCGATTACACATGATATGGTTGGGCTACCGGGATCCTTGAATTTCTGCGGCACGTCTTGCTTCAAGATGGCACTCACTTTCTCAGTTAAGAAAATCTTCTTTTGAATGCTCTGCCGTCTTTTGGTAGTACATAGGTCTTTCAGAAATTTTGCATATGAAGGAACCTGTTTTACGACATCAAGTAGAGGAATGTTGACTTTCACTTGTTTCAACACCTCTAGAATATCCTGAGAGTTAGAAAGACGTTTTGGTGCAACCAACCGTTGGGGGAACGGAGCAACTGGCTTCTCTAGAAGTTCCGGTTCTAATTTTTATAGGGTATCACTAGATCCATCATTATTGTCCTCTTCTGGTTCTTGAGGCTTTTCAGGTCTAACCGGAAGGGTTTTATCAATGATCTTCCCACTCCTAAGAGTGGTGATGGATTTAGCGTGCCCCATTTGATTTGAAGAGCTGGGATCACTTATCTCGTACTGTGGTTTAGGATTGGGAGCGGTTGTGCAGGAAGCATCCCCTTTTCTATAACCGTCATACGAGAATCTATCTTTTGCATAAAATCTGTAAGTCCTCGCATCGCCTGAGTCAGCTCTTGTATGGGATTTTGAACCGGTTCTTCTTGAGGCTTCCCCTGATTTGGATTTTGATTGAGAAAACCTTGGGGGGTAGCCGTTTGCCCATTTCTCCAACTAAAGTTTGGATGATTTTTCCAACCAGGATTGTACGTATTGGAGTTAGGTCCAGTAAAAAGTCTTTGATAGTTGTTTACGGCATTGGCTTGTTCATTCAACACTCCTCGAAAGGCAGGTATTGTAGGACAGTTTTCAGTTGTGTGAATGTTGCAATCACAGATGCCGCAAACAATTTCATTGACCTTATCCTTCTTTCCTTCTATGGCCTCGACTCTTCGTATGAGATTAGTCACTTTAAAACTTACATCATCCTCTTCTTTCAGGAGATATACTCCACCTTTCTCCTTAGATTGAGTTGGCCTAGACGTGGTGTTTAATTTTGGATAATGGTCCCAAGATTGTGCATTTTCGGCAAGTCTATCGAGATAATCCCATACCTCATCGACCTCTTTATTCATGAATTCTCCATTACACATTGTCTCGACCAGTTGGCGCATGGAAGATGTCAGTCCATCATAGAAAAAATTTGTAATGCGCCACATTTCAAAACCGTGTTGTGGGCATGAACTGACAAGATCCTTGAACCTTTCCCAACATTGGTAGAATGTTTCATCTTCCTTTTGGGCGAAGTTCATGATTGCTTTTCTGAGGGTAATCGTTTTATGGTGTGGAAAAATTTTCTTTATGAATTCCCTCTGCAAATCATTCCATGTGCCAATGGATCTAGGACGCGGTGAATGTAACCACGTCTTAGCCTTCTCTTTCAAGGAAAAAGGAAAGAGTTTCAGCCTGATTGTATCCTCGGATACATTGGGAAAGTATAAGGTGGCTATAATCTCATCGAACTCTTTCAAATGTAAGTATGAACTTTCTGATTCAAGCCCATGGAATTTAGGAAGGAGTTGGATAACTCCTGGCTTGATGTCCATCTGTCCTGTGTTTTCAGGAAAAATCATGCATGAGGGCGTACTCACCCCCGCCGGTTGTAAATAATCTCGTAAAGTACGAGGCGGGGGTGCTTGATGCACCTCATTCTCATTATGTACTTCCTCATCTATATGTTGAGGTAGTGCTTGAGGTTGATTTGCAGCCATAACCTCAATTAACTCAGGGGAATTCAAGCGGTGTCTAGTCCTGCGATGGATAGTCAACCCCTCAACTAATCCTCCTTCAGTCAAGAGACGTCGAGTGTCGTCACGGGCCCACTTGGGCATGAAACACTCGCAGCCCTTAATCAAATTCTAAACCTAATCCTAAGAAAGAAAATGAAAATCTAGAAAGAAAGAGAGGGTTGGAAGGAAGTTACCAAATTGGAGTCCCTAAGCTAAAGACCTGCAAAACAAAACAAAATAAGTTAGTTTCTAAAATAGAAGAAGTTTCTAAAGCAAACCAAATATAAAGAGTTAGAAAATCTAGAAAATCAGAAAGAGTTTACCAAATTAGAAGTTCTATCTTAACAACCTACAGAATAGGAAATATGTTAGTTCTTATGAATTAAATAGAAAACAAAATTAAAATTAGTAAAATCCTAATCTTAAACTAACTCTAAATCCAATTAATTTCAGAAAATCGTAGCCGTCAGTCCCTGGCAACGGCGCCAAAAACTTGTTCACTCCCCAAGTATAGGGTTGTGATGTAGTAATAAACTCGGTAAGACCGAGGTCGAATCCACAGGGACTGAAACCTGTACGTAATCTGAAACTAACTAGAACTAGGATGAGATGAAATCTAAATCGAGTGTGATTTGAGGAATAATGGTGAAATATTTATCTAAAATTTAGAGAATTAAATAAAGGGAAACTAGGGATTCAGAGGATCCACTTGTAGAGATCAGGGAGATCTTATGCCTACTAGAAGAATCATGGAATTTAAACTGAACTTAATTGATATAGTGTTTAAAAGATGAAAGGTGTATGAATTAGAATGGATTCCATCACCAAACCATGCCCAGGAGACAAGCAAACAACAAAATTAAACTAATTACCAACCAGTCAACATGTTTATGAATGTTAGGAAGGGTACTGTCACCCAACCATGCCCAGGAGACGATGGTAAACAACAGGGCTTCCTGACGTCATAAACATCAAAAGGAAAAGAACATGCTCAAAGCCATCGCAGACCCATTGTAATTTCAGTCACAACAGACCATTAAAGACTAAAAACATATTCCCATAATAAAACAAATATCAAATTCAATTCATAATTAAAACCAAATTAAAAACATAAAATTGAATCTCCCATCCCACAACAAGCTTCACCTCTTAGCCCTAGCTAAGAGGTTTAGCCTAGCATGGATAGAGTAGAATCCATGAAATTCATAAAAAGAAAATAGAAAATGAAATAAACAATTTTGAAACCTTTTTCTCTCCCTGTGCTCCACACCCAAGCTCCCAGCTCTCCTCCTCCGAGATGATATTCCTCCTTTTCTTCTTCCCTTCTCTCTTATAGGCAAGGGGGTCGGCTGTGGAGAGGAAGTCAGTGATGCTCTCCGCAAAGCATAACAGGTGCGGAACCTTTCGTACTCCCTGTGTAACAGGCCTGCGTTGAACTGAAAGTGGGGCCCGTTATTGACATCAGGTGCAAGATCTGATCCGTCCACTGAATTCAGGATGAAATTTTAGCTAAAAATGCATAGTTTTTACAGTCTTTTGATGCGGCCCACATGATTTTCTGTTCTACCGTTCGTTCCTGCGTTTGAACTGATAGGGACCCCTTGCTTTTTTTCATCTCATTTCGTCACCTAGGAGAGGGTTTAGGACGTCTTTTGAAGCATGTGGATGGTCTGGATCATCGTTTCGAAGCTCGGTGGTGGCCCACCAGGTTGGTCCGCAAGCTCTGTTGCGAAACAGAGCTCGCGCGGATCTTGCTGTGATAGTGGTGGGACCCACTGTAGTGTGTTTTCCGAAATCCACGCCGTCCACGACATTCTTCTCGAAAATACCACCAATAAGGTCGAGACCAACCTGATTTCTACGTGGCCCTCGGAACTTTGCACTTGATCCTCCGTTCTCCGTTGGATAAGATACGTAACGTTTAGCTTGCATGAGACCATAAATTCAACATGGTTGTGGTCGTGGCTGGCCTTTGAGGCGAATGGATGGTCTGGATTACTCGAATAATGGACCGTGGTGGCCCATTACATGATCCAGCGGACGACCGCACGTCCTTCGCGAAACAACGTGTACGCAGCCGACGCTGTGAAATTCGGTGGGTCTCATTTCGACGTCGTTTGAAGAATCCAAGCCGTCCATTAGCTTCAGGACGAAAACCGTCCAGGAAGGACGAGATTTGTTTGATTTCAGTGTGGCCCACTTGATTTCTCACTCCACCGTCGGTTGTCCTTTTGAACGGTTGGATTTTGATCCTCGAGATCGTTTGCAATTCTGCCCTCTAGGCAATGATAAGAAGCTCCCTAGGGATCTGATGGACGGTCCAGATCACCCGTTTGGACCATGTGTGGGGCCCACTGCACAGAAACGGTGGACGGCGGGAGGACGCCGCGTCCTTTCTTGAATGGGAGAAGAAAGAGTCGGTCAACGTACGCTGACCGACTTTGAGTCATTCAGTGCACGGCTAGTGCACATGTGCACTATGCACACTCAAGCTCAAATGGGGTCCACTATGATGTTTTCGAGAAATCCGCTCCACCCATCCATTTTGTCATATCATTTAACCCGTAGGGACCGAAGATGAGGCCCATCCAAACAGCAGGTGGGCTCAGAATCATGATTCTGAGGGCTGATCTTTCCGTTAAGCCACTTCCACCAGGATCTAACGGCTGAAATTCGGCGTGTACGGTTAATTTATGGTCCTTAGGCCATGCATGAAGTCTTGAGCCGGACGGATGGTGGGAACCCCGTGATCTTGCATTCTGGACCAGTTCCAGGCCACTTGAGCTTCAGTTTCTTGATTTTTGCGGATCTCTGGTGTGTAAATTTATTGATCTTGGTCCCCTGGAGTCCGTCCCTTGCTCTGGTGACTTTAGAACGTTAAATCCATGATTTAAACTCCCTTTCTCAGTTCATGCTTGCAAATACACTCTGCATCACAAACACGATTAAAGCGGGCCATTAAACGGCATCATGTTCATAAATCCAAGCAGTAACTAGGGTCTGATATGCAATATTTGACCCTCAACACAACCCTCAACCAGCATTTTGCTAGTCCCGAACAAAATATGCAAAATTAAGTTGAGAATTACAAGATATTTCTATGAAACCGAGTGATATTTTGAAAAAAACGATCCAGACACGAGAAATCTAAGATTCATGAATATTGGGCATTCTTTCTTCCGGATTCAGGTATATGGTAAAACCTCATAATCAAGTCCTAAGCATTAATCCATAAATTAGAAAAAATTCTAAACATCGAGTTCCATGGGTGTATAGTGTTACCTTGCTTATCATCATTAAGATTCACTTCGTTAATTTATGACATCCTTGGTAACCAACAAGAGTACCCAGGACAATCAACTTAAACCAAAACTTGCCTCACAGATCCACTTTTCATTCTAACAACCTTTGATTTTTCCATGAACAGTAGTGCTTAGGAGGGGAAACAAATCCTTACCTATAGGGAGCAAACCTATGGTGAGAACTAGTCGCCTAACTTTTCCAAATATTAACCGTGGGGAATCGAATCTACACCTATAAGGAGCAAACTTATGGTGAAGTTCGTTCGCCCAACCCTTTCCGCAAGCGGTTATCTTGTAGCCGGATATTTTCTTTTTTTATTAATCATGATGGAAAAATTGCCCAGGATGGTTCCTTTCATGCTTAATGATTACCAAGTCAATCCTTCAATATCAAACTGAAACTTTAATGTGAAAGCGAGATGTGTCTTGTGAAATCATGACTCAATCAATGTTTAAAACCTCTAATCATGGATTAACAATTTGAACTTAACTGTGAAATTTAACAGATACTGAAATTAAGAGTCATAAATTTCCAACATCACGTATCTTGAAATTCTAAATCCAGGATATCCGTCAAAATCACTTCGAATTCACTAGAAAGTCCAGAAAAAATTTTAAAAATTTTCACAATTCTTGCTCAAGACCAAGAAAACACTGATTAGGTAACCTAATCTCCCACCCCCAACCTAAAATCTACATTGTCCTCAATGTAAAAGATGTAAACATGCAATGCACATGGGACAACGAAAGTACATGAGAAGTGATGGGAAGATAGTACCTGCGTAACGAGTCGAGAGAGACTTTTCCATAGAGATCTCAACATGAGAGCGGGTCAGCGTCACTCTCCCACTGTTTTCTATGGTGGGGTACGCTCCAGCTTTGGATCTGAGTTATTCTTTGGATTATGCCTATAATGATCGCTCCAAATGGATGGACAATGTGGATACAACTCATATCATATTGGGGTCCACAAAACTTGGTGACGTGACTTCATTAACGAGCTACTCAACCTGTCCGTAGCTAATCCGTGTCCGGCTATCTGTGTCTCGGGTGCTCATTGAGAGTCCTATTCCCATTGTTGCATGGCAAGCATCTCAACAATCCAGCCATTCATCAAATCACACTTTAGTTAAAATGGATGGTGAGAATAAAGTTGCTTCAAATTAACGGACATGCGTGGCTCACCTTATGATTATGGTACCCTGATTTTTTACACATGGCATGTTTACAATACGTGTTACCTAATGAATGGCCTGGATCTATCACACTCATGCCATCCAGTAGGGGAAACCTGTTGAGAAGTTGAGCCACATTTGGGGCCGCCGACGACCAGTTGAGGTTGCGTGGATTTCGTGTCGCAAGTCCTTTCGCAACTGGGATGCGAAAGGAGTTTCGTGGATTTCGTGTCGCAAGTCCTTTCGCAACTGGGATGCGGAAAGGAAAGTTGCCAAAACTATAAATTGGGGTCCCTAGGGCTATTCTAGGTTAAGGTGAATTTTAGGAAATTATTCTGAGGTGTGGGCAAAGGATTTTCTCTGTACTTCCAAGGGAGAGGTTAGTATATTGCCTTGTAATCTTCATTTCTCTTCATAGTGGAATTTTGCATCCGTGGTTTTTTACCCTAGTTTGGGATTTTTCCACGTATATCTTGTCTTGTGGTTTGTTTTGGATTGCTTTGATCTATTTCTAGTTTATATTTCTTCTTGTCTATCGTTTGTGAGTGAGGCCTTAGATTGGATCTAGGCTCACTGCGTTGTTGGCGTGCTGCGCAACAAAACCATGCCTAGACTGGCAGTTGTGCAGCACACTTGCAAAATACACTGGGCTTTAACAGGGAACTGAGGAGTCATGAAAAATGAGGAATAATATGATCATGTTCTTAGTATTCTTTGTTGGAAGTCGGCCATGAGGGGCACACCTTTGGTAACCACTGGTGAATAACGAACTACGCTAGTTTCTATACCCCTCCCTTAAGCTGGAGCATATATTTTTTTATATACTTAGCTTGTTACAAATATATATGCCCACAACCCTGCCTAGCACTTTAGTAAAGATGTCTGCCACTTCAGATTTTGACTAATAATTTTTTTTGGCCATAATCTTCTCTCGAATAAAGTGACAATTCACTACTATATATTTAATTCTTTCATGGAAAACTGAGTTATTAGTAATATGAATTGCCACAAGATTATTACGGTAAAAAACTATGAGTGGCTTATTAAAGAGATCAAATTCTTGGAGAAGTGATCTTACCCAAATCTTCAAGACTACCTTGTCCAAGCCCTGAATTTTGCTTCAACGCTAGATCTAGCCATCGCATGCATTACGTTTCTTATTACCTCTAATGGACGTGCAATACCCGGGGTAGATCGTATGTCCAACATGGGTTCAACCCAGCAACACCGGCATATCCTTCTACCCAAAATGACCATTGGACTTATACATTAGTGCCTATCCAGGAGAGCCTTTCAAGTATTATAAGATATGAAACACAACTTCCTAATGCTGTGTCCGGGACTGATGCATAAATCAATTAATGACTCTTTCTATAATTGATATGTCTAGCCATTTGACCATAAAATAGATGAGTTTTCCAACCAGACGATGATACCTTTCAGGATTTTCAAACAATTCCCCTTGGTGATCATCTATCAATCTATAAATTGGCTCCATTAGAGTATCGCAGTGCTTGAAAGCCCATCAGACCAGTCTTTTCTAAAGTTCAAAAACATACTTTAGTTGAGAGTAATTCTAAATGCAGATTGGGCCACCCCAATTCTAAGAAAGAAACTCAAGCGACCAAGATTTTTGGATTGAAATTGTTGTTGAATATGATGGTTAGCAATTGTAATTCCCTCTACATTGATTCCCGTGACTATTATGTTATCAATGTACATGATTAGAATCACAATTCCCTTCTCACTTCGCTTAACGAAAGCTGAGTGGTCCACTCAACATCAACAAAAAATGATGAGTAGAAGCTTCTTACTGGATTTTTTGAACCATATACACAGTGATCACTAAGCCCATATATTGCTTTTCATATAAGAATATATTCTTAATGTCCAACTTATAGAGTGGTCATAACTTGTAAGCTACAATAGAGAGCAACACTAGAACATTATTTAGTTTGGTTGCAAGTGAGAATATTTCTCATTATAGTCAAGTCCAGCAGTTTACGTATTGACTTTAACCATAAGGTATGCTTTTAGTCTTTCAATGGAGCCATTTGGTTTGTATTTAATTATAAATACCCATCTTTATCGAATTGTGCATTTGCCAAGAGGCAATGAGACTAACATCTAGGTACCGGTGTGATGCATTGCTTCGATTTCATCTTTCATTACCTTTTGCCCAAAGTGAGGCAAGGCATCATGGTATGAAGTCGGAATCACATGACTAGACATGACCATAATAAAGGATTTAAAGAATGAGGACAAGCAATGATATGGAAGAAAATAAGAAAGTGCATATTGGGTGCAATAGATGCTCATGATCTTATACCTTTTCGAAGTGTAATGGGTAAGTGGAGATTAGAAATAACTTATGATATTCTAGAGACCTTGATGCGCATTAATTTACGTGGGCTTAAATTTTCAATTCCAATATCCGCCCCAAAAGCAGGATGGGGTATCACCCCATATGGAGGATCAAAACATGGGCAATGTGATGGGATTTTTTGTCCCGTGCTCGACCGGTCGTGAGCCTCGCTCGACCGGTCGAAGGCTGGTGGTCAACCAGTCGTGGAGTCGAGTCGTGACACGACTCAAAGTCCAGCGACTGTGGACTATTCTTCTCCGGGGTGCTCGACTAGTCGAAGGAGGTGCTCGACCGGTCGTAGGTGGCTCTCGACCGGTCGTGGACTCGGTACGACCAGTCGAGGTTACGCAGATTTGTTCCGCGATTTTACACGGATTTCGTGTGGCAAGTCCTTTCGCAACTGGGATGCGGAAAGGAGTTTCCTAAAACTTTAAATAGGAGTTCCTAGGGCTTTCTAGATATGACAAGAGGGTTTCCTAAAGCTTTACAAGGGATTTGCTAAAGGGTTTAGGGCTATCAAAGGTGAGAGAGAGAGAGGAAAAGAGAGAGAGGAAGCTTATAGAAGGAAAGTTATGCTCATGGAGGTTATCTATTGTGCAATCTATATCTCAGCGCTTCTATGTCCTCGTAATCGGTGAGATCTCTCCGTTTTCTTTGTTGCTCTTATTGTTTATCCACTCCTGTGTGAGTGAAGAAGGTGGTAACGTTCTACTTCATAGTGGATTGTTGATCTGGACTAGGTCCCGTGGTTTTTACCTCTTTGAGGGTTTTCCACATAAAAATCTCTTGTGTGGTGTGGTTTATGCTTTGATTGTTTTTCATTGCATTATTATTCCGTAATTCTAGTTTATTTCGGGAGGCTTGATCCTAAGGTTTTGTGCAAGGCCCCCAACAAAGTGGTATCAGAGCTAAGTTCATTGAATGGGTAGGATCGGTTTTGAATTATGGAAGGTGGCTCATCAAAGATGATCAGCCTCAATGGTTCTAACTGGACCATATGGAAGGCTAAGATGGAGGACTTGCTCTATTGCAAGGACCTATATTCTCCAATTTTAGGCATATCGGCAAAATCTAAGGATATGACTGATGATGATTGGAAGAAGATGGACCGGAAGGCGGTGGGGTTTGTTAGACAATGGTTGGATGATTTAGTGTTCCACCATGTGTCTACTGAAACCTCAGCCGCTAGCCTATGGCTGAAATTAGAAGGGTTGTATGAGAGGAAGACAGCCTGTAATAAAATTTTTCTGATAAGACGACTTGTAAATCTCAAGTTCAAGGATGGTAGTTCTATAGCCGAGCACATGAATGAGGTCAGCAATATAGTGAACCAACTCTCCTCTATGAAGATGGTCCTGGATGATGAATTGTAGGCTTTACTTTTGTTTAGTTCATTGCCTGACAGTTGGGAGACATTGGTGGTGTCTCTAAGTAACTCCGCGCTAGACGGAAAGATATTCATGGAACAGGTAACCAGTTGTCTCTTCAATGAGGAGACAAGGAGGAAGTCTCAGGGGTCTACTCAACAAGAGGCCCTTGTGACACAGGAACGGGGAAGAAGAAAGAACAGGAAGGGCGGGAAGGCCCGAGATAAATCAAGAGGCAAGTCGAGTAACAGAAATGATGTTGATTGCTGGAATTATGGCAAGAAGGGTCACTACAAGTATGAATGTCGTGGTAAGAAGAACGACAAGAAAGGAAAAGGAAAGGAGAAGGAAAATGAATCAGATTCCACTGCGGTCGCTTCAGATGGCGACGTTGTAGTTATTCTTTATGCAGATCATGATGTATGTCTCACAGCTACGAGTCAGGACACAGACTGGGTGATAGACTCGGGAGCTTCTTTTCATACGACTCCACACAAGGTCTTCTTCACAAGCTACAAGTCAGGTGACTATAAGACTGTGAAGATGAGAAATTCTGACGTATCAAAAATCGTGAGAGTCGGTGATATTTGTGTGAAGACCGATGTGGGCTGCACTTTAGTTCTCGGGGATGTGAGGCATATCCCAGACCTTCGCCCAACTTGATGTCGACGGGAAGGTTGGATGATGATGGCTATGAAAGTCGGTTTGCTGGTGGGCGATGGAAGCTCATCAAGGGTTCGTTGATCGTGGCCAGAGGAAAGAAGTGTTGCACCCTTTACAAGGCAAGTGTCAGTATGTGCAAGGGTGGGTTGAACGCAACGGAAGATTCAGCTATTGACATGTGGCACAGGCATCTAGACCACATAAGTGAAAAAAGGCTTCAGGTACTAGTAAAGAAGCGGCTCCTTCCAGACGTGACAGGTACACCTCTCAAAATCTGTCTTGATTGTTTATCAGGGAAACAACACAGAGTTTCATTTATTAAATCTGTTTCTCATGTTAATAAAGTGCATGCATTAGATTTGGTTTATTCTGATGTTTGTGGTCCTATGAGGACAAAAACCTTGGGTGGGGCATTGTATTTTATTACTTTTATAGATGATGTATCTAGGAGGGTTTGGGTTTATACTTTGAAATCTAAGGACGAGGTCTTTGGTGTGTTTAAATTGTTTCATGCTATGGTCGAGAGAGAGACAGGTAGATCATTGAAGTGCATCCGCACTGACAATGGTGGTGAATACATTGGTGACTTTCATGAGTACTGCAAGTCCCTGGGTATACAGCATGAACAGACGGTTCCCAAGACCCCCCAGCATAATGGTGTAGTTGAGCGAATGAATTGCACCATTGTAGAGAGAATCAGATGCATGTTATCCCATGCGAAATTGCCCAAGACGTTCTGGGGAGAAGCAATGCACACGGCAGTGTATTTGATAAACAGGTCTCCATCAGCCCCGTTGAATGGAGAAGTACCTGAGAAGATGTGGACTAGACAGGATCCATCGTACAGTCATCTCAGGGTATTTGGATGCAGGGCATCCGTTCACGTACCAAAGGACGAGAGGTCCAAGCTTGATATAAAGATCAGGCAGTGTGTGTTCTTAGGGTACGGTGATGAAATGTAAGACCTGTATTCTAGTTCATACTGTTCCGTCGACTTCCGCGATCTTTCCCGTCGAATTCTAGCAACCTGCGACGTATAATCAACGTTTGCGATTGACCCTAAGTCATATCCTGTAGAATTGAGTCGGCTTAATCCGAGACTTGTATCATTGTGACCGTACCGTCGCCGCGGTTCCAACACTGCGTCTTACGCACCGATCCGATACCCTGACCAGAAGATGCGGGCCGATGTTTATTTTGAAGAAAACACCGAGCGTTTGCAATCCCAAGAGAATCTCAACAACATGTCCCATCAATCAATCAATCAATCCATCAATCAATCACCTCATGTCAAGTACACACACCCATTCTTCCTTTCTCCACAAGTCAAGCAACCACAAAGTCAACTCTCATTTCAAGTACACCATCACCTCACCCATCACTCACATCCATCACCCATTTATCACTCTCTCTCCTTACAACCCTCTCTCTCTCTCTTTCCCTTCACATTTTCCAAGCAACAATTCCAAGTAAGAGCACCACACGTCCAAGCATGTCATGTGAGAGAAAAAAGTGAGTTGTGTGGCCCACTTTCCACCCCAAGATTCATCATCCTAGCCATCTATTTCTCATCCTCTCCATCAAAGTGAAGCACAAGGAGACCGGCGTTCCAACGGACCGAGAAGATCGAACGGTGGGTGCTTATTAGGTTAGATTTTTCATGTTTTTATGATGGACCAAGTGAGGCCTACCAATCAATGGTATGGATCTCACTTGGGACCCTAAGATGTGGTTGATGGCTCACCTTGATCTTCATGATCATTCTGTGATGGGGCCATTCTCCATGGACCCCATCATGATGTTTATTTTCTAGCCTGAAAATGGGTCATCTAGACCTTACATCTTGGTGGAGAAGGAATCTTCACCATTGATCTTTGATTTGGTGGGCCCACATATAATGGGACCCACTTGATGTTTGTTTTAAATCATGCAATGGAGGGCCCATAGTGTCGAGGTCCCTCCATCACACGTATGTCCCTCTCTTTTTCATTTGTTTTATGTGTGAAGATGTGATTGTGTGGCCCACTTAATGAGCTATGAGATGTCGAAACCGTCATCAAATGGACCTCACCTTGATGTGTGCCTTATGCACGCCATCCAACCATTTGGTAGCCCACCCAAATAGCATGTCTGTGGCTGAGGCCCACCTTAAATATGTGTGACCCAACCGTCCGGCGTCTAGGGACGCTGGAAGTTGCAAAACAGTGAAGGGCAAGCTGACAATGGGTGTACTAACGGCAGCAGCAGAAAAAAGAAAAAAAAATTAGGAAGGGTCGTCCATGTAGGCCCCATCTTGATGTATGTTTCAAATCCAAGCCGTCCATCCCCTTTCCTACCTCATTTTAGGCGTTGAGCCGAAAAATGAGGTTAATCTGACTCTTAGGCGGGCCATAGTGTAGCAAACAGTGTGTCTACCATTGAAATCCACCCCGACATTTTGATGCGCCAAAATATATTGAATATTGGACTCATTTGGTCTGTCTTAAGCAGTAAAGACCAATGGCTGGAGTGGATTCTGCTGATGCGGGCCCCACGTACAAAAAACCTTGGAAATACAATTTTTCAAAAAAAAAAAAAAGGCAGCAGCGCCTGCTGCTGCTGATGCATGCAGCAATGTGCGCTGGGTGTGAAAGGCAGGGGCCCACGGCTAGGCCCCCAGCCGTGGGCCCCACCATGATGTATGTATGTCATCCAACCCGTTCATTCTGTGGGGCCCTTCCTGAAGTAGGCCCCACCCAAAAATCAGGGCGATCCAACGCTCAGGTGCCCACATCATAGGAAACAGTGGTGGTTTAAAGCCAGCCATTGAACCCTTTTTGGGTTCATAGAAGTTTTGGATTTAGATGAAATTTGTTTTTACCCTTCATCCAGGTCTACGTGACCTTATGAATGGATTGGATGGCTTATAAACATTATGGTGGGCCCCACATGGGACCCACAATGATATATGTGTTTTATTTCAGCCCATGGTAATTTATGTGTTCTGTCCACCGTCTAGGGGATGGTGGTGTGTGTGTGTGTGGGTGTGTGTGTGTGTGTGTTATATATATTATATATATATATATATATATATATATATATATATATATATATATATATATATCTATATAAAATATTTATTATATATAACATTGTATATACTATATATAAATTATATATTATATTATATATTATATACAGGATGGTGGGCCTTCATGTGGACCCCCACCATGATGCATGAGCTGCATCCAAACCGTCCATCCATTTTGAAAGCTCATTTTTGGGCATGAGCTAAAGAATGAGTCCTATCCATCCATCTATGGGACCCACCATGATGCATGTGTTGCATCCAAGCCGTTCAACCATTTGAAAGCTCGTCTTAAGGCTTGAGACTAAAAATAAGTCAGATCTAAAGTTCAAGTGGACCCCACCATCTAAAGTAGTGGACAGAGACGTCCACCGTTCAAAACTTCTAAGGAGCCATAATAGTTTCCTATTAAGTTGATATTTGTTCCACTTCATCTATCCCTATGTTAACTTAGGAACAGGTTGGATGGGAAATATACGTTATGGTGGGCCTTAGGAATTTTAATGGTGGAAATCATTATCACCACTTGTATTCGGCTGTGGCCCATTGTTGTAGCCTATTTGATGTACATAAGGCCCATGTAATGTGGGCCCATCTTAATGTCTTTGTGGCCCATTGTTGAGGCCCACCTTCATGTACATAAGGCCCATGTGATTAGGCCCATTGTGATGTATTCAAGGCCTGTTATTGAGGCCCACCTTGATGTGTATGAGGGCCCGTTATTGAGGCCCACCGTCATGTGTATGAGGCCCGTTGTTGAGGCCACCTTGACATATATGAGGACCATGTGATTAGGCCCATTTTAATGTATTATAGGGCCCATGGGTTGAGGCCCATTGTGATGTATTAGGGCCCATGGGTTGAGACCCATTGTGATGTATAAAGGCCCGTGGGTTGAGACCCACTGTGATATGTATAGGGCCCATGGGTTGAGGCCCATTGTGATGTATTTGGAGCCCATGGGTTGAGGCCCATTGTGATGTGATTCCACCGTGGTTTACGTGTTGACCTTTATGGCGGGCTATGCCTTGGGAGTAATGTTGGTTTGATGTCCACATTGTAAGGATAATGTTGATTAAATGCCCGCATTGTACTTCTCCCTAGGGCCCATTGATAGGCCCATACTTGTTGAGTATAGGCCGTCTAGGCTCATATGCATTGTAAGGATAGTTCATTACTTTATAACATGCTTAGTATAATTTCATGACTCATGTCATACACATCATATGTATGCTTGATATGAGTAGTGACTGATCATTGCATACGTCATTGAGCAGACTATTTACGGGACTCCTTATGAGATGGAGTGCCCACATTATCGCGCTGTATGCGCAGGATTGCTGCATGACTGGATAGTGTGACTCATGCATCTCGCATATATGTGACTTCATCATTGTACGCCCTAGCGACATCAGGGCTGTGGCCTCCACAGGCACATCGTGGATGGCTAAATGGAACACCGAAAATACTTGGTTCTAGCATTGTGGGCACTTAGGATGTCCTTGGGTAAAAATTCCAGAACCTCCGAGGCTAGGAGTAGCCCCAACATCTAGACCGAGTGGAACATGAGCGCCCGAGTGCCGAATACTAGTAGGCCGCGTCTCCCACTGTGTCGTGGTCGGTTGGGAGGGGGTGTGGCCTTATCTGCTCGAGTGAGGGGGCTATAAGCTAGGCTGAGTATGACCAGCTCGTAAATGGGTCCATTATCGACGAGCCGAGTAGGTATTGGCAAACTGCTGGCTAGGCGGATAGTGAGGTCTCTTCCACTCGCAGGGCTGTGCAGCTAGGGAGGAGGCAATTAGTGTGAAGTGTAATAGACCCCGGTGATTTCCCCAGAGAGCAACCGTACTAATATGTGGACTTATTGAGCAGGAATTGCATATCCATTCATTCATTCATTCACTATCCACTCGGGCTGGTGGTGCGTAACTATTTATTACATGTACCTTCACATGGCCAGGATTTCGGTTGGGCGCGCAACTAACCTGAGATCAGGAGTTTACCACATTGTGTTTGACTATCTAAATTTAGGTATGGGACTGGTTTGGATAGAAGTCCCTTGTGATGAACCCCACAGCCTGTGATACTTCGTACTATCATCCTGACTTCACATTCCAGCATGGTCATTTCATTCGCACCGCATATCACATTGCATCTGCAGTACTTAGCATTTTAGGTTACTATGTTTTTGCACTTATATGGCCTAAATGAGGTTGATGGTATTCGTGGCTCGTCAGGATTTTCATATTGCATTGCATCCTCAGCATCTGTTATTGTCTTATTATGTTTTGCATCACATAGCCTTGGTACGGCTGATAGCACTCATGGACTTACCAGTATATTTTCGCTTACTCTGATATCGTATGATTCATGATCTTGTTAGTATTTCCGCTTATTCCGATGATGTATGATTTATGGACTTTATGGTATACTTGGCACTTATCTTATGCACACACACTCTCACCACCCTCTAAGCTTTTATAAGCTTATGCACGATAGATGCGTGCAGGTGGTGTTAGGTTGTAGCAGCGTTGAGCTTGGAGCGTGCAAGTGTCCTCTAGAGCTTTGATTTCTACATATGTATTTCCCTTTCAACATTGTATTCAAATGATTATATTAGTGGATATGTGATGATGATGTTGCCTTTATGATTTGGGTATGCTTATGGTTATGCTCCATTATAAAAAAAAAATCATACTGAAAATCCTCCTTGTAGGATCCCAGGATCAGAATCTGGCGTATGGGCGCTGAGAGCCAAGAATGGGGTACTACGGAAGCTGTCGGCCCCCGATTCGGCGATCGAGAATTTTGTGAGTCTAGTTTCCGAGTTTGGGGCGTGACATGAAAAGTTCGGTTACAGGTTGTGGGATCTGACCGAGAAGAAGCTCGTCAGGAGCAGAGATGTGGTTTTCTTTGAAGATCAGTGTATAGAAGACATTGGTAAGCCATAAGAGAACCAGCCTAGTTCAGGTGAGCTAGAGGACATGGATCCAGTTATTCCTCCCGTGGTGCCTGATGACGGGAGAGTACAGGAAGATGCAGAGGATGAGGGAGTTCCTTCAGAAGATGGACCAGGGGAGCAGCCCTTACTTGATCCACTTGTTGAGCCACAGGTGAGGAGGTCATCTAGGGACAGACGGCCGTCCAAGAGGTACTCACCGTATGAATACATTATGCTGACTGATAGGGGAGAGCTAGAAGATTATTCTGAGGCCCTAGCCGACGAGCATAAAGGGGAGTGATTGAAAGCTATGCAAGAGGAGATGTAATCCTTGCATAAGAACCACACCTATGATATGGTGAAATTGCCTAAGGGCAAGAAAGCTTTGAGCAACAAGTGGGTGTTCAGAAAGAAGATTGAGCAGAAGAATTCACAGACGAGGTTTAAGGCCAGACTTGTGATGAAAGGGTTTGGTCAGAGGAAAAGCATAGACTTCGAGGAGATATTCTCACTAGTGGTGAAGATGACATCCATACGGGTGTTGCTTGGGTTGACGACTAGCATGGATCTGGAGATAGAGCAGTTAGATGTTAAAACTATCTTTTTCCATGGTGACCTGGAAGAAGAGATCTACATGCACCAACCAGAGGGGTTCGAAGTCAAGGGCAAGGAGCATATGGTGTGTAGGCTGAGGAAGAGCTTGTATGGGCTGAAACAAGCTCCACGGCAATGGTACAAGAAGTTCGACTCGTTTATGTTGAAACATGAGTATGACAGAATGAAGTCGGACCACTGTGTGTTCACGCGCAAGTTCTCATATGGTGATTTCTTAGTTCTGTTATTATACGTTGATGACATGCTCATCATGGGAAAAGACATAAAAGAGATCGACAGGTTGAAACAGGAGTTGGGCAAGTCTTTTGCGATGAAAGACTTGGGCCCGGCTAGACAGATCCTAAGAATGGAGATAACTCGTAACAGAAGTAGCGGGAAGCTTTGGTTGTCACAAGAGCGGTATATTGAGAAAGTCCTAGAGCGGTTCAATATGAATGCAGCGAAGCCGGTCAGTGCTCCACTGGATGGTTACTTCAGATTGAGCGACAGACAGAGGTGGAAGAGATGCAGAAGATACCCTACATGTCAGCTGTAGGAGGTTTGATGTATGTTATGGTGTGTACACGCCCAGACATAGCATATGCGGTTGGTGTTGTCAGCCGGTATCTTGCCAATCCTAGCAAAGAACATTGGGCAACGGTAAAATGGATATTGCGGTATCTAAGAGGCTCATCCAGGTTGAGCCTATGCTATGGTGACGGTAAACCTGTGTTAGAGGGCTACACAGATGCAGATATGGCAGGTGACATAGATTCTAGGAAGTCTATATCAGGGTTCATGTTCACGTTTGCAGGGGGAGCGGTTTCTTGGCAGAGCAAGCTACAGAAGGTCATAGTATTGTCGACGACAGAGGCCGAGTACATTGCAGTCACATGTAGACAGAGCTACGAGGAATCATAGTATGACAGTCAGTACTATGTCATAAAGAGATGCTTTAGATGAAGAGGTTCCTACAGGAACTTAACCTGAAGCAGGAGGAGCATGTGGTCTATTGCGATAGTCAAAGTACTATACACTTGAGCAAGAATCTAAGTCAGCATTCCAAGTCGAAGCACATAGAGATTCGGTATCACTGGATCAGGGATACTTTGGAATAGAAGGTGTTACAGCTTGAGAAGGTCCACACGAACGATAATGGGTCAGACATGATGACCAAGGCTTTGCTCAAGGGCAAATTTGAGGTTTGTAGAAACTTGACTGGCTTGAAGAAGGTGAATCCGCCCTCAGATAAAAAGGGGGAGATTTGATGAGATTTTTTGTCCCGTGCTCGACCGGTCATGAGCCTCGCTCGACCGGTCGAAGGCTGGTGGTCGACCAGTCGTGGAGTCGAGTCATGGTACGACTCAAAGTCTATCGATTGTGGACTAATCTTCTCCGGGGTGCTCGACCAGTCGAAGGAGGTGCTCGACCGATCGTAGGTGGCTTTCGACCAGTCATGGACTCTGTTCGACCAGTCGAGGTTACGCAGATTCGTTCCGCTATTTTGCGTGGATTTCGTGTCGCAAGTCCTTTCGCAACTGGGATGCGGAAATGAGTTTCCTAAAACTTTAAATAGGAGTTCCTAGGCTTTCTAGGTATGACAAGAGGGTTTCCTAAAGCTTTATAAGGGATTTGCTAAAGGGTTTAGGGCTATCAAAGGTGAGAGAGAGAGAGAGGAAAAGAGAGAGAGGAAGCTTATAGAATGGAGGTTATGCTCATGGAGGTTATCTATTGTGCAATCTATATCTTAGCGCTTCTATGTCTTCGTAATCAGTGAGATCTCTCTGTTTTCTTTGTTGCTCTTATTGTTTATCCACTCCTGCGTGAGTGAAGAAGGTTATAACGTTTTACTTCATAATGGATTGTTGATCTAGACGAGGTCCCGTGGTTTTTACATCTTTGAGTGTTTTCCACGTAAAAATCTCTTGTGTGGTGTGGTTTATGCTTCGATTGTTTTTCATTGCATTATTATTCCGTAATTCTGGTTTGTTTCGGGAGGCTAGATCCTAAGGTTTTATGCAAGGCCAACATATGAATGAAAGCAATACACCCAAACACACGAAGAGGTTAAAAAAAAAAAAAAGAAGTTATTTGTTAGAAAAAGAAAATAAAGGGCATGTGACCAAAAATAAAAAAGAAAAGGCAAGGGTTGAGTTAATAAAATAACAAGCCATCAAAATTGCATAGCTTCAAAGATATTTTAGGACATTCATATGTAGTATGAGAGATATTATCACTTCTAGCATATGCCGATTTTTATGTTCTGTTACACTATTTTGTTGTAGTGTGTATGGGTATGAAGTCTGATGTGAGATACTAGTAGAAGATAGGTTTCTTAAAGGGGTTAGATAAATATTTAAGAGCATTATATGAATAAAGGCAACGAAATTTCTCTTTGAAACTATGCTCAAACTTTAGCATCAAACAATTTAAAACGGTCAAATACTTTTGATATATAATGAAGCATATACAACTAAGTCATAAGGAAGCATATACATCTAAATCTATGCTGAAACAGGAGCCATCGACCGATCAATAGTCTAGTTGATAGGTCGAATAATATCGAAGATATTCATATCTTTGGCAAAACTCTCTGGACAATTTTTAGAGTTTTCGACAGGTCGACCCGATCGATTGAAGTGTTTCGAACGATCGACGGGTTGTGCAGTTTTGTGCATTTTTGCACGATTTGTTTCTATTTCCGTCTTTACTTAAACATATAGGTGTGAATGGGATTAGGAAAAATGATAGACATGCTTATGGGTTTGAGAGGGTTTTGGAGAGAGAAAAAGCCTTTCTCTTCGGGCTTCGAATTGGTAATGTTTCATATATTGTAACTTTGTTATTTATAGTGCATCATCACTTTATGTCGTAGTTTTTTCCATAAGGAATTTTCCACATAAGTTTGGAGTGTTCTCTTTTGGATTTGCTTATACTATTGTGATTACTTTGTTTGATGCATCACTATGTGCTTCCTCGAGTCCTAACGGGTCATATCAGAGATAAAGTTGGGAAGCATATCGAATTTGAAGACAATGTATCTACGACATTTAATATGAAGTTCGATGTGGAGAAGAATTTTGGGGAAAAAATAACTTTTAACTATGAAAGGTGAAGATTAAGGGTCTTCTTGTTCAGCAAGGATTGAAAGATGCAATCCTTGGAAAGCGATTGAAAACAATAAAAGAAGAAGAGTTGAACACGTTAGATCAAAATGCCAACATCTCAATCCAATTTTGTCAACGAATGAGGTCCTCTACAATATTATGAGAGAGAAGATCGCGGCTGATACATGGACAAAGTTAGAGAACATCTATGCGAAGAAGTCTCTTGAGAATTGTTTGTATCTAAAGATACAATTGTTCAATCTAAATATGACTGAGGGGGCTAACGTTGAGACCTATATTAGCAACTTCAAGCATGTAGATGAGGCAATGAATGATGTACATCAAGCATGTATTCTGTTGAATTTTCTTTAAGAGTTGCATGAGTCATTAAAAGACTATTTGTACACCAGTAAGGCTTATTTGCAAATTATTGGATGCAGATAAGGTGATGAATGATGTACATCAAGCATGTATTCTGTTGAATTTTCTTCAAGAGTTGCATGAGTCGTTAAAAGACTATTTGTGCATTAGTAAGGTAACCAGTAAGTCGACCATTAATGTGGAGACCGTCAGCTCTTCAGTTGAAGGCGGTGAGAAAGAAAAGCATTGATGTGGGTGCTTCTACAAATGCACTGATTACGTGGCCAGAAATTTTAAGTAGGATAGTGGATCTTTGCGATCAAGATGCAAATCCAAGGACAATGGCAAAGGCAAACTAAAGTACTGGAATTGTGGCATGACAAGGTACATGAAGAAGGATTATTAGAATCTTAAGTCTATGAAGGAGAAATCAAAGGGTCTTTCTAGAGAGGCCAACACAGTAGAATCTAGTGAGGAGGCAAGTGGTAGTAACGTACTGATTGCATCAAAATCTGGATATTTCGACGAAGAATGAATTTTGGATAGGGGTTTCGTGTCATATGACCCCTCACAGGAGTTGGTTCACCAGTTATAGTGAGTGCGAAGGTGGCCAGGTGTTTATGAGCAATGACAATGTCTATAGCGTGGTTGGCGTTCGATCAGTGTGCATCTAGATGTTTAATGGAATGGAGCGTATCTTGATCAATGTGAGACACATTCCTGAGTTGATAAAGAGTTTGATATCTTTGGGTGCACTCAAGGCACTTGGGTGCAAATTCACTAAGTTCGATCGTGTCCTTAAGGTTTCAAAGGAGGTACTCATAGTCATGAAAGCATGAAGGAAAGGTAACCTTTACAGGATGATCGGGAGCACTTCCTCGAGTGGAGTTACAGCGTATGTAGAGGATTCCACGTCCGCACATATGTGGCATGTGGGCGTAGGCCACATGAGCGAGCGAGGCATGAAGGTACCGTCTGACCGTTGTTTGATCCCCATCTTTAAAAGCATTGATTTTAGTATATGTGAGCATTATATACATGGTAAATAGTCGATGTTATCTTTTTTGTATGAGAAACATGTTTGTAAGGGGGTTATGGATTATGTACGTTTTGATGTATAGGGGCCATTGCCTGTAATTTTTGTTGGAGGGTCATCGTGGTTCATTCCATTCATTAACGACTATTTTAGAAAAGTATGTGTTTACTTTATAAATAAATAAATCTGAGGTTTTCACCAACTTCAAACAGTGGAATACGATGTGGAAAAATAATCATGGCAAAAGGTGAAAATGTTGAGGACAAATAACAGTGAGGAATTTACTTATTTGAAATTCAATCATTTTGTAAAGATGAAGAGATTGTGTGGCACAACATATTGCACCATACACTAGAGAAGAATGGTGTGACTAAGCGGATGAATCAAACTCTTTTGAAGAGGCCTCGATACATGATGAGTAATGCTGGGTTGGGCAAGAAAATGTGGACTGAGGTCATTAACACGACTTGTTACTTGGTGAATCGGTTCCATTTTATAGCTATCGATTGTAAAATTCTAAAAGAAGTGTGGAGTGGTCAGTAGATAGACTACTCGGGGCTTTGAGTATTTGGTTGTGATGCTTACTCTCACGTAACATCAATTGAAAGAGATAGGATGGACCAAAGGGCTAAAAAGTACATATTTTTTTCACTATGGTGGTGATGTGAATGGGTACAGGCTATATAACCGGGTCACACAAAAAATCATTCTTAGTTGTGATGCCAAATTTGACGAGGGATCCTTATTCCATAAGGATGAGTACAAGGAAGTAGAAAAATCGTTTATGGACGTTCAGATAGATAAAGATGAGACACAGGCTGATACTAAGAATCAGACAGGGGTACATGAGCAGGTGGAGTAGCCACATGTGAGAATGAATTTACCACATAGGTTACCAGTGAGATACAGGGATGACTCGAATGTTGCATTTGCCTTCATTATGGATGAAGGAGATCCGTCTACTTTTTAGGATGTTTTTGATGATGTAGATGCCAAAAAGTGAAAAATGACGATGCATGATGAGATAGATTCCTTGTACAAGAATAATACGTAGGATCTGGTGGAGTTTCATGTCGGTCGTAAAGCAATCGGGTGTAAGTGGATCTTTATGAAGAAATATGATAGGTACAAGGCAAGATTGGTAGTGAAGGGATATACTTAGGGAGAAGGTGTCGACTTCACTGAGATCTTTGCGCCAGTGGTAAAGTAAGTATCTATCAGATTCGTATTGACACTGGTTGCCTAATACATTCTCGAGCTAAATACCTGTATGGGGAATTGGAAGAGCAGATTTATATTGTCGAACAAATAAATGTGAAGAGTGCTTTCCTATATGGGGAATTAGAAGAGCAGATTTACATGAAGCAACCAAAATGATTTGAAATACAAGGGGCATAGAATAAGGTTTGCAGGTTGAAGATGCCTGTAAGTACTATAATTTATATCCCTGTTTGTTGTCAAATTTGTGGTGCCAAAATCACTGTTATATATCTTGCATAAGTGAAGCTCTCTCAAAGATCAACATTCATGAACAAGCAAAAGCTCACAACAAGCAAAGCTCACAAGTGCAAAGATCAAACTTGACTGCAAGAACTGCTCACAAGACATGACTCAAGCTGCAAGACTTCAAGAAGAGTACAAGGCAGTTTGTAAAGAACTCAAGACATTTTCAAGATTGAGCTACATCAAGATTTCAAGATTGAACTATATCAAGACTTCAAGGCTCATACTTCAAGGTCACTAGTTCCTAATGTTTCAATGTCCTTACTTCATGGTTGAGGTTTGACTGACCTTAGGTTGACCTTAGAAGTAGGTCACTTTGGATACATAAGTCGGATGTTTGTTTTACATAAGTTTGGTCTGTTCTTCGACTAGTCCTAGGCCTTCTTCGACTAGTCCTAGAGTTGCTTCGACCAGTCTAAGAAATTCCTCGATCAGTCGTGAGTTTGTTACAAAAATCGGATAATTTCTGTTAGGCTTCGACTAGTCCAGGAGTCTGTTCGACCAGTCGAAGGAACAGTGTCGACTGCATCTTCGACCAGTCGAAGAACGGTCAAAGCTTATCGCGCCTGATTTTTCAAATATCTGTTATTGCTTCGACTAGTCGAAGAGCTCTCTAGACCAGTCGAACACGCGATCTGCTCACCTATAAATAGAGCACGAATCTCAGAAGAAATTATCGAATTAATTAATCTATTCAAGCCAATCTTCGTCGAACTTCTGAGAGATAATTTTGTGCTCCATCTAAGCTAAGTGTGTTTATTTAATATTCTCTTTCCTTAGCTTTATTTAATTGATTTTGTTTCTGTTATTCTAATCTAATTTGATAAGAGGAATTGTTATTCCCTTTCTTTGGAATCAAAATCAATTAAGGCAAGCCCTACTTGGTTTAAATTTAAAATCTATTTGAATTAGAACCATTGTAATTGAGTACTGGACATTGAACTTGGACATTCAATCATCTACTCTGACTTGGTTCTACCGGGCTGCTACGACGAAGGAGATAATCAGGTATTTTACATTTAATTGTAAATTCCTTTCTGTTTTGGTTTCTTTCAAGATTTGCCAGAAAATCTTGTTGTATTGGTTATCTGAGGAGAGCCAGGAAAACTCAGAAGTGGGGTTTTTTTAATTGTGTAAGCCCACAGACAAAGACACAATTGTAAAGGTTTTAGGTGAACCTGGGAAAACCTATTTTGTTAGTGAACGCTAATATCCCCTGTGTGAGGATATTAGGAGTGGAGTAGCATTCTGTGTGGCTGTTGTTTAACAGTTGGTGAACACACAGGCGAACCACTATAATCCCTTGTGTTGTGGTTGAATGATTTATACTTTTAATCTTTAATTATTCTTTTGTGGGATGTATGTATGGTGGTGAATGTTGTAATCATTTAATTCAAGCATTGTGGGAATTTTGTAATAGTTTAGAATTTATTTTCTATTATTCCTTTATCTGCTTGATATTCAATTTCCTTTAAAAGTTGTTCCAGCAAGGTTGCCCTGGCATTTTTATGATGTATGGCTGTCCCTAGAACAATACATTTGTGATTACAATTTATTTCAATTCAGTTTGTATTTATTTCTGTATTCCTCTTTGGTTTGAGATTTGATACAAAGATCTTTCTAGAAATAAGGTTGTCCTACCATAAACTCTGGTTTTTGGTGAAAGGTTGTCCTTAGAACAACATTTGTATCAACCTCTCAAGATCTAAATTTTGAGGTTGTTTTACTTTCCTGCATTGTGATTTACTTTGGCTATCATATTCTTTTTAATTCCGTTGTTATAAATTTTATTTGGCATTGTCCTATTCACCCCCCCTCTAGGACATATAGCTAGGCCTTTTCAATGCCGTTATATGGCCCGAAACAATCGCTAAAGCAGTGATATAAAAATTTTGATTATTTCATGATGAGTAAGAGGTTTACCAAGAGTGAGTATGATCATTATGTCTATTTCAAGATGTTGAGTGATGAAAAAGTTACTGTATTGGTATTATATGTTGATGATATGCTTATCACCAAATAGATACTGGTGCTGCAAAGAAGGTTGTTGACATTGACATATACAGAGATAGGAAGAGGAGCAGGCTATAGTTATCTCAGGCTAAATACCTTGAGAATGAATTGGTGAAGTATGGAATGGATAAGGCAAAGCCGGTCAGCGCTCCCCACATGGCTCATTTTCGGCTTTCTTCTGAGTAGTGTCCTGAAACAAATGAAGAAAAGCAAGTTATGTCCCGTGTGCCTTATTCGAGTGTGGTTGGTAGCTTGAAGTATGTTATGGTCTGTACGAGATCGGTTATTTCATATGTGGTGGGTGTTGTTAGCAGATATATGTCTAACCCCGGTAAGCAACACTGGGAGGCAGTGAAATGGCCATTTCGATATATTTGAGGTATGTAGGATTACATCTTGACATTCAAAAAATCAGGGGACAAGTTAGTAGGCTATATTGATTCAGATTATGCGGGCAACGTGAATCTGGCGAATATGCTTATTAAGGTAGTTCCAGAGAAGTTGAAGTTAAATGCGACATCTCTAGGTTTGGCAAAGATAGATTGAAGATGGAGTATACACGAAAAGCAATAATCGTGGAGCTATAATTGAGATGAAGTAGAGATGGAGGATCGAACATGTCGTGTTGCAGCATGAATATTAGAGTCATGGTGGAGATTGTTGAAAATTGGATGCCTCAAATCTATACTGAAATAAGGGCCATCGACCAGTCAACTATCTGGTCGACAGGTCGAAGGATGTCAAAGATATTCAGATTTTTGGCAAAACTCTTTGGATAGTTTTTGGAATTTTTGATAGGTCAAAAACTTTGGTCGACAGGTCGACTGGTTGTGCAGTTTGTTCTTGTTTCCATTTTTACTTAAATGTATGTGTATAAATGGGATTAAGAAAAAGGCTAAATGTGTTTAAGGCTTTGAGAGGGTTTTGAAGAGAGAAAAAGCTAAGGCTTTTCTCTTGGTGCTTCAAATCGGTAAGGTTTCATCTCTTGTAGCTCTTTTATTCATAGTGCATTATCGCTTCGTACCGTGGATTTTTTTCCACAAGGATTTTTCCACATAAATTTGGAGTGTTCTCTATTCAATTTTCTTGTGTAATTGTGATTACCTTGTTTGATTCCTTTTTATGTGATTGCTTGAGTCCTAACAGAGATATCCGGTATCTGTGGGGCTTTAAGTAGCTTCTTACATGTGCTGCAAGCTACACACACCATTCGTGCAACAGTCATGTATCCGTTATGCAATGCATCTCTATTTTTTACCGCCAATATTCGTACAACTTTGAGCTGTATTTGGTAGGCAACTGAAGGGGATCAAAGATTTCTTAAGTCACATATACAATTTGCCTCTCATCATTCATACATGAGTGAAGACACGTGATGGTGTTTCATTAAGCAACATGTATTGTGCCAAGCCAAGTGTAAACACAAACATCAAACATCAAAGTTGGCTACTATAACTACGATCGTCTATAATGATGGTGGAAGGATGTCTAGTAATGGGTTCGTTCCACCTACACTTATACTTTAAAGCCAATTCTTTGGATCAAGGCCATTGACATTGTTTGTAAGATTTATTACAGAAGGAGATTAGAAAATTTAGATTGGACTTATTTCAAACCATTTATCACTTAGGACTCGGGCTTAAGGGATTAGGCTTGGCCCATTACCACCCTAATACATCATAAAGGCGCACTTTCAGCATGCCCTGCTCCAAAATTCAAGCTCAGCTACTCATGAAATAGACTTCATACGTATGTTGAATGCAGTGGTTAGTTTTTCCTCTATTGTCCACTATGAATGCAGTTTAGCTACTTACCCCAACATTAGCCAGCAGGCTGGGGTCAAAGCTCTATACGCCTCACATGGATGTATGTATTTTATTCGTGATGTTTATTTATTTTCAACTTATTTTAGGGAATGAGCCAAAAAATGAGTAAAATCCAAATCTTAGGTAGACCAGGAAATGGTGGGGATTAAATGCTTAACGTTGAACTTTTTTTGGGTCATAAGAGTTTTGGATCAAGCTGATATTTCTGTTTTTTCCTTCGTCCAGGTCTGTGGGACCTTATTATCAACAGGTTGGATGGAAAACAAACATTATAGTGGGCCCTAATAAGATTTTAATGTCCACCTGAGATTTGGAACTGCCTCATTTTTTTTTATGTCATGCCCTAAAATGAGTTGAAAATGGATGGATGGAGTGGATAAAACACATACATCATAGTGGGACCCATAGAGCCTTGACACTAGCTGGTTGGTTGGTGTTGGGGTCAGTAGCCAAACCGCCTCTCGCACCATAGATTAGCCTGCTTCTCCCAATTCCAACTACATCATCTCCCCCTCTTCTTTTATAAAAGGCAAGCATGATTCGCCTGTAGCGTGCATCTGTACAGCTGAAGACTATAGATCCCGGTAATTCGTTGGCTTCCACACATTTCTTCTATCCACCCCCCCCCCCCCCCCCCCCCCCCCCCCCCCCCCCCCCCCCCTTTTGTATTTTCAGATTATTCTTTAATTAGGAATATATATATATATATATATATATATATATATATATATATATATATATATAATTTCATGAACTCCTTAAAAATCAATGTCTGAGCGAAAATTTTGAAACTCATTTGATTTTGAACCCCCCTCTTAGTGCACGTACCATGCGGCGCCCTTATGGGAGATCTGGGTCGTTCATTAGGTCAGGCGGGCGCCACAGTGGATCGAAAATTAGGCCAGTCCAGTTATCAAGTAGGGGAAGTCTGAACATCCGATGTTGAACGTCAGTTATTTTCTAACTGTGTATTTTTCGTGGAGGAGCTATTTGATACTCTGATACACTATGATGGATGATACGCAAGCACTTGCATTTGTACACGTAGCATGTGTGTGAATCAAATTAAACCCTACAAATCATGTAGGCCACCTTAAGCTACGTTTGGATGCCAGTAAATTTTATAAGTTGTAAGTAAGTTACATGTAACATACTTATATGTGAAAGAAAGTTATAGGTAATCCTGTTTGGGTGTAAGTTATAACTTATTTACAAGTAACTTAGTTTCTGTATTTGGATAACCTGTAAGTTAGTTACAGGTAAGATGTTTTATATTTACACCAACCTGAGTTTTGAGTATAGAATTGTTTAAAAATCAAATTGACACATAGAAAAGCTTGGATAAAAGTATGTAATTTTATTGAGCCTATTTATATGAATAATTTTACTGATTATTAAGCTAAACTAATCATTAGTTGAGAAACATTATTTTTACTACGGAATATAAGCATGAATAAAAGCTTTCGTACGCCATACTAATCGGATAATTGTAAAATTTATTCCAAAAGTTGTACATTCACATGGTATGGCCTACCCGAGCTTTTTATCAGGCTTTATTTTTAATGTATTTTCTTCATCCTAAGGAATTGCACTTTATTAATGGATTTAATGAAAGATGCGTACCATAGTGGTCCAAACGCATACCTGTGGTTAGGATCACATCCCTACTATTGACCCGATGATTTAAGTGAGGAAATTAACGTTGAACAACCAAAGGGTTTTGAAGATTTCAAACTTCTCGATCATGTTTACCGTCTTAAAAAGGCTCTTTATAGTTTAAAACAAGCCCCTAGAGCATGGTATGAGAAATTGACTAAATTCTTACTTAGTCATAATTTTATAACGGGTAGTGGACAAAACTCTGTTTGTCAATAAATATAATAATGATATCCTGATTGTTCAAATTTATGTAGACGATATCATCTATAGATCTACGCGTGCTAATCTATTTACTGAGTTTGTAGATCTTATGAAATTCAAATTTGAAATGAGTATGGTCGACGATCTAAACTATTTCCATGGATTACAAATTAACCAGCTCAAAGATGGCATATTCATCTCTCATACCAAATATGCATTGAACCTAGTAAAAAGGTTTGGATTTGAAAATGGTGGGAATTTTAATACTCCTTTAAGTACAACTCCTAAACTCTCGAAAAAGGAATCAGGTAAAAGTTTTGACTCTCAATTAAATCGCAATATAATTGGTAGTCTTCTTTATTTAACTGCTAGTAGACCTGAGATTTCATTCACTATTGGCATTTGAGCTAGATATCAATCTGACCATAAAGAATCTCACTTATCCATTGTTAAACGGATAATCAGATATGTTGCAAGTTTTGCAAACTTAGGCTTATGGTATCCACATGATACATCTATACAAATCGTAGGTTATACTGACGCAGACTCGGCGGGTAATGTGGATGATAGAAAATCTACTAGTAGTAGATGTTTCTATGTTGAAAATTGCCTAGTATCATGGCTAAGTAAGAAACAAAATTTTGTATCCCTTTCCACTGCATAGGCTGAATATATTGTTGCAGGGAATGCCTGCACTCAGCTAATGTTAATTAAAAGAATGCTAGCAGATTATGGAATTACACAAAATACGATGACCTTATATTGCGATAACTCGAGTGTGATAAATATTTCTAAAAATCCAATTCAACATTTTCGTACAAACATATTGACATAAGATATCATTACATATGAGAATTAGTTGAACATAAGACTATCAAGCTGGAATACATTCAAACTGAGAAGCAGCTTGCAGATATTCTGACTAAACCGCTTAACAGTGTTAAGTTCTCAAATTTGTAGCATGATATTTGACTATGTAATGTTAAATAATTTTCTTCGCATTTATTTTTTATGTTTATTTATAAATAGGATAAAATATGCATTAAAAAAAGGAAAAAATAATGAAAAATAATAATTATTAAAAAATTAAAATTAAAATTTTTGGGAATTTTTTAGCTAGCCCATTGTTGATCGAGAAATTCGACCAGCTGAGCATGTGTTCAGGCTAGCCAAATTACACGTGGATTGACAAAAAGGGGGAAACCCCAAATTGTTCATTTTCTATTTCTTCTTTGGTTTGCCGGTGCTCCATTCGGCCAACCCATAATCTCTCAACTCTCTTTTAAGTGGATTTTTATCATTTTCCTTCAAGATTTAGGTTATCATTTCCTTGATTTTTCAAGTTTTTGTATTATTTTATTCGTCTTGAAACCCTTTTCTTGGTGGGTTTTCTTCCAAACCTGATCTACATTTTTACTTGTATTTTTCTTGTGATTTTTTTTTTTGTACTATCTAATGGAACCAATAGCTCAAAGGGTTGTACGTAATGTACAAGCTGGTTCATCTTCCCAATTGGCTCCTCTTGGTGTACGGACCTTACGCTCACCAGAGGATGACCCGAAAAATATTCGGGATTTCCGCACAAGAAATATTATCATAGAAAGATCAGTAAATGTAAACCACAATGCTTGTTCTGGTCTTGTCGAAATTCTTTCTGAGGTTGGATGGGAAAAGATTTTGCATTGGGGTGGGATGGCTTATCGGTCCATTGTGTAAGGCCTGTATGCCTCAATTACTGACGTCTCTCTTGAGGAATTATATTTCAAAATTAAATTTTTAGAAGAGACTGTCACCATAATGCCTTTCACTTTATTTGCCCGAATGGAAATTGATATGACAGAAGATGGAATACAGATCGCGATGTTGTAACGCCCCGGTTTTCGAGACCCGAGTATTCAACTCATTTCCTGAAAACCCGGTGTTAACTGGTGATCAATAAGTAATCAAATCAAAGTACGATTAGTAGAATCGAGCGTAATATAGATACAACCCATCTCAAAGTAAATATCCTGGGCCACTCAGCTAGGGCCCATATACAAAATTCCAAAATGTAATTGTTCAAAAATAAACCATCACAACTAATCTATTGATTCAAGCCATAATATGCAGCCGCTTCCTGATGCGACTCCTCGTCGTAAAACTCCTCTTCGACAATTGTTACGCCCCAATCCCAGAAATCGGATTCACAGGAATTCCGATCACCGAATCCGGTGCCGACAGCCTCCGTAGTACCCCATTCTCGGCTCCCAGCACCCATATTGCCAGATTCCGATCCTGGGATCCTAGAAGGAGGATTTTCCAACGTACATTTATCTAGTAAGAAGCATAACCACAAGTTTACCCAACTCACAAAAGCAACATCATCATTATATATCCACTAATATAAACATTTGAATACAATGCTGAAAGGGAAATACATATGTCAAAATCAAAGCGCCAGAAGTCGGCTACATGCTCCAAGCTCCACACTGCTGCAACCTAATATCACCTGCACGCATCTATTATGCATAAGCTTATAAAAAGCTTAGAGGGTAGTGTAAGTGTTTGTATAAGATAAGTGTCAAGTATTCAACACAATGCCATAATCATACAATATCAGAAATACTGGTAAGATCATGAATCATACGATATCAGCGGAAATGCTGACAAGTCCATGAGTCAACAATATTAGAGTATGCAATACACATCAATTATGCAAATGAGGAGTCATAAAGAGCCAAATATCAAATACCGATGATGCAATGCAATATACATGAATTCCTGATGAGTTCACGAATACCGTCAGCCGTATCTAGACCATATAAATGCAGAAACATAGTAACCCAAAATGCTAAATGTTGCTAATGTAATGCAATATGCAGTGCGAATGAAATGACTATGCTAGAGTGAAGTCGGGATGATAGTACGTAGAATCGCAGGCTATGGGGTCCATCACAAGGGACTTCTATCCAAACTAGTCCCATACTTAATTTGGATAGTCAGACTCAATGTGGTAAACTCCTGATCTCAGGTTAGTCGTGCGCTGTAACACCCCGTACTTTTCAGTACTTGGGTGTTATCACGAAGGCCTAACTTAGGATCACAAACCCGATTTAGCGAACCAATTACCCTCGCCTGTTAAGGGTAAACTTCACTCGTATGTCAAGTCATCCATCTGTCATATTCCGAAATAGAGCATCACATCACAAGGGAGGTCTATTTTAGGGTTCAATCACACTGATAGATAAAACAAATGTTCGTCGTCAATGTCAAAAGTCAAATCATCAAAACCCGTCATTCATTAGACCGACCACCTTCTGTAAGGCAACTATATATTCATTGGACTTTAGGAGCATCGGTCTAAGTGTATCCAGATTAGCCTGGGAATGTTAGAGGACAAACATGATCTGACCAAACACCAGATGAGGCCCACCTGAGTTACAGATCTACCTCAAAGTCAGATGGGTGGCCTATCTTAAGTTGATCCATAGTAACTCATTTTAAATGTATAAAAATATTATAATACAAAATGATTTTATAATCAATTGTAATAATACATATATTACTTAAAATTATACAAATTATGTATACTATTTATTTTACATTATTTGAACTACATATATAAGACAAATTGTAGGTCAACACATTATCATATAATTGATGTATATCGACTAATATTTACATTTCGTAATTCAAACTACATATTATTGTATTATACCATATATATATATAATATATACATCACTTAGAATAATTAATATTTATATATAAAAGAAAAAAAATATACAAAAACACACACACACACACACACACACACACACACACATATATATATATATATATAATAGTTCAAATTAAATACGTTATTAATTGATAAACAATTATTAATATAAAATAATACAATGTATTATAAGTTGTATATGTTTCCATATTATATACTAATGTTAGTCATCATTACATAACATATGTTATTTTATATTAATGTTGAAACTAATGGATGGACCAGATCTCACTTAACGTCACCGTGGGCCGCGCAAACCACTAGTCAGGCATGAACTTGGCATGTATGGCCCACCTAAGCCAGAGATTTACCTCGTTCTTTGGGCCAGACCCTAAGTCCGGCTGACAAAACTAATGAACGGTGTGGATCTGTCAAAAGCATCACGGTGGACCCCACCTTGAGTGGTGCGTGTACACAGCGGGTGTACACCCACGCTGCACCGGTCCAAGAGACCCAGTCAAATCGGGTTGAACCGATATCTCCCAAAAAATAGGAGATTTCTCTCTCCAGACACGTTTTTGAAACGGTCGGATAACCGACCGTTTGCAACCGTTGTGGCCCACCATGATCAACCCAAAGGGTCGATCTGATCCGTCCATCTGGTGCGCAACGGGGGTCTAACGAAAACCATGTTTGGTTCACCCCATGTTTCGATCACATGCGAGCACAAACGCCGGTGAAAACAGGCTGTTTGTGTTTGTTTCATTTCCAAAAATGGAAAGAAATCCGCTTTCTTCCTTTCCAGCTGGACGGATCCTTGTCAAAAGCTCTCCCTTCATCCTAGCCATTGGAATGAGCTCGTCCCGACCGTCCGTTTCGCGCAGGCTAGGGTTGTCAGTGGAAACCGACGCCGGTTTTTGCTGCGCCAACAGTTTCTCTCTGCCACAGATTCAATCCAGACCATCTGTCCCTCATCTGACGGTGCTGAGAGGTCTAGGGCTTCAAAGGAAGGAGAGTAAATAGCAATGGGTTCGCTGCCCCATCCCTGGTAGCCGCACCAACGAAGCTAAGACCGTTCCCATTCTTTGTCCGAACCCACCAGTAAAACTCTCATGGAGCTTCGAAATCAAAGGTCCGGAAGCACTACGAGACCCCCTAGAGCAGATCAGTGGCTTCGTTTTGAGGAGAGAAGCCCCCGTTCGAAATCCACCATCGAAGCTCATCTTCTTCTCCGTCGAGTCTGCCGAGTTGAGCTGTACGAGTCGGATCGTTCTGGACGTCCGGTTGCTGTTCTGTTGTTCCTGCAGCAGGTGAAGAAAGAAAAGAGAGAGATGAGAAGTAGGAGAGAAAAGAGAGGAAGAAAGAAGAAGGGAATGAGGAGGTGCGGCTGATGCACCGCACCCACTCAAACCAGGCCGAGCCTGAGTCAGGCCGGGTTGCCAGCCTCTGCTGGGTATCTCCAGTAGCAGGAGGGGAGAAGAAGGAAAAGAGAAAGGAAGAGGAAAAGTGAGAGAGAAGGAAGAAGCAGGGAGAAAGAGAACGGGAGAGAGAAAAGGTGGTGCGGCTGTGCTGCCGCACCCGTCTGAGTCGGGTCAGGTCATGGGTCGAGTCGGGGATCCTTCCCTGACCTGAAAGGAAGAAGAAGAAAGTGGAGAGAAAGAGAGCAGGAGAAGAAGGCAAAGAAAGGAAGGAGAAGAAAGGAAGAAAAGAGAGAGAGAGAGAGAGAGAGAGAGAGAGAGAGAGAGAGAGAGAGAGAGAGAGAGAGAGAGAGAGAGAGAGAGAGAGAGAGAGAGAGAGAGAGAGAGAGAGAGAGAGAGAGAGAGAGAGAGAAGCCGTGACTCGGTCAGAACCGAGTCGACTCGGCTGAAACCGATCCTGACTGGGCCAAGACGGGCCTGGACCTGTTTCGGGGTGGATTTTGCTGAAGTCTCAGCTGGGAGTGAAAGAAGGAAGAAAAGAAAGAAAAAGAGAGAAAAGGCGAGAAGAAGAAGAAGAAAAGAGAGAGTGGTAGTTGAGTCAACTCACTGCCGAGTTGACTCGGTTGAAACCGAGTCGAGCCGTGTTGACAAGGTGAGACCACATTCTCCTCCTAAATTGAGATTGTTTCCATTGTCACTGTTACTATTATTATCATTTTTAGGATTTTTAAATTTAGATACGATTAATCATTAGTAAATTTTCCCATATGGGTATTAGTTAATACATTATTAAAATATTAATGTTTTACCTTGTCACTTTTGATATATTATTATTAACGTTAAAACATTCAAGTTATTTTTATCAAATGACTATTAGTATCACATTAGCTAAATGTTAAGTATATTATTAATATTAATAATTGTTTTGGAAATTATTAATATTATTATTTATCGTGAATTGTATTAGATAATTTAATATAATAGTAGCCATTGTTAATATTCCAAAAAAATTAATAACCAATTCGCTTGATTAATTTTATTCATTAAATTTCTTCCATTGATAGTATCATAAATGGCCACACAAAATAGGGTTCAAATCTCATAACCAAAACCTAAAAATCTAGCCTAAGCCTAAACCCTATGGTGAAAACCCTAAGCCCTACACAAAACCCTAGACCTGGGTAATCCAACCGCTAGGTTAAGACCCTAAATAGTGTGTAAGCTTGGGTCTAATTGTACAACTTCGCAATTGGTGGTAGGAATTGATTCCAAGGAAGCACTCACTTCTTAGCAATGGTGCAGGCGATTCAAACATAAGGTGAGGACTCACCCTTTGAGCTTCCCACTTGATTTCATCAATTTAGATATAGATGATGGCATGATTCCCTTAACTGAGTTTCTTACTTTACTATAGAATATGCTAACTTGTGGTATAGTTAATTCATGTGTTGGAAGATAAACGTTTCTTTTAAATTGCAATATGCATGAATGGCTCGATGATAACATGTTATCCTTTATTGTATATGTATTAATTTATTTATATGGTACCACTTGTGCTTGAATGATGAACTGAATGGAACTTACCTTGGACTTATGATCTTGCGGTCTACATTTGCCCTTTTTGGCTTGGATGTGTCATTAGTGCCCTTTGTGGCTTATTGGTTACATTTACAAATCCGTTGTTTCCTAGCCATCTTGCGGAGTTCACGTAGACATGATTCCCGGGTGAAGTGGGGGTTTAAAAGGGGGATTTTCTATTCGCCTTGAGAATTCTACTTGTATCATGATTTCTGGGTGGAGCCGAAGTTCACTTATCGATTTTCTAGCCATCTTGCGGAGTTCGCGTACAATGTGATTTCGGGCGCAATAGAAAATCTTATGTTTGATTGTTTGGTTATCTGAACATGTTTCCTTACATTGTGACTGCTATTATATCTTGCTTATGATGAGATTGTGTTGGTTGACTTAATTTTTATAGGCATGCTCATGATTATAAATTGCTTTGTTTAATATATCTAAATTTATTATTGGCGTTCTATATTGATTATGAATGATGAGTGTACAATTTTGGAGAGTGCTTTTCACTGCGATAGTCATTGACCCTATCAAACCGTAACAGTTGATGTAGGTATAGAGCAAACTGATGTTGTTCATAGGGTTGCTACAGAATTTCACATCCCAAGAGTCTTGTAATTTACTTTATTTCAATGTAACATTATTTCATTTTGTAATTGTGAGAATGGGGGCATTGGTTTGTATAAGTCATTATGGGCAGCTTCTTATATATTCCAAATGTAAATAAAATTTTCCATTACGCATAATTTGTCCATTCTACACTCATCTGCTTACTCTGAACAAATGAAAAAAAAAATGTGTACTTGAATTTGACCATCCTTTAAGGTTAACGCTCGGGTTTTTAGGAAACGGGTCGTGTACTCGGGTCCTGAAGATTCGGGGCATTACACGCGCCCCAACCGAAATCTTGGCAATTGTGAAGGTACACGTAACAAACAATTGCACACCACCAGCCCGAGTGGATAGTAAATGAATAAATTAATGAGTATGCAACTCCTGCTTAATAAGTCCACATATAATAACTGTACATCTCTGGGATCATCACCGGAGTCTAATGCACTTTACATGCAAATCGCGGCCCACTGACGCACGACCATGCAAGTGGAAGATACCTCACTATCCGTCTGGCCAGTAGTCAGCCAATATCTACCCAGCACGTCGATAGCGAACTCATTCACGAGCTGGTCAAACTCAGCCTAGTTATGCCTCCTACTCTCGGGCTGGTAAGGCCACACCCCCTCCCAACCGACCACGACACAATGGGAGATGCGGCCTCCTGGTATTCAGCACTTGAGCGCTCATGTATCCACTTGGTCTCGACGTTGGGACGTCTCCTGGCAACGGAGGTTTAGGGACTTTCACCCACGGACATCCAAAGTGCCTAGATACTTGAACCAAATATTTTCGGTGTCCCATCTAGCCATCCATGACATGTCTATGGAGGCTACGGCCCTGATATCGGTAGGGCGTATAGTAATCACCATCACACAATACGAGATGCATGAGTCACGTAGTCCAATCGTGCATCAATCTTGCGCATACCATGTGCTAATGTGGGATAACTTTGCTTATCAGGGAGTCCCATAAACCATCTGTACTATGGCGTATGCAATGGTCAATCACATCTCATAACAAGCATGCAGATGATGTGTATGGGCATGTATCATGATGTTATGCTGTCACATACTCATAATCGGTATCAATAACCGACATCAACAATCGGTCTCGACAATATGGACATTTAACCAACATTGCTCCCAAGTAATGACCTAGATAGAGCCTAACATATAGCAAACCCATGGCCTCATACAAGGGCCTAATATACAACACCATGGGCCTCACTCAAGAGCTTAATACACATCACGATGGGCCTCTCACATGGGCCTAATATACATCATAATAGGCTCCATCGCCTGGCCCTCAAATGCATCACAATGAGCCTCATCACATACGCGTCATATATATCACATTAGGCCTCAAACACAGGCTAAATACACCTCACAACGGGCCTCAAATACGGGCCGCATATACATCACATTGGGCCTTGACAATCGAAATCGGCAATCGGCCTTGATAATCGGCCTCGCTTGCTAATCGGCCACGACAATCGGAATCGATCGATAATCGGCCTCGATAATTGGAATCACCAAATCGGCCATGTCAATCAGAATCGGCAATCGGTCACGATAATCGGCCTCGCTTGCTAATCTTCAATCGGCCACGACAATCGAAATCGATCGATAATTGGCCTCGATAATCGGAATCACCAAATCGGCCACGTACCTAGGCCTCGAATACATCAAGTGCACCACACCTCATGGGCCTAATACATTTCACAATGGGCCTTGCCCTTAGGCCATGAATTCATCACAATGGGCCTTGATCATAGGCCTCGAATACATCACAATAGGCTTTACCCATAGGCCTCGGATACACCACAATGGGCCTTGCCCATGGGCCTCAGATTCAAGTAGGTGGGCCCCATCATATGGGCCTTCAAATACAGGCAAGTGGGCCCTATCATACGGGCCTAATATACATTACATGAGCCACACCATATGGGCCAGAATTACATCAAGGTGGGCCTTAACAGATGTGCCACAAATACATCAAGGTGGGCCACATCCGTGGGCCTCAAATACACAACAAGTGAGCCCCACATAGGCAGCAAATGGCCCTCAAATACATCAAATTGGGTCTCATCAAGTGGGCCCCAGATACATCATATCGGCCTCATTAAGTGGGCCCTTAATACATTAAATGGGCCATACCAATGGGTCATACCAACTACACCCTTCATCCATTGTTAGAGATCATTTTAGAGCATTATTTAAAAAAATCATATATATCCAAAGGATCATCTGGACCATACCACAAATAATAGTGGTGATAAAGATTTCCACCGTTAAATTCCAGTGGGCCCTACCATAACATTTAATTTCCATCCAGTCTGTTCATAAGTTCACAAAGACCAAGTATCAAGAGGATAAACAAGTATAATATTGGTCCAAACTTCTGTACCCAAATGGTTTCAATGGTAGACGTCCAAACCCACTGTCTTCTGTAGTGTGGTTCACATGATATTGGATCTATCTTATTTTCGGTCTCAAGCCTTGAGACGAGTCTGCCAAATGGATGGACAGTTTAAATATAACACATACACCAGCGGGCCTCACAGGACTGCTGATGTCATGGGGCCCACAGATGCGGCCTGGATGCAGCACATACATCATAAGTGGTTCACGCACGTGGCCAGCACGTCAGATGGGTGGACGATTGGATGGAATACATCCATCAATGGTGGGCCCCTGCTGCCACCGTCCAGATGGACGGATGGATAAAACGCATGCATCTAAGGTGGATCCCACCCGTCCTGTACTGGGCGGTGTGGCAAAACCCAAACATCACGGTGGAGACCAGCAGGTGGGTCCCACCTACTTGCTGACGTCAATACATCAGCTATATGGCTGGTGTATGGACGTCCAGCCAAGCACCAACAGCGTGGATAATCACCACGTGGGGCCACAGCAATGTATTTACCATCCAAACCGTTCGTCAGGTGGGTCTCACATACGTGGCCCACATGCCAAAATTATATTATATAATATAATATCATATATTAACA
>JAJHSJ010000004.1:37922431-37977431 GCA_021015155.1 Magnolia officinalis | reverse complement strand
ACCTTAGGGTGTGTATAGAACCCATAAACACATGGCCAATCAATTCTCAATATTAGGGAATTACCACTGTATGCTGACTAGGAATGAAATATAGAAATCATTAAATACAGGTACTAAAGTAAGACGGTATGTATGGATTAATGCGAGTAAACAGCGGTGAGTATAAACATGGTGTGGTTCACTCCACAGTCAGGTAAGTAAAATCACTTCATAGATGGTGAGCCCCATAATTCAATCGCCACTAATTATAACCTCCATGTTGAGGGTCTATTCATCATATCCATTCTGTTACACCCTAAGCTCGGATTCTCTTTTAATAGGAGTTTTCATAGAGAGGTTTCAATCATTATGTGACTTACAACCAATATAATCATATGATACATAAAGATATAAACATGATTCAGTTCTAAACATATAGTTCTAACAAAACTAATAAAATGTTTCGGTGAATCTAGGACGTACTTTTAGATAAAACAAATCATGTGATTTAATGAATTTATAAAACATGTGATAATGGTAAACTAATCAAAGGATCGAATCCATGATCGATGATAAAAAAAGGTTAGAGATTTAATCATTTCCAAAATATATGTTCAATAGTCAACGAATGGCTAAGTACAATTATAAGGCATGTATTTAAGTAGGCAAGTTGAATGATCATCTACTCCTAGGATATCATTTGCAACTGCTAAGAAAAACTATCCTTAATCCAGTTTAGAGATGGAAAGCTCAAGGGGAAGAAAATCATCACTTATGGGTTGTAGTCCCTTTCTTGATTCAAATCCCTATGCGTAGCTAGCGGCCCAAAGTCATGCGAGCAACTTCCTAGAGGACCAGTTTGCATTAGACAAAAGTCCCTAATGTTTTCATCTACTAACATATTAAAGGTTTTGTGAGAACCAAAAGGGCCCATAGGTTAGGTTATTTGGGTCTGCCTTAAGGTGACCAGGCTTACAGACTTTTGTCATAATAGGTGGCCCAACTTTTGGGCCCAAGCATATTACTAACTAAGGGTTGACTGGGCCTACTTTGGACCCAGCTGTTGGGCCCAATTCGAGCCTAAGATGGGCCGGGTAGCTCATTGTGTTGAGGCCCACAATATATTTATGGTGAGGCCTGTTATGCGGCCCACTATATCTCATGGTGAGGCCCACTATGCAGCCCACTGAGTTTGCATGGTGCGACCCACCTGTTTACATGGGGCGGCCCACCTCTTTTCATGGGGCGGTTTTGGGCTGGTTTCAGCCCAGATTGTGGCTGTGGGATCTCAGTCTTTTGCAACATCGCTCGTGTGCACACGTGTCCCAACTCGCACCGTTGATAGACCATACACTGCACCTTAGTGCACCTAGAAAACTCACCAAAGTGATTTATTCTGGATGACCTTAAGACCTCTATCATGTGGACCACATCATCGTTGCGGTCGCAATGGTGAAAACCGTGTGTCAATCTGACACTCCGTTAGTGAGATATGACCCATCGAATGTACAGCCCAAATTATGTATCCAGTAACACAAGCAACCTTTATTATGCTAGGCCCATTGGACTTGAGCCCATGTGGGCCTAAAGCCCACTTTTAGAACATAGAAATTACCAACAAATAGGACAATTGCTACATGACAAAATAAGAACCTAGCACATATAAGACAAGCACTATAAGACAAAATTGGATTCTATCCCAAAACTCATCATTAGCTCTCTCCCCATGCCTTATAAACTAATCATGGCTCATGTCCACCTCATCCTATACATGTATCCAATGCATGTCTTAATTTGTGTCACATCACTTCAAACAACTAATTGTAACACTCCACTACATCATCCACCATGCATCACTTACAACCCATAACCCTTATCCATCTATTAGTCGATGCATGTCTAGATTTCTTCCACCTTGGCCAATGCATGCTTAGCACCATCCACCTCATCCATCCACTACCCATACCATATATCACATTCCACCTCACTTTTAGCTCCAATGAGATCCCATGAACTTACCACATCATTTTGCCACGTTAACCTCCAATTCCCTATATAATAGTAGGAGCTCTCTTGCACTTATTCTTTTCCTATACTTAGAAAATTTTTGAGATTTTAAGAGAGAGTGAGAGAGAGTGGGGCCAAGGTGTGGTCCACCATTGATCAAGAGGGAGTGGACCACACATCATCATCCAAGCATCCATCCAATGAAGTGAGTCTACACCCCTCCTCCATCTTCCTCATCCTCCTCCTTCTTCCCTTTTTTATTTTCTTAATATGTGTGGGCCCCACTAGTGTGGAGTTCTTGTGTGCATGTATTTATATTTATTATGGTCAGCAAAGTGGGCCATGTCAGTATGGTTCACCATGATGAACATCATATCTACACCCTTCATTTGTAATCATGTTTTTGTTTCTGGACAACAAGTTCCAAAAATCATATAAAATCAACCATGCTAAGATAGTAGTTGAAACTTGGGAATATTATGAATCACAATATGAACTAACTGTGGACCAAATTTCGTAGCCATCCAACGGTCCAATCATCCGTAACATCAAGTTTACTTGGCTGCTGTTGAGCGGCACATGTAGGATTCTGATTTGCCTAAATGGGCTCATTTTTAACTCTTTTAATGAATGTATTAAAAATATATATTCCATTAGATTCGTAGAAAATCGAACCAGCTTTCCAACAGTATATAATAAGCCTAAATCGGAGTTCGGACGGCTGAGATCTTGGCCTTATACGAAAGATGTATTTGAGAGCTTATTATGACCATTATTGCTTGGGCCATATCTGTGATTCCAACGGTCAGATGTATTTGATATTTGCTCTTAACTTACTTGATATAGTTAATAATCATATGTATGGTCCCTATGGTCAGATTTTTTCATGATAAATTTAGAAAATTCTGGACCGATATATACTTCTGTAAGGACAAATCTTGAATTTCTATGTGTGGTCTAAATCGATCCAAGGCTCTGTATGGTTAAAAATCTATAAAAAGCCTGAATGACTTGTTCCCAAACCATCCATTGGATCAGATCTTCTAACAGAGAATCTGATCATAGAGATTTCATCAATGTATATTTCATGTGTTACTTGATAAATATGTTGGATCTATGTTATACATAACAATTATCCTCTCATTGACCCACTTAGGTGTGGGATCACTTGTGATTTATGCATTTTATTAGTTCATCCAATCTGGGAACCCATGTATATTTTTGTGTGTCTCTTATCTATGGTTTGCTAGTATGTAGGCCCCACTTGCCATTGGATCTATTTCTTTCCTTTTACACTTTCTGTTTGTTGAAAATTTTCTAAGTACTTAACTGTATTGCATGTAGGCCTCTTTGACACCTCGTAGTGGGCCCCACACTCTGTAGTTAAGGGTCCCACTTTGGGATGTTTAATCCTTATATAAGTGACTTGGGATCCCAACTTTTTGTCAGGAATGATCCTTAAGTGTTTGCAAATTGGGCCCTAAGTTGTGACGGACCCCATTTTTGAAAATTGTCTAATTATTTGTATTTTGTAACAACTTTAGGCCTTTGTAGTGAACCACATGCTGGAGGTTTGAGCAGGCTACCACTTGGAACCTCTAACCTACAATAATGAATAGATAAATAATATTTTAATTGGGCCAAATCAGACCCCACATGATCGGGGAGTGGATCCCAAAATGTGGTCAGGCATGGTTGTGCAGAAAATTAAAGTGCCTATGTTTGGCCCTATACCAAATATTACGTGTGCACAACCAGTTGGTCCCAACTTATGATTTTTGAAGTGCATATATAGTACAACCAAGGGCACCTGATGGCACACTGAAATGTTCTCCCTTGTGATCATGGGATATACTTAAAATTGGGCCAAAACTAATTCTGCGCTCTATTTCCTGCACAGTTTCTCCAAGTACACATGTTTAGGCCATCACAGTAAATTATACTCACCCAACCAATGAGGCCTGCCTTATAATTTGTAAAGCCCATACATAGAGCTACTAGGTGGTTATTCTCTTTCACCATATGTAGACCCCACGTGATCATGAATCTGACTCTAAAATGGCCTAGAACCAACATTGTACAAAAATCTGTTTGATGTAAAATTTATGTGGGGCCACGTCAATGGGGTCCACCACCTTCCCAAAGCATTTCATGTAGTATCTAAACTCTGAAAAATAACTCTCAGGTGTTGTTGGGCTCAAAACCTTAAGTGGACCATCTAGTCTGGGCTATCTTGTATGGGCCTTCCCCTCCATGTGATGAGGCCCAATGAGATGTATGTGAGGCCCTTGTATGAGGCCCACTGTGATGTATATGAGGCCCAATGTGATGTATGTGAGGCTCTTGTATGAGGCCCATTGTGATGTATATGAGGCCTATGGGATGAGGCCCATGTGATGAGACCAACTGTGATGTATATGAGGCTCATTGTGATATATGAGACTCTTGTGCAAAGCCCAATTATGATGTTGATCCTACCATGATGTATATGATAATGTTTATGATGCCCAGGGCCATGGGCCCCATTGTGAGATAGTCTCTATAGTGGGCCGCATCCTAGGAGACAATGGTGGTTAAATGTTTATATTGTAAACTCCCTAGGGCCCGTTGCTAAGCCCATTCCCCACTGTAAGTTAGAATCTAAGGCGGGCCGCATAAAAGGCGGGCCACACTTTATGAGCAATGATGATGAAATGTCCACGTTGCAAACTCTCTAGAGCCCATTGTTAAGCCCATTTCTATTTTTCCCTTATTGGGCCCTTATTAAGAATAATGTTTTCCACCATACCCTATAGTACTACTCAAACCTTGGAACCCATCTTGTGGCCATGATATATAGGCCCGTTGTGATATGTAGGCCCATTGTGATATGTAGGACCGTTGTGATAAGTAGGCCCATTGTGATATGTAAGACCGTTGTGATATGTAGGCCTATGAGACCCATTGTGTGAGGCCCTTTGTGATTGTATGAGGCCCATTGTGACTGGATGAGGCCCATTGTGATGTGTGAGGCCCATTGTGATTGTATGAGGCCCATTGTGATTGTATGACGCCCATTGTGCGAGGCCCATTGTGATTGTATGAGGTTCATTGTGATTGTATGAGGCCCATTATGATTGTAGGAGGCCCATTGTGATTGTATGAGGCCCGTTGTGATTGTATGAGGCCCATTGTACGAGACTCATTGTGATTGTATAAGGCCCATTGTGATTGTAGGAGACCCATTGTGATGGTATGAGGCCCATTGTGATTGTACGAGGCCCATTGTGCGAGGCTTGTCGTGATTGTATGAGGCCCATTGTGACTGGATGAGGCCCATTGCGATATGTGAGGCCCATTGTGATTGTGTGAGGCCGATCATTGTTATTATTGATAATCATGCATGACATACACTATGATTCATGCCCATACGCATCATTTGCCTGCTTGTTATGAGAAGTAATTGACCATAACATATGTCATTGGGCTGGTTGTTTTCGGAACTCCCTGGGAGACGGAGTTGCCATATATGAGAGCACGGTACACGCAAGATTAATGCAGGACTGGATTGTATGACTCATGCATCTTGCATTTGTGTGATATGATTTCTGTTCGCCCTACTTACATCAGGGTTGAGGCCTCCACAAGCATATTGTGGATGGCAGGATTGGACACCAAAAATGTTTTGGTTCTACATGGGGCGCCATAGATGTCCCTGGGTGCAAGTCCCTAAACCCTTATGGTACCAAGAGGATGCTCCAACGTCGAAACTGAGTAGATGTATGAACGTACGAGTGCCGAATTCCATTAGGTTGCGTCTCCCACCGTGTCATGGTCAGTTGGAAGGGGGTGTGGCCTTACTCGCCCGAGGGTAGGGGCAATGTTAGACTGAGTCTGACCAGCTCGTAAATGGGTCCGCTATCGACGTGTCGGATAAGTATTGGCAGACTATTGGCTAGGCAGATAGTGAGGTCTCTTATGCTTACTTGGACTGCGCGCCTGGGGGAGGGGCAGTGTCATTTGGAGAGTACTAGACCCCGGTGATTGTCCAGAGAGGAACTGTACTGATACGTGGATTCAGATGAGGACTGATATGACTCGTGATTGTACCTTGCATATGACATTGGCCACGTAGGCCTTGCATCGCATAGCTTTGGTATGACCGACAACATTGTATTAAACCTTGGTGATGATCCCAGAGATGTATGGTATGATATGTGGACTTACTAAGCAAGAGTTGCGTACTTAACATTTGACTCATTCATTCATTCATTCACTATCCACTCAGGCTGGTGGTCATAACCAAATCACTATGTGTACCTTCGCAATAGCCAGGATTTTGGTTGGGGCGTGCAACCAACCTGAGATCAGTAGTTTACCACATTGAGTCTAGCTATCCAAATTTAGGTATGAGACTGATTTGGATAGAAGTCCCTTGTGATGAACCCCAAAACTTGCGATACCACGTACTATCATCATGACTATACACTTCAGCCTTGTCATTTCTTTTGCATTGCATATTGCATTACATCCTCTGCATATGACATGTTATGACGCCGCGTCACTGTGGTCACATGTGGGCGGGCAAACGTAGGCGGACGCTGATGTGGGCGGAGCCAAGTGGGCCTGGGCAAGCTATCAGTGGTTGGCAGACTACTGTGCACACAGTGTAGGTAAGACCTTTTCCCACATATTCATGGATTCGTCAGGATTTGCATATTGCATTGCATCCTCAGCATATGCCATTTGGTTTATTATGTCATTGTACTCAAACGATTACACGCTAGCCTTGCCATTGCCTTTCCATCGTATGCCATATAGTAGAAAATGAAATTTAATTATCTTATTCATGATGATTGGCTATTTTAATGATTCATGGTCACTTATTGAGTGACATGCTTATTATTGATGTCATGTTCATGATAACCTGTATAGTTATACGACATGCTTGATTGATAACCTACTCACCTATGATAACATGATTGGTTGATAACATGCCTATGGTTGTTTTGGATGTCTTTGCGGGAGCGCCCTAGTAAGACGTGTTTTACTCCCGGCACGCAGTAGACTCACGAGCTATGGCTTGCTCATACATATGACTTACACTTTTTAGGATGCATAAAAGAGCTGTTGGAGTTTGCTATTGTTTCCTTCATTACTGTTAAGCTGGTGCACCATATCATGTGTGACATGTCGAACAGGTTCGTCTCTTCGATATGCGTTGATACCATGTACAAAATGTGTAACCGCCTAAACAAATTAATTGTTCAAAAAAATTCACATTGAAAAATTCTCCTTGTAGGATCCCAGGATCGGAATCTGGCATATGGGTGTCGGGAGCTGAGAATGGGATACTACGGAGGCTGTTAGCGCCAGATTCAGCGATCGGAAATTTTGTGAGCCCAGTTTCCGAGTTTGGGGCGTGACAGGTGGTCCTCATTAATGGCCCATCTGGAAGCTATTTTGAGCCCAGCTTTCGGCCCTGCTACAGGTTGTTTTTCAGCCCATCATACACCCAATAGTCAGTCGTTTGAGGCCCTGTTTGGGGGCTGATTTTGGTCATTCTCGGGCTGCTATTTCCACTATTTTCAACTGATTTCCGGCTAGTTTCAAAGTTGAAAATTACCGCTGCTTTTTAGCTGATTTTCAGCTGTTTTTGAAGCTGCATTTCCAACTATTCCCAAACTGAAAATCAGTTGGTTTCACGTTTGTAGTTGCAGCTATTTTCAACTAAAAAATCAACTACTATCTGGATACATTTTCGGCTGTTTTTTAGCCGAAAAATCTGCTGCTATTAGATCGCTTTTTTAACTGTCTTTAAGCTGAAAAATCAGCTGCTAGTCGACTGCATTTTCAGCTGTCTTTAAGCTGAAAATTAGCACTTTCGGGTGCATTTTTCAGCTGTTTTTCAAGCTGGCAATGACGGCCATTTTCAAGCTGATTTCCAGTTGCTACCAAGTTGCGAATGACGGCCATTTTCAAGCTGATTTCCAGCTGCTTCCAAGCTGATTTCTCAGTTGTTTTCTAGAGTTGAAAAATCAGCTAGCTTTTGAGGAGAAGTTTCAGCCATTTTCAGCTGCACTCTCGTGTATTTTTCAGCTGTCTTCAGGCTGCAAAATCAACTAATGTCGGGTTGTATTTTCAGTTACTTTCAAGCTGAAAATTGGGTGCTAACAGGTCATTTTTCAAGTTAAAAAACCTGCTGATATCAGGTTATTTTTCCAGCTATTTTCAAGCTACGATACGGCCTAGTTGTGGGCTCATTTTTGGAGTTTCCATGACTCTGAGATTGTCGAGGTCAAGTTGCTTACACTGCCAGATGCAGGCCTGATTTCGACCCTATTTGGACGCTAGTTTTGGTCCACATAGTGGCCCAAAACAGTTTAGATTTGGCACAATTTCGTGCCTGGCTTTCAGCATGGTTTCAAGCCTCACTGTTTGGAGAAAAGAAAAGAAAGAAAAGAGACCATTAACTGGCTGATTTGCAAGAGGTCCACGCCTCCTCTCTCTCTTTCCTTTTCTTTCTCTCTTTCTCTCCCTATCACTCTCTTTTCCTTTTCTACTCTTTCTGGTGTGAAATCCTGAAGTAACAGGGTGGTCTATTTATAGCTTGGAGGGGAGGATCATCAATGGTTGGGAGAAAGATCTTCTTTAGCAACGACTGTGATCGGCGATTGGCTGTGCATGGGGTCAATCCAACCCTAGTGATGAGTTTCTAGGGCTCTGATATCTTAGGAAAGCATTTCTTTAAGGCTGGTGGGACCCATCTCATGATCGGGTCCCGATGGGTTATCGAGAAAGTTGATGGAGCCATTAATGAAATATCATGATTCTTTATATTCCGACATGATCTGATCCATCTGAGTGGATCAGATGTGTCCCTTGATCAGTGTGGGGCCCACTTTTAGGGTCACAAACGCAAGTCAGGTCCATCTCATGAGATGATCCATTTTCTCTTATCTTTCTCATGGGATGAGGTAGCTGAGCTTCTCATTTCGTACCACCCTCAAGGATGGGCTGAGATCATGCCACGTGGCCCCAGGGAACAGCCACAATCATGTCAGCCTCCCTTACCAAAAATAGAAAATCTCCTTTTTCTTCCTTAAGGTTTGCTTAGCCATTTCTGGCTATGAGGAGACCCTCCCTTAGCTGGTTCGTGGGTGGCTGAAATCCCATGGATAAAGGGATGTTAGCTTGCCTCTCAAGCTACCTGATGGTCCCTCATATTGGATCCTAGCCACACATGAAGGAAATGGACGGTTCAGACCCAACTCCCCCATTTCTATGTATGGGTCCAAATCCCTATACCGTTTTGGTTGGGTGGACCCCACGAGCAAAGTGAATAGTTTGGATCATCCGGTAAGTGGCCAAGGTGGCCCACTTTGGGACTTGTAGTCCAATAGTTTCAAATTTGAAAACGGCGGGAGGGAATTCCTCCATTTTTCATGAAATGCTCGGTCAACAGCCATTTGACCACATGCATTGGTCCAGTGCACTTCGTGCATGATAGACCATGGTGCATGTGCACCGCGTATGGGGCCCACCGCGATGGATGCCTTAAATCCATCCTGTCCAAACACTTTGAGGGGCCCACTTGGAGGTCCTGGCCCACTTTGGGCCGATGGTGAGGTCTAGGTGGGCCATATCTCGCACTTCGGGTCCTTGTTTGGCCCATACATTGCGATCCAAAGGTCGTATGGGTTTGAGATTTTGTTTTGACAGTTGAAAGGGGGTCTTGAGAGGTTTCAGGTATCTAGTTGCCCATTTATTAATCCTCAAAGGTTGACAGTAGTGTATAGTGTCAATATTGGTGACCTACGGTATCTTTAACTTGAAGTGATTTGTTAAGCTTACCCTCTTGGCTGATGTAGTGTCCCTATCAGCCTCTAGACATCGATGGATGGCCTCAATGCTGCTTTGGAAGTCCCATCCTGCACGTGTTAAGTCTAAGTAGCCTAGTTAATGGGTTTCAGTTTTCACCAACGTGGGTTTAAGAGGTAACACCCACATACCAAAGGCATGGGGTGTTACAGATGCTTTCAGAAAAAATGTCTAATTCTGAAAAACAATCAATTACGAGAGCATTATGTGGATTCAATGTTGAATGGTGGTTCGGTAACGCCTTGCCCTTAAACAAACTATTTCCCAAATACCGCATCCTATACCACATTTTTACTTCAAATGTGTATCCTAGGACACGAAATAAGACTGATCTTACTCCCTTTATGTTTCATGTTATCCATGTTGTTGTCATGGGTATGCGCATTTATTTACCTTCCTTGATTTGTTATGTCATTATTTAATTTCATTTGCATCCTTAGCATGGTTCGATTTCATTTAGACATCTTATGTCCTCTCTTGCATTTCACTATCATGTCCAAATTCCTTCATTTGAATCGTCGAAATCCGAACTCCCCTTTAACAATGCAAATTTGAATATGATGAATCTTACTCTCCTTCCTGAACAAAGAGAAGATAAGGAAGAACCTCAAGAGGCTGATATCAACATGTATAACATCTTTAATGACTTGAAAGGATCAAAAGACCCTACGGACTTTGACTATCACCCCTCTCAATTTGATGAGAGGTTATCTGTGTTAGAAAAAAAGTTGATGCTCTGCAAGTATCCAAAGCATCATTAGTCCAAACTCAAAAATATACTATGAAGTACATGAAAAAGTACTTCCATCGATTCAATCAGAGTTTGAGGATTAATGATCCTTCGATGCCTGCACTATCCCCATCAGAGTCGGAATGAAATAGGTTTATTTTTCTTTGCATGGATATGTATTAAACTATATTCTAATATCTTGCTTGGATATTTTTATGGGTTGTATGAATATTTTATATACGGTCTGATGCATTGTTCTTTACTTTTCTTGATATTATATTTTACCTTGATATGTGATTCTCCTTATATTCCTGATTTGTGATTTTACCCTGCTATGCTTAATCTTCCTTCGTCAACTTGTGACAAAAAGGATGAGAAATCTCTATATTTATGAAATTTTTTAAATTTTATGACTAGTACATATTTGTATGGCACAGTATATGTTATGTTTCTCAGTGGGAGTTACATGAGTTATATACTGAGCTACATATTGCTGATTGTTGCATCATCAGATGAACACAATTGGTTACAAGATGATTGTTAAATCTACAGGGTTGTTTCAATTTATGTGACTCTTGTGGATGATTGTGATCTTAAGTATATGTATGAATGTTAGTGGATGTGTTGTGTATGTTGTATGTTTTGTCACGAAATTAACAAAGGGGGAGATTGTAAGTGCTTATATGTTTAACACACATATGGTTGTCAAATTTCGTGAGACAAAGGTGATACAAGTTAGATCGCAAGTATGGAATCGCAACTACTCTAAATGTCTGAAGATCAGCTCAAGATCGGCTTATCATCTCAAGAAGGCATCGCTCGATTTCAAGTCAAGTTGAACCATGTATTTGTTAAACAACGGGTGATATAACCCTATAAAGACCCTTAGGTTAGGCACTTTAAAAAATTCATTCAATTTTGGGTTATTAATAGTGTTTTTGCTCTGGAGTTCGACCAGCATAACTTTGGTTCAGCTAGCCTAACTTCCTCGTCTAACCTACCTTCAAGTTCAGGCTAAAAATCAAAATTTGTTGAAAATTCGGCCAACTTAACTTTTGGTACGGCCAGCCTAACCTGAAATTTAGCTGGCCCGAGTGAAGTTCGGGTCAAAATCCAGCAATGCAAACTTTTAAAATTCGTGAGAATTCGACCAACTGAATTGGACATTCATCCAACCGAAGTTCTCCTTAGGTTAGCCTGTAATGCCCCGAAAATCGGCACCTGAGTACATAAACTCTGATCCCAAGTTCCCAGGTATTAACCGAATGAAAACGCACGTGTGTCCTCATTCAGATTCAAATTCGTTTCACACACAAATAATCAGAGTAGCGCAATTTGAATTAGTGAATCCAAAGCAAGGTAGAGATAACAATAGTCAATAAATATAGGCTAAGAGCAAAAATACAATCTCATTAGTGGTGATTGCCCAAAATGGGGGTTATACAAGCCACAATATACATACCCAAGATGATTAAAGTGTAAAGCTTTCAATTTACACCCAATTCTCCAAAAATAACGGCGTTGGCACAACCCGATATAAGCCTACCTATCCGAGGTCTCACCAGTACCTGCATCAATGATATGCCTGGTTGGTGTTTGAAAACACCGTCCCAAGTGGGAGTGAGTAGCTAACTCAGTGGTTCCATTAGTTCTAAGTTACACATATTATCAACCCAATTAATACATGTAATGATAAAACAAAAAATCAAACATTTCTTAAATACTCTTGTTAAATGCACATATGAATATATGACATGATGCATGCTCTCACCATTCAACACTCCTCAACACGCGACTACGACCACCTGGTTCGCAAATGACAACGCTTCCTCAACATGCGACTTCAACGCCTATTTCGCCACATTCTAAACTAATACGTTGCGATGAATGATCATGTTAGCTGAATAATTATTAAGTTCAATTCATCCAACATATATTGGTGAAGCTAGGATACTGACGTTATATTACGTGTCCTTATCCGGATCACGTGGCTCGTTGCCGCACGTAGCGACTTCTTACTAGTGTCCTTTGATCCAAATTTAGGTGTCACCCATTTATCTCACAAATCAACTATTTCAAAGGTACGGTATGATACCTAAATGTATGAAGATCAACCCGGTATGGGTCATCATCCAAAATGAGTATGATCACTCAGTTCCGAGGTTGTAACAACCCACAACATACTGTCCCGATCGACTGGAGAGCTATTTTTGAAGGGGGTCTGAATCAAACGGCTCACCCAAACCCACGCTCGGACCACAGCCCGGATGAAAAATGGCTGATGTGTTACAGAGATGTGGGCTTATCACATAAAACCAAAAACACAAAAAGGAAATGGCTCATCACCCAATTCCATTCAAACCCGGGTCATTCGAATAGTACTCTGGCACAGAACCATCGGTCGGGTAATTTGATGGGGGTCGTTCGAACAATGACCTATCACCTCTATTAGTGCTCACTGGTCACTACGAGGAGGCTCATCACCCCAGTGTAGGCCGACAGTTCAGACACGGTGTCCCATACCACCATGCTTGGCCCATGAGTCTTAGGAGGATTGTATCGCACTAACGATTATGAATGGACCATCCATTGGGAACATGGTATCCTAGATTTAATTTAGTCGTGCCATACATTATGAACATACATGATCAGTCGGCCAGTGGACAAATTTGATTGACCTTGGAGAACTCCGACGCAACCGACATTGGGTGCAAGCATCCCGTGTAGTCCAGCTACTGTCGGTCGTCCGTGTTCACCCGGGTCGATCAAATAAGCCTAGGGCGTTGGCTTAACTAGGGTCACCCCTTGGTTTAGGTGATTTACCGACTGACCCAGCATTATAAGCAACCTAAGCATCACTACAAACTTAGTAATTCGTCATGCCATCAACATAGATTCAACGACGCAACCACATAGGTATTTTATCAAACAAGAGAGCATATATAGAATGCTCATCTAATCACCTAGGCATTTTATCAAACATGTGAGCCTCTATGGAATAATACATTCACTAAAGCATTTAATCAAACATGTAAGCATAAAAAATCAACACATCCAATCGAGCATTCAACCAAGCATGTGAGCATCATTAGAATAACGTATTCAATCACTTAGGCATTTTATCAAACATATGAGCATCTATAAACAAGTAATCACACATGTTGCAATCAAAACATGTTCACATATACCGTCCTATCTATAAGCGACAATATAATTAATTGAGACATCAAGGGTCAATAAATAATAGCCTAGAGATAATGGTCCGTACCTTATGATGAATCACCCGATTCACGATGCTCCTAGGGTTAGGTTTTCATATAAAATCACTGAAAGACCTAAACAAGCATACAAGCTTGTGAGATTAGAGATAAACACTATTAAAATCCTAAATTATAAGTGGGATTCAACACTTACCTCCAACCATTACAGGGAAAGCCTCGACGATGACTTTGGCTACGGCGAAGCAGCTAAAGAGGAGATGAGAGGGTGGATGTGCACCAACACTCACACCCCAAGCTCTCTCTCTCTCTCTCTCTCTCTCTCTCTCTCTCTCTCCTCTCTCTCTCCCTTTCTTCTCCTTTCTCCTCTTTCTCTTCTCTCTTCCTCTCCTTCTTTCTTTCATTTTGGGGCAAAATTCGTATGGAGTGATGGGTTGCCCAAATGAAGCCCTTATATAGTGTCAGATTTGGTGTAAATGGCACCAAGGGCTAGGTTTTTACTATACTAGCCCTAGGGGAGTGTTTTTCTACCATTTAGGGGCCACTGCGGGGCTTAAGAGTCGACACCCACCGTTGGATAGTTGGCCTTAATGATGATCTACACACAGACACAATCGGTCTGTCATTTGGACGCGTCGATCGACGGGTATGATCAGAAGTCTGTTCGACAGTCACCAATGGTCGATCGGGGCCACAATTATACGGATATGTGTGGAGAAATATTGTTAGTCGGTACTCCGACTTTTACCATGAATTGACGGTCCAAAAGTCCTAACTTCATGAAAGAATAAAGTGACTAGTTTCACTTAAGTTCTAGATTTTCACTTAAGGCATTCATCATCTCATGCACATGGCTTGCGGGTCCAAGTTGAGCAATTCGATATGCGACATCGGCTTGATGTCTCGTGATGGACGTCAAGCCCGATAAGACGAATGTCTTTCTATAGTCTCGGGTTTAATGGCCCACTTGTAAGTATTATGGTTTCTAGCTCCTATATTGTCAAATTTTGTAGTATCAAAACCTCTATTGGAATCTGTGTCTTGTGTAGCTCATCTACATAATGAAGTCTGTGTATCTCTCAAGGACAAGGGTCCTTAGTTCAAAAACTTAAAGGCAAGATTACTTGTTTATGTTTATGTACAACATCAATTGTGAATTCAAGCTTTCAAGTTTCAAGAGTTCAAGATTTTCAAAGCTTCGTACAAGTCAAGACAACGTCTCTAGATTTTGATACTCAAGTTCAAGCTTCAACGTTAGTCAATTTCAAGCTTCAAGAGTTTCAAGTTCAAGCTTCATCCTATGACATGATCTCAAGCTTCGCGAACTTCAAAGAACGACTATCAACTAAAGAAAAAGAAAACTCAATGTTCATACTTCACTAAACAAGGTATGAATGACCCTAGATTGACTTTAGGGTAGGTAATTTTGAATACATAATTCAATTAACTCATTTTATAAGTGAATAGACTGTTTCTCGACTAGTCCTGGACTATGTTCGACTAGTCCTAGCACTAGCTCGACCAGTCCAAGAAATTCCACGACCAATCCTAAGTTTGTTGTAAATTTTTGAAATTTTTTGTTAACCCACAACTAGTCCTAGAGATTGCTCGACTAGTCGTGTGAACAGTGCTCGACTCATGCTCGACCAGTCCTGCAGCCACGACTCAAAGTGTAACGTCTCAGAAAAAATCCGTACAAAGAACCGAGTACCACCTCAAGCAGAAATCACTTAGGACCAAATCCTTTAGAAATTAGACGAAATTAACTAAGTGATAAACTAGATTAGCTATGAAATTAGCTTGAACCACTTTAAATACGAACTGCAAGACCCAAAACTTGCAGAATCATTAACGCTACATTACCCTGAAACCTATGACCAATCTCTAAATCCGGTTGCTCTCAGGAGCACCTTGAAACTTCGTATCGGACCTAGACTGCGCGTCAAAAGTTTGTTGACCACGAAACTATATACTCATGACCGCCTTGCTGGGCTTGACAACCATCTCAGAAATTAGTACAGAGAGTATCCAGAAACGCACAACTTAAGCCCGGAGTAAAGTGTGAGAAACGCGAATACCTTTAGAAATTGAACTCAGATTTAAGTGATTTAGGCCGTTCTCTTGCGGGCCAAATCTAAGGTTTTAGACCGTCAGAATCTGGCCCAAATACACCCTCGGATCAGGAAAATTTCTCAGCATAGGTCCATGTACCCGTGGCCCAGATCGAGCGACGATGACCGTTGAACTGAAACAGGTCTGCCACGGTCGATCTGTAAATCCAATTGGGTCGGGATCTTAACCTGACCTAGATCCAACGTCAGGGAGCTTAAGTCCGACCGCATGCATAAAAGGGACCTCCAGATGTACTCCGTTGGATCGGAACAGCCACCTCTTGGCTATAACCCAAGTATACCTTGGCCCTGGGGCCAATTTCATTAGTTCTTAGCCTATATAAGGGCCTTAAACCCTCTCTCTCTCATTCCATACGAATTTGGGAAACCCTAAGAGAGAGAAAAGAGAAGAAGAAAGTGAAGAGTGAGAGAGAGTGAGTAATAGTCGAAGGGATTTATTCCTGTCATCCCACGTGCTTAACCACCATTCCTGTATCATTATATGGGTGATTCTGATTCCGTTCTTAGGTAAGAAAACCTAACCCTAATCTATTTTAGGGTTTCAAATAGTGTAAGTGATGAAATAGCTAACCTATTTCATATTATAGGTGGTCGTCGTGCCGTAGAAGAAGACTTAACATACAAACTGAGTTCGATATTTGTTTAACGGCGAAAGGTGCAGACTATAAACGTTTAGGTTATGGTTTTTAAGGCTTTCAATGTCAGCAATGATTTATGTCTGACTTGATTGTTATCATATATTCTTAGATACAACGGTTTCCGTATATTTCACATATATGTAAACTATGTTTATTTTAAATGCATTCTATGTGTTTGTTGAAATGATTGAATGAATTGGAATTACGATTTGTGTCTGTCGTGTCTATGAAATGTGACTACATGAATTGTTGTGTATGTAACAACTCCTTGTTGGGAGGATTTGTCCAAATATATGTTATAATCAACATACGTTGTGTATATCGATATGTATAGTATAAGTGTTTGATAAAATGTCTATATGAGAAGTTGTTAGATGAACTGTACTTAATAGGGTTGTTGAGATAGGTTTACCAACTACCTTAGTTATATGCATAAATTCCTTCAAGTAGTTGTAATCTAAATAGTGTGGATTGTGTAGAATATGTATATGTAGAATGGCAGGTTATTTGTGTTTCATTATATATTCAAATGTTATTCATGTTTGCATTGGTTGTTAAATGATGTATGATTATCATGTGTACATATTTCTCATATCAGAGTGTGTTTTGGACTATGGTATAGTCTAGGCAATCGGTAACAGGTCCTAATTTGGTGGCTGAGGTGGTTTCGTCACACAGGACGTGTTCGATGAATCTGAGTCGTACTTTGGTTATCGACGGTGGTTAGGCCACACGGAGTGCTTATGTACTTCATGTCGATCCACTCGATATGCGCTCGTACCAGTCGAGCTCGTCAAGTAATCCGATTGACCCGAAGTGTGTTCACCATATATGGACGCTACTGCTTGAACCTAAGGTACCAAACTCACTAGTGGATATCCCATTAACCTTGGTACCTCGATCCGCTAAAACTCATGAGCCGGACATGGTGGTATGGGACACCGTGGTCGAGCTATCGGCCTACGCTGGCGTGACGAGCCTACCCGTAGTGACCAGTGAACAACCTAAGCTCGTGAGCCGAATACGGTGGTATGGGACACTATATTTAAGTTGTCGGCCTACGACTAGGTGACGAGTCATTCATAATGACCTCGAACATACTCTGAGACTGCGTTGAGGCGACAAGCCTTTCCGTAGCAACTAGAGTATAAGCCAGGCCTGCATTGGGGTGACGAGCCATTTGTAGCTGTAAGGCCCACCCCCACAGCACATGATATTGTCCGCTTTACCGAAGCTCACGGCTTTAAAACGCGTCATGTTTGTTAAGGGAGGAACCCAACATATAACCACCACAACTCCAGACAACTCTTCCGATGTGAGACAAGTTACGCTACAGTCAACTGCAATAGTAGCTTGCCCAGCACAGTAGCCTGCCAGCCACACAGTAGCCTGCCAGCCACACTTGGGGGCCCGCCCACATATGTGCCCGCCCACGTGTGCCCGCCCACATGAAGCAATGACCGGGGCGTCACAGTAGCGACCTAAAACCGCAACATCGTATGAGACTAGCTAGGACCGACGACCCTAAAATGGATCATTATTTGGGAAATGATATAAGGGAGGTACCTTAGCTTTCCAATCCTTCTGTATGAAAAGGTCTAATAAGAACTCAGTAATCACGCTCATGCACCGCATTGCATGTGCCTTTGGCATTGGTGTTTAGCACAGAAGAAGGGGTGCATGTCGCGATCGTAAGATATTGTCGCAAGAGTGAGTGCAGGCGAGGGCATGCATCATTATTACATACCATCCTTGCATTAATAAGAGTACTTAGGACCTGATTGTTGTACTGCTTTATCATTACTGCTTGACTGAATTGATAACATGTTAACCTTTACTTTATAATTCCACTGAGTTGATCACTCACTCCCACGTTCTGGGACGGGGCTTAACACCAACCAGACCCTATTATAGTTGCAGATGATGGCGACGCTTACGAAGCAGAGCCGGACTTTTATGACGACGAGGAGTTCTCCTACATGCAGCTATCAGACCCTGTAGGAGACCATGTTTTGATCGACGGGGCTTACAAGGTTGCTGATTAGATGACATTACATATTTTGTATATTTTAAAATTTTACATGTAATTAATTAACCTGGTAACATGATTATACTCAGGAGACCTACAATCACTTATATGCTTTATATATACTTATCGCAGTCTTCGGCTTGCGAAAATTCAACTATCTCTGGAGTATGATATGTCGTTTGGTATAATCCCATTCATGTTTAATGCACTAAAACGGACAACATTTAATCATCATTATCTATGTTGCATAAGTGATGTGTTGGAACTCAGGATTTGGGCTTATGCTCGACCCCCGATTTTTAGGGCGTTACAAGTTGGTATCAAAGCATGATTTGGATTAAACTGGACTTGGGTTATGGTAACACGACACACACTGATGTACTTTGACTTAGGAGGGTGTGATGAAATGTAGAAACAGTCATAGGATGCCCAGTTTGGCCAATCGAAGAAAGTGACCGAAATTGACCGTTGAAACCGGGCCCTTGGGCCTCGGTGATCATGTGAGATGGCTCCAAATCCCTTCTAGACTGTCAATCAATAAGTTTAGGTGAGGATTTGGTGCATTTTGCACTCAAAGAATCTGAAAGGTGTGAATATACGCGTGATGGGGCCCCAAAACGCTTCAAACGATCTCGGGGGCCCGAACGACGCAAATCGGAGGGATTCGAGGTGGGTCCTGCGCACATCCGCTGTCCCGGGGGGGGGGGGGGGGGGGGGGGGGGGATAGCATCCCCGGTTTGGGGAGGCATCCCCTAAATGTCTAGCGACCGGGGATGCATCCCCGAATTGGCCAGTGGGCCTATCCGACCGCGACCGGGCCGGGAGGGCCGACAGTTGTAGATGGCTGTGGGGCCCACGAAATCATGTGGGACCTCTTCCATTTCCCTTTTATGCTTCGTTTCCCTCCCTCACACCACTCCAAGCTCTCCGAATCCCTCAAAACCTCATCTTTCTCTCTCAAATCCCCCTCCATTCTACCACCTTCTTCATTTTTCTTCACCACCTACTCTCTTTCCATCATCCTGGTCAAAAGAAAACAAAAACCTATCTTCTACTACTCCCATCTTCCCTATTCCCTTCACATTTGGGCACAAAGTTCATAGCTTTGTGTCCCATCTTTCAAGAAGCCTCCAAATCCACCTTCATTATAAGGCTATTTGGTTTCCATGGCTCTTTTTAAGCTTGTGGCTACCCTTTTCTCTCTCTCTACATTTCTTTCCCTCGTGGGAAAGAAGAGGGCTCCCATGGATGAAGTTGGGCCTAGCCACCCAACCCGTCCAAGGAAGAGATCGGGCGAAGGGCCAAGTATGAGCGCCGCACAAGAGCTGAGGAAGAAGCAGGAGCTCGATCCCCAGGTCCCCATTGAGAGAGATCTACAACCTGGCCTTACACATGGTAGATTTCAGGGCCGTAAGGTTTTATTCAAGGCGCATGTAGATGAGAGGTTGTTCTGGCTTTATCCGTTGATAGACCGCCTGTCAGACGCCGGATGGGGGCCCGTATTCGAAGGCAAGTCACGGGCGACTGTGGACACAGTCCGAGCCTTCTATGCCCATATACGAGACCCATGTTGGAGCCTCTGCAGTTCAAGATTTCCGTGGTGAGGAGGGAAGCAGTGGTCGACGTCGGGTTGATAGCTCGGGTCATGAGGGTACAACGTGGTGAGGTGCATGCCGACGAGAAGTATTCTAAGAGTGCGCGTGAAAGAGATCGTCGCACGTGATACCTTTGCGGCCATTTGGTCCACTGGAGCAACCCAAGCACTTGCCTCCCAGCGATCAAGATGACTTCTGATTTCCGATTACTCCACCATATATTCACATACAATGTGTTTCCCAGGTGGAGCAACCACACTGAGTGCATGCACTTGATGGTAGACTTCTTGTACCGTATCGGGCAGGGAGATAACTTATGCTTGCCTACCTTCGTCCTACGTGAGATAGTCATGGCCGCCCGTTCTAATAGGACGGCTACTACGGTTCCCTTTGGCCAACTCATATGCAAGCTTTCTCGTGAGTTCGGCTACGGACTTAGCCCGGGTGAGTTGGTGCCGATTCACTTTATAAATGACACCACACTCGCCAACATGAAGATTGGGCCGCGACCGTAACGTGATGGGTCAGAGGACGAGGAAGGCAGTGAAGAAGATGGGGGGAGTGAAGAGGAAGGGAGTGAAGAAGAGGAAAGTAATGAAGAAGAGGAAGAGAATGAGATAGAGGAAGAAGGAGAGCAGGCAGAGGAAGAAGAGGAGGCCCAAGACACTGATGAGGGCTCTCCTCTTGCTACACAGGAGCGTGGCAGTGATCGGGCTACTTTAGAGGCCCGCTAGGCTCGAATCGAGGAGGGCCAAGTCGCCCTGCGATAGGAGATCGGACAGGTCTAGGCTGAACTTAGAGAGACCCGAGCCAAGCTTGAAGAGACCAAGGCTTTTGTAAAATGAAAATTCAAGAAGGTGTCTCGCACCTTGAGGGTCATCCTATGTTGTCTGTAGGACAAGGGTGCACCTCCACCATCGCCAGACTCGGACAACTAGTCGTGCATGTAGTCGTCTTTTAGTTTGTTTTGTTGCTTGTTTTTTTTTCTTATTTCTATGTGTAGCCTTGATAGGCTTAGTAATGTGGCAGGTTGGTTTGTGGCTTTTGTGTGTGGAACTTTACTTAGATTAGCTCACATGCATCATCAGTCATGATCTATGTGATGTTGCATCTCATGTATTGTGACAATTTTGTTAAATAAAATGCATGAAGTTTCTTTGAGCTATAATGTGAATGCTATGTAGTTGAGTTTATGAGTATGCTGAATCTGACCTGGGTTGCACCCTATGTTGTATATAGGGAATGTCACCCAAGGCCACGCGGACCTCGTCACGTCTCTCACTGGGCGAATCGTTTGACAGGGCACCTCCCCTAAGCGATAGCCACACGGACCCCATCTTGGGTCTGAGTCACGAGACTATGCTAGATTCTCAGCCGGCCACTGGCCCCACTGCTGGGTCGATGCCTATGACACCGTCTATGGCACCATTTGTGGTACCACCTGTTACACCATCGGTTCCTGAGCAGAACCGTGCGTCTACCTCGACGCCTCACATACCATAGTTCGCTCCACCTCTTGATAGGCTGGAGCAGATGATGTTGTTAATGCAGCAGCAGCAGATACAGCAACAACAGCAGCAGCAGCAGATACAGCAACAACAGCAGCAGCAGCAGTTTCTGATTACCATCGCAGGGGTCTTTGCCCAGAGTATGGGTGTAGCTCTGCCTGCTCCATTTGTGCCCCTTGTTGGGAACGCGAGTGCTAGCAGCCTTTTCGAGCGATTCCAGCGCTTGTGGCCTCCGACTTTCACGGGTACTCACAGACCCGAGGAGGCCGAGTATTGGCTTGACCGCATCTCTAAGATGCTAAAGCCGCTACACTGCACTGAGGCAGATCAGGTGGAGTTGGTCACCTTTATGTTCGAAAATGAGGCCAGTCTCTAGTGGGACAGTGTCCTTCAAACTATTGTTGTTGGATACGTATGGACGTGGGCAGCTTTTGAGACCCGCTTCTATGAGAAGTACTTTCCCCTCACGTATCGTCATGAGAAGGAGAGTGAGTTTCTTCGCCTCCGTTAGGGAGGGATGACTGTGGCAGAGTATGAGAACCGGTTCACCGAGCTAGCCAAATATGCTCCCCTGATATTGGCAGATCAGCCGATGAGGATGCGGCAATTTTCTGAGGGTCTGCGACTCGAGATACGCTTGAAGATGTGTTGCGCTAGCATATCCTCCTATGTTGAGCTAGTGGACATGTCTCTATGAGCTGAACAGGACGGGGATAGGATACCCGCACTCGTGGGCCTATGGTTCCTAGGCCACGACCCGAATTGTCGGGTAGGCGGTTCCTCAGCAAGAGGCCTCGTGCAGACTCTCCTCCCAGGCTCGCGGCTCCACCAGCCCCTATGAGGCGACCAGACTTGTGGTGCACTTACTGCAGGGGGCGGGCCATGCAGATACCTACTGTTTCACTAAGATGAGGGACAACAGCTTCTCGTTGCCTCAGAGGATCAACTGTCAGCTTCCTCAGGCCATTGCAACCCCGCCTCTACGGTCAGCACCAGCACATCCATCATTTCGGCCGCCTGCACCTCACTTCAGGCCGCCTCAACGGCCTATGGTACCACAGCTGAACCGTCCGCAACAAGCTTGAGTACACGCGCTTGCAGCTGAAGCGCCTGAGGCATCTGCTACAGCCCTGATGGCTTTTGAAGTCACGGCTCACGTTCAAGGTACACCAGTCTTCTTGTTGGTGGACAACGGGTCCACTATCTCGATTATATCATGCGCAACAGTCAAGCAACTGGGGTTGAGTACTACTCCTACGAGGGGAGTGAGGATCCTTACAGCTACAGGGACTTTTTCAAACATTAGTAGAACTTGTGAGGGTCGCTCGATAGACTTAGGAAGCAGGACAGTACATGTTGACCTGATCGTTGCCCCACTATACCATTACAACGTTATCCTCGGTATGGATTGGCTCACCGAGATGAAGGCCGAGATCGATTGCGATACCAGAGTGGTGACAGCTCATGGACCTGAGGGCACGGTCTTTACGTTTCTAGTGCAGGTCAGTTGGCCTTGCCGTGTTAGCTGTTATACCACCTTGTTAGAGAATGTTGATGGTCCGACACTTGAGGGCACGCCAGTAGTTCGGGATTTTGAGGACGTGTTCAGGACGATTCCTAGATTACCTCCTCAGAGCGAGATCGATTTTACCATTAATCTTGTGCCTGGTGCGACACCCACTCGTTACCCACGTATCACATGCCTCCATGTGAGATGGAGGAATTGAGGAGACAGATTGACAGCTTGTTGGATGCAGGCTTCATGCAACCTAATGTGTCTCCTTGGAGAGCACCCGTGTTGTTTGTGAAGAAGAAGGATGGATCACTGCGGTTGTGTATTGATTATCGCAGGTCGAACCAAGTGACCGTGAAGAACAAGTATCCCTTGCCCAGGATAGACGATCTGTTCGATCAGTTGAAGGGGGCACAGTACTTCACGAAGATCGATTTAAAGTCAGGGTATCATCAGTTGTGCGTCAGGGATGAGGACGTGTAGAAGATAGCTTTCAGAACCAACTTTGGGCACTACGAATTCTTTGTGATGTCGTTTGGACTCACAAATGCACCGGCCATGTTCATGGACTTGATGAACAGGGTGTTTCGGCCGTTTCTATTCTGATTCATCATCGTGTTTACAGATGACATCCTGATATACTCCAAGAGTCGGGAAGATCACGAGAAGCATCTGCGAGCAGTCTTTGATACTCTTAGGAAGAACCAGTTGTTTGCACAGTACAAGAAGTGCGACTTTTGGAAAGAGGAAGTCAAGTTCCTGGGACATGTGGTGTCCAAGGAAAGGATAGTTGTGGACCTTACTAAGGTAGCCACAGTTCAGGACTGGGAACAACCCGGTTCGGTTACCGAAGGAAGGAGTTTTCTTGGCCTGGCAGGTTATTATCGACGATTCATTCGGGATTTTTTCAAGATAGACCATTATCTCAGCTGATTCGAAAAGATCTCAAGTTCGCCTGGAATGAGAAGGTTGAGGCAGCTTTTCAGGAGCTGAAGGACAAGTTCACGTCTGCCCCTGTGCTAGTATTGCTAGAGCAATGAGTCAAGTATACGATATACACCGATGCGTCTCGTGTTGGTTTGGGTTGCGTCCTTATGCAGAAGGACAGGGTGATTGCCTATGCATCGTGGCAGTTGAGGAAACACGAGGAAAATTACCCTACGCATGATTTGGAGTTAGCAGCTGTCATCTTTACATTGAAGCTCTGGAAATATTACCTCTATGGAGAGGAGTTAGAGCACTTTTGCGACCACAAGAGCCTTAAGTACATATTCACTCAGAGGGACCTGAATATGAGGCAGCGACGATGGATGGAAACCTTGAAGGACTTCAAGTTCGAGGTCTCGTACCATCCTAGCAAGGCCAACCTTGTGGCAGACACGTTGAGCCGTAAGAAGACGATAACATTTGCGGCTTCGCTGATGATAGCAGAGTGGGACATGGTAGAGTTTGTATGAGACTTTGAGCAGAGACATACGGTCGAGGAGTCGTTCGAGAGCATCGCACACATGCGTGTGCAGCCACTGATTGATGACTGAATCATAGTGGCTCAGGGGGAAGATCAAGGGTTGTTAGAGTTAAGGAAACGAGCTAGTGATGATGTGGACTCTGAGTGGAGAGTTGGTACGGATGAGGGTTTACGTTATTGTGGCCGCCTATGCGTTCCAAACCTTCATGACTTGAGAAGGGATGTACTCGAAGCTGCTCACAATTCGAGGATGGCAATGCATCCTGGCAGTATGAAGATGTACAGACACATAAAGTGCTTATACTGGTGGGACAACATGAAGGTTCACATAGCAGAGTACGTATCACGTTTTCTCACGTGCCAGCAGGTCAAGGCGGAACATCGCCGACCTCCAGGATTACTTCAACCCATGCCCATAGCAGAATGGAAATAGGACTTTATCTCTATGGATTTCATCTCAGGGCTACCGAAGATGAGGAATGGACATGATTCCATTTGGGTGATTGTAGACCGGTTGACGAAATCGACCCATTTCCTCCCTATTAGAGTTTCGAAGTCCACAGACAAGTTGGCCAGGTTGTACATCAAGGAGATTGTGCGTCTACATGGAGTTCCTATGGAGATCGTGTTGGACCGAGACACGCAATTCACATTTATCTTCTGGACTCGTATCCAAGAAGCAATGGGTGTGAAGTTGAAGTTTAGTACTCGTTCCACCCACAGACGGATGGGCAGAAGGAACGGGTAAACCAGGTGTTAGAGGACATGCTGCGAGCTTATGTGCTCGATTTTAAGGACAGTTGGGATGACTGTCTTCCTTATGCAGAGTTCACCTATAACAACAACTTTCAGGCGAGTATTGGCATGGCTCCTTACAAGGCACTGTATGGGCGTCCGTGTAGAGCACCGCATTACTGGGCAGAGGTTGGTTAGAAGAGCTTGATTGGCCCGGAGTTAGTTCAGGCGACCTCAGAGAAGATCGACATTATCAGGCGTCGACTTCTGGCAGCACAGAGCAGACAGAAGAGCTACGCTGATATGAGGCGGCAGCAGCTAGAGTTTGAGGTCAGGGACCACGTATTCCTGAAAGTTTCCCCCATGAAGGGAGTCTTTCGGTTTGGGAAGAAGGGGAATCTCAAGCAAAAATTCATTGGCTCATTCCAGATACTAGATTGAGTAGGTGCAGTAGCGTACCGCCTTGCTTTGCCCACACCACTCGTCGGCGTGCACAATGTATTTCATGTATCTAGGCTAAAGAAATACGTTCCTGATCCTTCCCACATTATCAAGTGGGAGCAAGTGCAGTTGAGTGAAGATGCTACTTTTATACTGCGACCGACGCGTATTCTAGATAAGGAGCAGGTGCTGCGCAGTAAGGTGATTCCACTTGTGAAGGTTATATGGACGCATCATACGGAAGAATAGGCTACTTGGGAAACAGAAGCCGAGGTTCAAAAGAACTACCCTCAGATTCTCGAGGAGTACGAAAAGGTACTAATTTTAAGAACGAATTTTTTTTTAAGGGGGATAGATTGTAACGTCTCGAAAAAAATTCATACAAAGACCCGAGTACCACCTCAGGCAGAAATTACTTAGGACCAAATCCTTTAGAAATTAAATGAAATTAACTAAGTGTTAAACTAGATTAGCTATGAAATTAGCTTGAACCACTTTAAATACGAACTGCAAGACCCAGAACTTGCAGAATCATTAACGCTACATTACCCTGAAACCTAGGACCAATCTCTAAATCCGGTTACTCTCGGGAGCACCTTGAAACTTCGTATCAGACCTGGACTGCGCGTCGAAAGTCCGTTGACCACGAAACTACATACTTATGACTGCCTTCCTGGGCTTGACAACCATCTCGGAAATCAAGTCCAGATAGTATCCAAAAACGCACAACTTGAGCCCGGAGCGAAGTGTGTGAGAAACGCGAATACCATTAGAAATTGAACTCAGATTTGAGTGATTTGGGTCGTTCGCTTACGGGTCAAATCTAAGATTTCGGACTATTAGAATTGAGCCCAAATACACCCTCAGATCAGAAAAATTTCCCACCACAGGTCCATGTACCCATGGCCCTGATCGAGCGACGATGACCGTTGAACTGAAACTGGTCTGCCGCTATCGATCTGTAAATCCAATCGGTCCGGGATCTTAAACTGACCTAGATCCAACATTAGGGAGCTTAAGTCCGACCGCATACAAAAAATGGGCCTCCAGATGTGCTCCGTTGGATGGGAACAGCCACCTCTTGGCTATAACCCAAGTATACCTTGGCCCTGGGGCCATTTTTATCAGTTCTGGGCCTATATAAGGGCATTAAACCCTCTCTCTCTCATTCTATACGAATTTGGAAAACCCTAAGAGAGAGAAGAGAGAAAAGAGAAGAAGAAAGTGAGGAGTGAGAGAGAATGAGTGATAGTCGCAGGGATTTATTCCTGCCATCCCACGTGCTTAACCACCATTCTTGTATCGCTATACGGTCGATTCTAATTCTGTTCTTAGGTAAGAAAACCTAACCCTAATCTGTTTTAGGGTTTCAAATAGTGTAAGTGATGAAATAGCTAACCTATTTCATGTTATAGGTGGTCGTCGTGCCATAGACGAAGACTTGACATACAAACTGAGTTCGATACTTGTTTATCGGCGAAGGTGCTAACTATAAACGTTTAGGTTATGGTTTTTAAGGCTTTCAATGTCAGCAATGATTTATGTCTAACTTGATTGCTATCATATATGCTTAGATACAACGTTTTCCATATATTTCACATATATGTAAACTATGTTTATTTTAAATGCATTCTATGTGTTTGTTGAAATGACTGAATGAATGTGGAATTACGATTTGTGCCTGCCATATCTATGGAATGTGAATACATGAATTGTTGTGTATGTAACAACTCCTTGTTGGGAAGATTTGTCCAAATATATGTTATAATCAACATACGTTGTGTATGTCGATATGTGTAGTATGAGTGTTTGATAAAATGTCTGTATGAGAAGTTGTAAGATGAACTGTACTTAATAGGGTTGTTGAGATAGGTTTTCCAACTACCTTAGTTATATGCATAAATTCCTTCAAGTAGCTGTAATCTAAATAGTGTGGATTGTGTAGAATATGTATATGTAGAATGGCAGGTTATTTGTGTTTCATTATATATTCAAATGTTATTCATGTTTGCATTGGTTGTTAAATGTTGTATGATTATCATGTGTACATATTTCTCATATCAGAGTGTGTTTGGGACTATGGTTTGGTCCAGGCAATCGGTAACAGGTCTTGATTTGGTGGCTGAGGTGGTTTCGCCACATAGGACGTGTTCGATGAATTCGAGCCGTACTTTGGTTGTCGACGGTGGTTTAGCCACACGGAGTGCTTATGCACTTCATGTTGATCCACTCGATGTGTGCTCGTGCCAATCGAGCTCATCAAGTAACCTGATTGACCCGATGTGTGTTCACCATGTATAGACGCTACTGCTTGAACCTAAGGTACCAAACTCACCAGTGGATATCCCGTTAACCTTGGTACCTCGATCCGCTAAGACTCATGAGCTAGACATGGTGGTATGGGACACCGTGGTCGAGCTGTCGGCCTACGCCGGGGTGACAAGCCCACCCGTAGTGACTAGTGAGCAACCTAAGCTCATGAGCCGAATAAGGTGGTATGGGACACTGTATTCGAGTTGTCGGCCTACTCTAAGACTGCATTGAGGTGACGAGTCTTTCCGTAGCAACTAGAGTATAAGTCAGGCCTGCATTGAGGTGACGAACCTTTTCTAGTGACCTGGAACTGCAACATCGTATGAGACTAGCTAGGGCCGATGACCCTAGATTGGATCATTGTTTGAGAAATGATATAAGGGAGGTACCTTAGCTTCCCAATCCTGGTGTATGAAAAGGTCTAATAAGAACTCGGTAATCACGCTCATACACCGCATTGCATGTGCCTTTGGCGTTGGTGTTGTGCACAGAGGAAGGGGTGCATGCCGTGATCGTAAGATATTGTCGTAAGAGGGAGTGCAGGCGAGGGCATGCATCATTATTACATACCATCCTTGCATTAATAAGAGTAGTTAGGACCTGATTGTTGTACTGCTTTATCATTACTGCTTGACTGAATTGATAACATGTTAACCTTTGCTTTATAATTTCACTAAGTTGATCACTCACTCCCACGTTCTGGGATGGTGCTTAAACACCAACCAAATCCTATTGTAGTTGCAGATGATGGCGATGCTTACGAAGCAGAGCCGGACTTTTATGACGACGAGGAGGAGTTCTCCTACATGCAGCTATCAGACCCTGTAGGAGACCATGTTCTGATCGACGGGGCTTACAGGGTTGCTGATTAGATGACATTACACATTTTGTATATTTTGAAATTTTACATGTAATTAATTGACCTGGTAACATGATCATACTCAGGAGACCTACAATCACTTATATGCTTTATATATATACTTATCGCAGTCTTCCGCTTGCGAAAATTCAACTGTCTCTGGAGTATGATATGTTGTTTGGTATAATCTCATTCATGTTTAATGCACTAATACAGACAACATTTAATCATCATTATCTATGTTGCATAAGTGATGTGTTGGAACTCGGGAGTTGGGCCTATGCTCGACCCCCGATTTTCAGGGCGTTACATAAAGTTCAGCAACTAAATCTGGTTCCACACGATCAGTCGTGGACAGGTCACGACCAGTCGTGGAGGTCCCTCGACCGGTCGTGAAGGTCCTACGACCAGTCGTGGAACGGCTTTATCCTATCACACTCAAAATTTCAAAAATCTGTTGGTTCTATGACCAGTCGTGGTGTCCTCAGGACTAGTCGTGAACGTGATTTCTTCACCTATAAATAGAGGACGAATTTCAGAGTTTTTCATTGAATTCAAGTAAAATCAATACGCCACTCTGAGAGATAAGTTAGTCATCTTTTTAAGCTATATTGTACTCATTTAATATTCACTTAATTTAGCTTTTCTATATTTGATTTTGTATTCTTTATTCCAATCATATTTGAAGAAGGGATTGAGATTGCCCTTTTCTTGGAATCAAAATCAAATAGAGCTAGCCCAACTTGATTTAATTTAAAATCAATTTCGAACCTAGAACCATATCATATGTGAGTGTGGACATTGAACTTCTACTCTGATTTGGTTCTTCCGGGCTGCATCAAAAAGAGAATATCCAGGTATTTTACATTATTATAAATTTCTATTTTTGGTTTCATTGAGATTGTGCCAAAAAAATCTCTCTATTTTGGTTTGTCTGAGGTGGTCCAGAAAACTCATAGTGTGGAGTTTTTGAATTGTGTAAACTCACTTGAAAGACACAATTGTGAGGGTTTTAAGTGAACCTAGAAAAACCTATTTTCATAGTGAACGCTAATATCCACTGTGTGAGGATATTAGGAGTGGAGTAGTTGTGTGGTTATTTTTCTAAATAGTTGGTGTACACACAAGCGAACCACTATAATTTCTTGTCTTGTGGTTTGAATGTTTATTTCTTTTTATGGATGGTTGTAATATCCCTTTTTACATTTGTAGAGAATGTTGTAATCCTTATGTGGATGTGTGGGAATGTTGTAATAGCTTAGATTTCATTTCTTGCTATTCATTTATTTATTCCTCTGTATCAGTTTGAGTTTTTGATACACGGACCGTTCTAGTAAGGTTGTCCTGCCATAAACCCTTAGTTTTTATGGTGTAAGGTTGTCCTTAGAACAACATCTGTATCAACCTCTTAATACTTGTTCATTTGAGGTTGTCTTTAAATTCAGTATTGTGGGATTGTCTATTGCTATCTGTATTTAATTTATTTAAATTCTGCTGTTATTTTTTTTAATTTGGCATAGTCTTATTCACCCCCCCCCCCCCCTCCAGGACATATAGCTCGGCCTTTTCAAGTGGTATCAGAGCCTAATAGCTCGTTTTAATTGATATTTTTCTTGGATTAATTTAGTGAGCTAATCGATCTAAGCTATTTGAGATGTCAAATTTTGATAGCCTATCAGTCACTAGGCCTCCACCATTTGATGGCTCCAATTATGCCTATTGGAAAGCCAAGATGAGAATTTTTTTAAAATCCATGGATGAGAGCGTGTTGCAAGCCACAGTGACTAATTAGACCCCTCCTACCACTGAAGTAACTGGCGTCGATGGATCCAAAACTATGAGAGTTACACCTTCTCTTGGACCACTCTTCAGAAAAGTGAGAGTAGTGTCAATGCAAAAGCACTAAATGTAATCACTTGCGCACTATCACCAGATGAATTCAAAAGAATTATATCTTGTGATACTGCAAAGCAAGCCTAGGATATTTTAGAAATGACTCACGAGGGAACATCAATTGTCAAGAAATCTAAAGTCCAAATCCTCACAACCAAATTTGAGGAAATACGTATGGAGAAAAGTGAAACTTTCATGGACTTTTATACTAGATTAAATGACATTATCAACTCCATGTGGGGTCTCGGTGATAAAATCCCATAAAGTAAAGTCTGTGCAAAGATACTACGTTCACTACCTGAAAGGTTCAACTCAAGGTAACTGCGATCCAGGAACTTCGTGATACGGATAATATGAGAGTAGAAGAATTAGTTGGCTCATTATAGACTTATGAGTTAACCTTTAAAGCTCTTAAAGGTAAATCAATCGCCCTTAAATCTTCTAAATGTTTTTCTCAAGAAAATAGTAGTAATTCTGATTTCAAAAATTCTGAAGATGATATGGCCCTTTTAGCGAAAAATTTTTATAAGATTTTCAAAAGTAAAAAGAGGGTTAATTTTTAAAAATCTAATGATAAGAAAAGACCTAAATCTAAAACTTGGAAATCATCAAAAGACAGTCAATGTTAAACTACCATGAATATGGGCATTTAACTAACAAGTGTCCTAAAAAGGACAAACCTAAAAAGAAAGGTATGTTGGCTACTTGGGATGAATCTTCCAGCTCTGAAGCCTCTTTTGAATCAGAAGATTCTGAAACCGATTCGGGCAATGAAGTTAAAGCTCTTATGACTCTAGCCAAGTTCACTTTTTCAGATAATGATGATTTAATTAGTGAAGAAAATCTGAATAGTGTCATGAAAAAGAAGAAGATCTACAAGATGCTGACAATGCCCTATACAAGGAAAGCTGTAAAATTGCTATAAAACTAAAACTTTAGAAAGAAAAGTTTTTGAAACTTAAAGAAAATTTTGATACTTTTGTTTTTAAAAAATCCCACATTTTAGATTATTTTGAAAAATCTAAGTGCGATTTGGATTTCAAAAACTCCCATATTGAAAATCTAAAATCTGAAAATGAAAAACTAAAACTTAAAATCTCTTCACTTTTGAGTTTAAAAGACATTTAGAGGTATGCCCAAGGTGAATCTAAGTTAGAAAAACTTTTATCCGGATCCAGAAAATGTGGCGACTGATCCGGTTTGGGCTACGACAAAAATATTCCTCCCAAAACATAAGAATACTCCTCTTAAGTTTGTGAAAGGAGAGTCATCAAACTCAAAAGAGAAAAGTTTAAATCAAAATTAGTCTAAAAATGTTAAAACTTTTCAATCCTTAAAACCTAAAAGCAACCATATCAACTATAAAAATCAGAATCGTAATCCTTTAGTTGAGAAAATTGTCGATTTACTTAAGGAACTCGTGGGTCGATCTTATATCAACTATAAACATAAGAAGACCAACTATTCTCCTAAACCCAAGACAATAATGAAATGGGTTCCTAAAGTTACCTGCTTGCTTGCCCACACTGCTTTCAAAGCTTCAAGCCATTCAAAGTGGTACCTAGACAGTGGATGCTCCAGACATATAACAGGCGATAAAGGTCTGTTCACCATTCTTAAAGACATGACTGATGGTTCAGTCACATTTGGTGATGGTAACAACTGCAGGATTATTGGCCAAGGTACGGTTCAACTTTCTAACCTCTCTTTATTTGAGAATGTTTTATATGTAGAAGGTTTAAAACACAACTTATTAAGCATTTCTCAAATATGCGATAAAAATCATAGCATAAAATTTACTAACCTAGGGTGTGAAATATTAAATAAAAATGGTTCAGTAATATTAACTGGTTGTAGAACTTCTGAAAACTGCTACATTGTAAGTGATTCTAGCACATCTAATCTATCGTGTTACATGGTCCATACCGATAAGACTGAATTATGGCATAAACGCCTTGGACATGTACACTACCGCAACTTATATAGATTAAGCAAAAGAGAGTTAGTAAGAGGCTTACTCAAAATACAGAAAATAGATAAAATATGTGGCGAATACCAGATTGGCAAGCAAACTAGGAGCTCTCACAAAAAGGTGGACTCCAATGTCACATCGAAACCACTCGAACTCCTCCATATGAATCTTATTGGACCAACTAGAACCGAGAGTCGAGGAGGCAAAAAGTATATTCTGGTAATCGTTGATGACTTTACCAGATATACTTGGGTAGTCTTCCTAAGGGACAAATCAGAAACTCTCGATGAAGTTAAAAGGGTACTTAGACGTATCCAAACTGAAAAAGAGACTCAAGTCTGTAAGATCCATAGTGATCATGGATCAGAATTTGAGAATAGCGGTTTTGAAAAGTTTTGCAGTGATCAAGGAATATCACATAAATTCCCTGCGCCCACAACACCACAACAAAATAGTATAGTAGAAAGAAAAAATAGAGTGCTTCAAGAAATGGCAAATGTAATGTTAAACAGTATGAAGCTCCTTAAAAATCTTTATGCCGAAGCCGTAAATACTGTGTGTTATATAATTAACCGCGTCTATACTAGAAAATCAAATTGTAAAACGGTTTATGAAATATGGTTTGATAAGAAGCCTACTGTCAAATACTTTCGAGTTTTTGACAACAAGTGCTATATTTTACTTGACTGAGAAAATCTGGGTAAGTGCGACACCAAAAGTGATGAAGGGATATTTTTAGGGTATGCTTTGAATAGTCGGGCATATCGAGTTCTTAATAAAAGAACCGGTGTAATTCAAGAATCCATTAATGTGATTATTGACGATCACTTGAATACACCTGTCTCAAGTTCAGATAATGATGAAATACTTCTAATTGATAAACCAGATTCTTCATCAAGTCAAAATAACTTTGAACTGAGGATTGTTAAAGATCATCCAACTAATCAGATTCTTAGAAACGTCTCACTGGTGTACACACTCATAGACAACTTGAAGATATGTGTAATTACGTGTGCTTTACATCTCAGATATAACCGGCTAACGTAAAAGAAGCTCTTACTGATGAAAACTGGATGGTTGTGATGCAAGAAGAGCGTAATCAATTTGTTAGAAATGATGTTTGGTACTTAGTTCCTAGACCGAAAGATAAACATATTATCAGAACTAAGTGGATTTTCAAAAATAAGTCTGATGAACTTGGTAATATAATTCGAAACAAGGCTAGACTGGTTGTACAAGGGTACACTCAAATTGAAGGAATCGATTATGATGAGACCTTTGCCCTAGTAGCTCGTCTTGAATCAATCAAACTATTTATATCCATTGCGTGCTTTAGAAAGTTTTAAATATTTCAAATGGATGTAAAGAGTGCTTTCTTAAATGACGATTTACATGAAGAAGTGTATGTTGAACAACCAACGGGTTTTGAAGACCTTAAGAATACTGATTATGTCTATCGCTTAAAAAATGCTCTCTATGGTTTGAAACAAGCTCCCAAGGCATGGTATAAAAAATTGACTAAGTTTTTGCTAAGTCATAATTTTATAATGGGAAGTGTTGATAAGACTCTATTGTAAAGAAACATAATGATCACATTTTAATAGTACAAATTTATGTTGATGATATTATTTATGGATCTACCTATGCTAACATGACTGTTGAGTTTGCAGATCGTATGAAATCTAAGTTCGAAATGAGCATGGTTGGAGAATTGAATTATTTCCTAGGGTTGCAAGTTAAATATCAACCTGATGGTTTCTATATTTCTCTAACCAAATATGCTCTGAATTTAATTAAAAAGTTCAGATTTGAGAATTGGAAAACTTTTGATACTCCTATGAGTACGACTTTAAAACTCTCAAAGGACTCTACAGGTAAGAAAGTGGATCCTAAATTATATCGTAGTATGATAGGCAGTTTGCTGTATTTAACTGCGAGTCGACCTGATATTGCATTTAGCGTAGGGATTTGCGCTAGATATTAATCTGACCCTAAAGAGTCACATTTAACTGTTGTTAAACAGATTATGCGATATGTCGCAAGTTCAGCTAATCTAGGTCTTTGGTATCCACATGATACTAGTGTTCAATTAGCTGGTTACACTGATGTTGATTGGGCTGGTAACATTGATGACAGAAAATCAACCAGTAGTGGTTGTTTCTATGTTGAGAACTGTCTTGTTTCTTGGCAAAGTAAGAAATAAAGTTCCGTATCACTCTCAACTGCTAAGGCTGAATACATTGCAGCAGGTAATGCATGTACTCAGCTTGTGTGGATGAAAGAATGTTAAGCGATTACGGAATTGCACAGGATTCTATAGTTTTATATTGTGATAATTCCGTTGCAATTAATATATCTAAAAATTCAATCCAGCATTCACGAACCAAGCACATTGACATTAGATATCACTACATTCGTGAATTAGTAGAAGAAAAGACAATTTCTTTGGAATACATTCTGACCGAGACTCAATTTGCTGACATTTTCACTAAACCGCTTGACAAAAGCAGGTTTAATAAATTGAAATTTGATCTTGGTATGTGCAATTTGAATTGATTATTTATGCATTTCTGTATTATATTATATATATATTTGCTAATTTATCTGTTTAAAATTTTAAATTTCATGAAAAATGCACATTTTTTGCTGTGCACGACCAGTCGAGTACATACTCTACCAGTCGTGGCACGATCAGTTGAGCATGTACTCGACCAGTCGTGTAGCGCGTCTGATGCTTTAATTTGGGGGGAAAACACCTTTTTCTTCATTTGAGTTTCTTCTCCAACGGGTCCTACCTCGACCGGTAAACCCATCTCCCTAGTTCTTCAAGGTTAGTCCATTATTTCCATTTTCCTTATAGATTCAAGTTCATATCACTTCTTTTTCATCCTTGGAGTGATTTATTTCTTGTACCATTGAGGTTTTTGGGGTTTTCTTCTCCAAAATCTAATCTTGAGAAAACCCACTCAACCTCTTTTGCATCCACTTGTTTCCTTAATTTCCTAGTCGCAAATGGATATAGAGGCAAAAAGAAAAGTTCACGTGGTCCTTCAACTTCTAGAACGACGCCTATCACAAGGCGCCACCTTCGGTCACCCGAAGATGATCCCTCCTATGTGCGGGATTTAAGGTTGCGCAATGTTATAGTTGAACGACCGGTTCATGTTGAACATTTAGTTCTGTTTGAACTTCTTCCTCTTCTCCAATCTGTAGGATGGGATAACAATCTACATTGGGGTGGGCCGGCATACCGGTCTATTATGCAAGCTATGTTTGCTTGTATTTCTAATTTTTCTGCTAAAAATTTAACGTTTATTATTGCAACTAGAAAAGGTCCATTTGAAGTAGACCGACATCTGATCTCTGGCCTAATGGACATAGCTGTCAATGATGAAGGTATTCCTATTAGCACTCTAGTTGATAAACCATCTGAATCAGAAAAACGTATGCTTACTAGAGCATTATGCAATATAGATGCGTAATGTAGTCAAAATGGTAATGCGCTTACTTTAAAGTATTTGTTATCCAGATAAAGGGTCCTTCACAGGATATTTATTTCAAATCTTTATCCTCGTTCTGGTAACAAAACCGAACTCACCACCTTCATTGTTCGGATTCTTCATTCTATCATCTCTGGTATAAAAGTATGTCTTTCTTCTTTAATTTGTCATTCTATCATTCAATTTCGTCTCCATCCTGGACACAGTGATATCACTTTTGCATATCTTATGACTATGTTGGCCACTCATATGTTAGTAGTTATGTCTGTTGGAGAGGCTCTCATTCAACACCTTATTTTCAACAACTCAAATATAAACAAAATGAATTTGAGGTTGGCTGATGGTCAAGTCAATGTGGGTGTTGGTGGAGCTGAAGCAGTGAATGAAGAAGAAGGCGATTTACCTGCAGATGACATTAACATGGACGATATCTTTGATGAGATCAAATCAGATTCTGAGGTTGACCCTGATTATCAACCTTCTGATTTCGCTGAGAGGTTGCATTCTCTTGAGGAACAGGTGGCTCAGATCCGTGTAACCCAAGATTCTCAATTTGATTATATGCGTAAATATATGAGGCGCATTAATAAAGGTTTACATCAAATTGATTCATCTATTCCTGCTCCCTCTTCGGGATCTGATTAGTATTTTCTCATGTGGTTTGTAATAACTCTTATGATACTTCGCTTTCTTTCGGTTTGTAAGATTGACTTTGGTTAAACTTTGTTGATGTTAGTTGATTATGCTTGAACATTACTTGCTTATGAATTTATATCCTGACTATCTTGATCAATTATTCCTCATGACTCTTCTTATTCTTCCTTGTTTATCTACGTCCCGGTCCTTTTATTGGTTTCTTCCTTTGTCATATTGTGACAAAAAGGGGGAGAATTTTGTCATGCTTGATATGTTGTTATATGGATATGGCATGTGGATTGTGGATATATAGCCTTCTTTGTGTAAGGGGGACGAGTAAGTAAGGGGGAGTATTGTTGGAGTATTTGATGCAAATTGATGTTTGCTTTGACCTATTGATAACTGGTGCATGATTCTTTGTGGATATAATGCTTATGTTATTATGAAATATGTTTTGTCACAAATTTGACAAAGGGGGAGATTGTAAGTGTTATGGTTTCTAGCTCCTATATTGTCAAATTTTGTAGTGTCAAAACCTCTCTTGGAATCTGTGTCTTGTGTAGCTCATCTACATAATGAAGTCTGTGCATCTCTCAAGGACAAGGGTCCTTAGTTCAAAAACTTCAAAGGTAAGATTACTTGTTTATGTTTATGTACAACATCAATTGTAAATTCAAGCTTTCAAGTTTCAAGAGTTCAAGATTTTCAAAGCTTCGTATAAGTCAAGACAACGTCTCTAGATTTTGATACTCAAGTTCAAGCTTCAACGTTAGTCAATTTCAAGCTTCAAGAGTTTCAAGTTCAAGCTTCATCCTATGACAAGATGTCAAGCTTCGCGAACTTCAAAGAACGACTATCAACTAAAGAAAAAGAAGACTCAATGTTCATACTTCACTAACAAGGTATGAATGACCCTGGATTGACTTTAGGGTAGGTCATTTTGAATACATAATTCAATTAACTCATTTTATAAGTGAATAGACTATTTCTCGACTAGTCCTGGACTATGTTCGACTAGTCCTAGCACTGGCTCGACCAGTCCAAGAAATTACACGACCAGTCCTAAGTTTGTTGCAGATTTTTTTAAAAAAAAATTTAAGCCACGACCAGTCCTGGAGACTGCTCGACCGGTCGTGTGAACAGTGATCGACTCGTGCTCGACCAGTCCTGCAGTCACGACTCAAAGTCCAGCAACTAAATCTAGTTCCACACGACTAGTCGTAGACAGGTCACGACTAGTCGTAGACAGGTCACGACCAGTCGTGGAGGTCCCTCGATTGGTCGTGAAGGTCCTACGACCAGTCGTGGAACGGCTTTATCCTATCGCACTCAAAATTTCAAAAATATGTTGGTTCTACGACCAGTCGTGGTGTCCTCAGGATCAGTCGTGAACGCGATTTCTTCACCTATAAATAGAGGACGAATTTCAGAGTTTTTCATTGAATTCAAGTAAAATCAATATGTCACTCTGAGAGATGAGTTAGTCATCTTTTTAAGTTATATTGTGCTCATTTAATATTTTCTTAATTTAGCTTTTCTATATTTGATTTTGTATTCTTTATTCCAATCATATTTGAAGAAGGGATTCAGATTGCCCTTTTCTTAGAATCAAAATCAAATAGAGCTAGCCCAACTTGATTTAATTTAAAATCAATTTAGAACCTAAAACCATATCATATATGAGTGTGGACATTGAACTTCTACTCCGATTTGCTTCTTCCAGGCTGCATAAAAAAGAGAATATCCAGGTATTTTACATTATTGTAAATTTCTATTTTTGGTTTCATTGAGATTGTGCCAGAAAAATCTCTTTATTTTGGTTTGACTGAGGTGATCCAGAAAACTCAAAGTGTGGGGTTTTTAAATTGTGTAAGCCCACTTGAAAGACACAATTGTGAGGGTTTTAGGTGAAGCTGGAAAAACCTATTTTCATAGTGAACGCTAATATCCACTGTGTGAGGATATTAGGAGTGGAGTAGTTGTGTGGCTGTTTTTCTAAACAGTTGGTGTACACACAAGCGAACCACTATAATTTCTTCTCTTATGGTTTGAATGTTTATTTCTTTTTGTGAATGGTTGTAATTTCCCTTTTTACATTTGTGGAGAATGTTGTAATCCTTATGTGGATGTGTGAAAATGTTGTAATAGCTTAGATTTCATTTCTTACTATTCATTTCTTTATTCCTCTGCATCAGTTTGAGTTTTTGATACACAGACTGTTCTAGTAAGGTTGTCCTGCCATAAACCCTTGGTTTTTATGGTGTAAGGTTATCCTTAGAACAACATCTGTATCAACCTCTCAATACTTGTTCATTTGAGGTTGCCTTTAAATTCAGCATTGTGGGATTGTCTATTTCTATCTGTATTTAATTTATTTAAATTCCACTATTATTTTTTTTAATTTGGCATAGTCCTATTCCCCCCCCCCCCCCCTCCTAGGACATATAGCTCGGCCTTTTCACTACAAACGAGAGGTCTAGAGCTTGTTTGAATAATTAAGGCATTTCTGGAATGAATTAGGTATCTAGATTTCTTGTGCGCAATAATTAAGGTTTGGATTAGCTAAGTTTGCAGTGTGGCCTATTCGCAATTAGCGAAAATGCCGATTCGGTTAAAGTCAGTCTAAGCCGTTAGTTCTTAGGATAAAGGAGTAACTGGATTGATTTGGTTTGTTAATTAAGATATGACCCCTGGTTGTCTCGACTTTAGGTGAGTCTTTATTTAGTTGTGGTTGCCTTGATTAGTCAGTGACAAGTCAGCTAGATGTGGGCCCATGTGAACAAATCATGTGGCTAAACTTGAGGTTTAAGTGATCGGTTGGATTTGTTGTCTTCTTACAGTTGATTAATCGGATTTGTGCAGTTCTTTATTGGTACCACTCGCGTATTGGCTAACATCGAGTGTTAATGGTCAGTAAATGACAATATAAGTTAATTATAATGAAAATTTTCAAGAGTTTTTGGAAATCCAAAATAGCCAAAATCCAGGACATTACATGGCCGAATTTTGGATAAATCTTATCTCGTGTATTCCGATAGCCGTTGGAACGAATCCGGTGGAATCCGACCAGCCGAAGCTATTCTTAGGCTAGCCGAATTTTCAATCTTTTTATGTATAAATAGAGGCCTTCTCTCATTATAAACTGCAACGAAAAATCACTTTAAACCTTCTGCAAGTGAGAGAGAAGCTCGGGTCCTTAATAAGCTACTTGTGTGGTATTTATATATTTGTAACAGCCCAGATTTTTCCCAACCTGGAATTAGACGTCCTTAGGAGATGGGTCAATCCTAACACAGGTTTAACTTCTCAAACACTCAATTAAAGCCTCAAATCCCTTTTCAAACCATTTTGTTCACAAATTCCACCCTTCACCACCTTGATCTTTCAATTTTTCAAAGTACTTTCACCCTAGACACTATCTTAAACTAGCTAAGTAGTATAACTTGGATCACTTTATATACAAACTACAAAGGACTAAGTACCACCTCAGACAGAAATTACTCAGGACTAAATCCTTTAGAAATTAGGCGAGAATTAGCAAGTGTTAAACTAGTGTGCCTGTGAAATTAGCACCAATCATTTTAAATACGATCTACAAGACCCAAAACTTGTAGAATCATTGACGCTAGGTTACTCTAAAATCTAGGATCAATCTCATTACCCGGCTGCTCTCGGGAGCATCTTGAAACTCCGTATCAGATCTGGACCGCACATCAGGAGTCCGAACACTACGAAGTTAAGGACTTAGGACCGCCTCGCTGGGCTTCACAACCATCTCGGAAATCAAATCCAGATAGTGTCCCAGCGCTATTCGCTTGAGCTCGGAGTAAAGAGTGTGAGAAATGTGAAATAAATTCAAAATAAAATATCTTGAATAGTAATCTGGCACGTGTTGCTTGCGGATCAGTTTTAAGCAATCAGACCGTCAGAATCAGACCAAATTACACCCTCGGATCAGGAGAAATTTCATACACATTTACATGTACTCGGAATCTCCGATCGAGATCCGCTGACCGTTGAACTGAAACTGGTCCGTCACGCGTGATCTGGAATCCCAACCGAAACGAAAACTTAATAGAACGTAGATCCAGCGTTAGTGAGCTTAAGTCCGACCTTTGGCTCAAGGAGGCCCGCCAGAAGTCCTCCGTTGAGCCGAAACTGACCCGTTTTGGTTATAACCTAAGTATACTTTGACCCAGAGTCTATTTCAGTGAGTTTTTAGACTATATAAGTACCTTAAACCCTCTCTCATTGCAGTTATTCGAATTTGAGAGAAACCCTAGAGAGAGAAGAGAGAAAAGAGAGAGAAAGTGTGAGACTTGTGAGAGATCCTTCCTGCCACTCTTCTCTGCCGCTCCATGAGCTCCACCGCCCTGTTCTCATCGCTTTCCCGGCGATTCCAGCCCCATTTTTAGGTAAGAAACCCTAACCCTAATCTGATTTGGGGCTTGAGTGATTGTAGGTTATGAAATAGCTAACCTATTTCGTTCTATAGGTTGCCAAACTGCCGAATACGGAAGCTTAGCAAACCTATCAACTCTGTTACGATTCTACGACAAAAGGTGCGGACTTTAGGTGTATAGGTTATGGTTTTCAACGCTTTCAATGTCAGATAATGATAGATTCATGATCTGCATGCAATTGCACATGTACAAAGTGCCGTCTATTTTTCGTTTCGATTAAAGATGAAAAATATGGAATTCTACATACTCTAGGTATTTGTAGAAAGTACCGTATACGTATAAATTTTGGAAATATGTTTGACATGATTATTTGTTGTATGAATATATTATACATGGATAAAATACTTGTTTAGAGAAAGGACTCGCCCTAATACATGTTTTGCTAATATACACTATGTATGTAGAAATAGTGTATTCTAGAAAATACCGTATACGTATACATTTTTGAGATGTCTTTGCCATGATTATTTACTGTATGAATATATTATATATGGATAAAATACTTGTTTGGCGAAAGGATTCGCCTTAATACATAATTTGCTAACATACACCATGTATGTTAAAATAGTGTATTCTAAGTGTTTGTGAAAATGACCGAATGAGTATAGAATTCTCATTCGTGCTCGCCATGACTAATTGTCATGGATTTATGATTGTTGTATTGGCGATACCCCTTCGACGAAAGGATTTGCCCTGAATCACGCCACGACCACTATACGCTATATATATTGAAATGTGTAGCCCAAGTGGTTGTGAAAATGTTCAAATGAATATGGAACTTGGATTCCTATTTTCCATGACTATTAGTCGTGGGTGTACGCGTGTTATGATTGGGGCAACTCCCTAGTGAAAGGATTTGGCCTAATGCCTATGTGATCAACATATGTCATGTATGTTGATGTATGTATTTTAAAGTATTTGTTGAAATGTCTGAATGGGTAGTAATTAGTAAATTGTAATGTTTAAGGGTGTTGAGATATGATTCTCAACTTCTTTAACTATGTGTATGATTTCTTTAGATATCTGTGTGATTAGAAATTGAATATGTAAAAACTCATGCTTATGTTGTACTTCATAACATGCTCAATTGATTGTATGATTTTATCTATGTAATGCATATGTTTAAATTCATGTTTACGTTGTATGATCTGTCATGGGTGATGAGGGAGTGTTGCAACGATTCTGTGCAACAGCCCTGGCAGCCCTAAACGGATAATACCAGACTTGATTGTATGATTTGAATCTTGATCCATTACTGCTTTACCTAACTGCAATTGAATGTGATTGGGGCTATTGTATAGTCCAGGCAATCGGTAACGGGATTGAATTCGTGACCGAAATTCAGTTGCCACGAGAGATGTGTTCGACGAACCCGAGTCGTACTTCGGTTGGCGATAGTGGTTGGTCACACGAAGTGCTTATGCGCTTCATATCGCTCAACTTGTTGTGCACTCGAGCTAGCCGAGCTCGTCAAGTAACCCGATCTGTCTTATGTATGTTCACTATGTTTGGACGCCTCTGCTTGAACCTAGGGTACCAAACTTACCAGTGGAATCCCTTTTAACCATGGTACCTCGATCTGCTAAGACTCATGAGTCGGGAATGGTGGTATGCGACACCGTGGTCGAGCTGTCGGCATACGCTGGGGCCATGTGCCTCCCCATAGTGACCAGTGAGCAACCAAACTCGTGAGCTGATTATGGTGGTATGGGACACTATTTCATGCTGTCGGCCTACATTGATAAGGTGATGGGGGAGTGGTGCAACGAATGCGAGCAACAGCCCTGGCAGCCCTTTGTAGTGACCTCGAGCATACTCTGGAATCGCGGTGAGCCTTAGAGTTTTGCCGCGGTGTATGGAGTATGAACTAGGCCTGTTTCTGTATAGTGATGCATCGTTAAAGAGGTGATGGGGGAGTGATGTAACCTTTGTGCGTAACAGCCCTGGCAGCCTTTGCATGACCTAGAAAACACACCATCGTCTGAGATTAACTAGGACTGACGACTTTAGAATGGATCATGTTTGGGAATGATACAAGGGAGGTACCTTAGTTTCCCAATCCTGCTGTTTGAAATGGACTAATAATAACTCGGTAATCATGCTCATCATGCATTGCATGTGCCTGGAAGATGTGGAGCACTGAGGGATAAAAGCATGCCGCAAACGTGAGATGGTGTCGCACGAGGGAGGGTGTGGTGAGGGCATACATCATGACTGCATTCATACTTACATTAATAAGAGTAGTTAGGAGTGTTTGATTTTACTGCTTTATCATTACTGCTTGACTGAATTGATAACATATTAACCTATGCTTTATTGTTCCACTGAGTTGATCACTCACTCCCACGTTACGGGACGGTGTTTCGAACACCTACCAGACTTTGTCTGATTGCAGATGGCGACGCTACTCCTGAGGTGGAGCCGGGCTTTTGTGACGACGAGGATGCTTTCTCGTATATGCGGTTTTCGGGCGGCTTCATGTGAGCCGTGCCTTGATCGACGGGGTTACAGGGATGTTGACTAGATGACACTACACATTTGGTATAATTTGAATTGTACTTGTAATTCATTAACCTAGTAACATTATCACATTCTGGAGACTCACCACTATTTTTATATATTTTATATATCTACACAGTCTTCCACTTGCAAATTAACTGTCTCTGGAGTATGATATACTGTTTTGGCTTAATCTCACTCATGTTCACTACATTAATGCAGACAACATTTAATCATCATTATCTATGTTGCATAAGTGATGTTCTGGAACTCGGGTGTTGAGTTTATGCTCGACCCCCGATTTTTCGAGATGTTACAATATTCTTTTTAAGCTTATTCAATTCTCCTTTCTCAAGGTTATTTCAATCTTATTTTAAAAGAGTAATCTATACTTCTTTTGAGATTTAAGAGAATTAAATTACTAGCATTTGGATTTTTCATTTCTAAATATCTTTAAAACCCTATACTCTTTCTGTTTGAGCAAATATTGTCTCCTCTAAATACAAGAAAGAAGTTCTTCTGTTACAAGCTTCGACTGCATTTTCAAATCTATATTTGAAGATAAGTACACTGTTTATTTTATTTCATTTAGGTATTTCCGAGATAGCCTGTGAAAATCTCAATGGGTTGATTTATGATAGCCCATGAAAATCACAAAATGAATTTTTAATTATGATAGCCTGTGAAAATCACAAAATGAATTTTTAATTATGATAGCCCGTGAAAATCACAAAAATGAGTTTTTATTGTGGTGAGACCATGAAAATCACAAGGAACTGTATAAGGTTGTTAAAGTGAACATATGAAAACCTTGTTATAGTGAAAGCCAAAATTACGAGGGTAGTAATTTTAGGTGTGGAGTAGGTGTGATTGTTTTAAGCACCGAACCATTATAATTCCTTATGCATCTGTGGTGAATGCTTTTTTGTGGTGAATATTATTTATTTCATTCTTTGTGGTGAATATTGTATTTATTTTATCTTCTCTTGCTAGTTTGAAATATTGATTTTAAAGACATTTGTGAAATAAGGTTGTCTTGACTAATATTTTAGGTGAAAGTTGTCCTAGGAATTATTTGAAATCAAGGTTTCAATACTTGGGCGATTGAGATTTTGTATTCTTTATATATTCCTCTTTTATTTCAATTTTTTGGCATTGTCCTATTCACCCCCTTCTAGGACATCGATAGCTCGCCTTTTTAACAACGCTTTTTATCATGTCCCAGACTCGGTAACCGGACTCACAAGGAACCCGATGGCCGGTTCTGGCCGCAACAGCCTCCGTAGTACCCCATTCTCGGCTCCTGAGGCAGGTTCCAATCCTATGATCCTACAAGGAGGATTTTCATAACAGTATAATCATTACCAATACGAGCATACCCAAGGTCACAACAAGTAAATTTGAAAATAACAAAGGCACATATCACAAAATCCACTATGAATTTGAACTTTTACAAGCTTACATAAGGTTCGAAAGGACATACATAAGATAATAGAAGAAAGAAAGGAAGTCTGTAACACTGGGTTCTCAAGCTCAGCTCTAATCCAAACTCTGCCACTGCGACGCCTGCCTAGGATCTCCTGCACGCATCAATCGTACATAAGCTTATAGAAAGCTTAGAGGGTGGTGAAGGTGTGTGATAATAGTGCTCAGAAGAATATAGAGAATGCAGAAGGGAGTCATGATCAATACCAATACCACTGGCCTTACCAAGGCTATCATGAATGCAAGAAGCTATACCAAGGCAGTACGATAATGCAGGAAGCCATATCAAGGCTATATATTGCAATGAGTAGTACTGTAATGCAATGAGGACTGGGCACCATGCCAAGGCAATGCAATATGAGGCTTACACAGCCGATGCAAATGCAATGCGAAGTAATTCCAGTGCTCATATCCAATCCACATATCAAGTACATTTCCATCATAAGGAAATCACCGGGGTCCATTACACTACTGGATGACTGCCGCTCTACAGACCCAGCACAATCAAACGAGCGTAAGAGACCTCACTACCCGCCTGTGGACAACCAATCACCAGCAAGGCCTGAAGGTAGCGGACTCATTCACAAGCTGGTCAGACTCAACCTAGCAATGCCTCCTTACATCAAGCAAGTAAGGCCACACCCCTATCCAACCGACTACATGACAGTGGGAGTCATGGCCTAATGGTATTAGACCCTCATGCGCTCATATATTCCACTCGGTCACGGCATTGGAGCAGATCCTTAGTATCATGGAAGTTTTGGAAATTTCACCCATGGGCATCCCATGCACCCGGTATGCTCAAGTAACATTTCCGGTGTCCAAACATGGTCATCCACGATGTATCTATGGAGGCTACAACCCTGATGAAGCGAGGGTGATAATGTTCATATGTTATGCAATGCCAGATGCATGAATCACACCATCAACTATGCATCAATTCCAAGCATCCAACATGCTCAAAAGGGAATACTACGTCCCTTAGGTAGGCAACATGCAATGCCCAATGGCACAGTCATAACCACACACACAGTGTCATCCAAGCATACAATGATGCACATGGGCCATGAAGATGGGTCTAAACGCATTATGCGGCGATATACAAAGTAGTACACTCCTCCTATCCAAGAAGGGACCAAGACTAGGTATTTAGACAATATTCATAAGGAATCCCACCTCTAGTGGGGGCCCATTTACCTGGGGTAGCCCACGAGACTAAGCATACAACTACATGTCTAAGTAACACAGAAGTGAGTCTAGTAAGAGTTTAAGATGAGCATCTAATCACATTTAGATACAATCGGGCCTAGAGGGGTCCATAATGGGGACATTTAACCAACATTCCCTAAGAGGCATCTCAACCACGAACTACATAGATATAAGGCCCAAGGCCCTACATTCAAGATAAGAACACAGGTAATCACATACATATATCCCTCATAATAGGCCATAAAAAGATATAATACCAATTTTAACAACATGGGCCCTAAGAGGAGAATTAAGGCCCAAGGCTCAATTCCCAATGGCCATAGAATCCATGCATTAAGTTGGACTTGGTGGGCAGCATGCGTACACAACTTACGGCCCAAAAATAAGTTTAAGTTTGGATGATGAAATGGGCCCAACTACATCAGCCCAATAACTAGCAATTTAAGTGGGCAACCAAGGGCCCAATTCTATCATTATCTCAGTCCACAAGTCCATCAAAATGGTGGAAGTCGGCCCAATGTATGGTTGGGCCAAGCTGGGACGTCCCAACCCACTCTGGGCTCATGGGATGCCCCAAAAATCTGATCTAAGATGAGGTCCTCATGTGATCACTAAAGGTGACCCAAAAGAATGCACTGATTAAGCCCAAAGATTATAAGAAAACACAAACATGCAACACGTATACAAGTTCTCAATATGGTGGGTCCCATGTCCAATAAAGTTTCAACCATAACAATGTACATTTGAAGCCCCTTGATAAAGGTTCGGCCCACTCAGCTTCTTGGGCCTGCTAAAGCCCAGAAATTAGTCAAATAAGTGGAAATGATCTCATGAAGGCCAACAATATTCACAGGGGGCCCCACCAGATGGAGGGTGTGTATACATCAAGAAAAGATCAAGTGGGTCTGTTATTAGATTGTGAATTCAGTAGCAACCCAAGGCAGAGAGTGCCTCCATGATCGGGCGATCCAAGGCTTGGATGGCTTGGACCAAACATGTGTTAAGGTAGGTTCCACATATATACATATTGAGCCTTAAACAAATGGCCTAGGGTCAATGGTGGGCCTTTAACCATCCATAAAGGAACCCATGGGCCTACCTTAGGACCACCCAGGAGGACATCCAACCTCAACTAGTTCCCAAGAGAGGTAGCCCGCCACTACTCGAGCATGAAATAAGGCCCAAGGCCTAAGCAATCTATGGCCTAGTGGGCCATATACTAAGCCCAATACTTAAGTAGCATGGTGGGCCCTTAAGTAAGGTTTAGGCCCAACCATAAAGGTCATAAATCCATATATTGTGGTGGGCTTCATGGGCAGCCCAGTAATTCATTTACATGGGCAAGTTTCACATTTAACACAAGTGAGTTGGGCCTCACTTTTGGCCCAAGTACAGGGTCAGTTTAGTGGGCAACCAAGGGCCCAACCTCTTATGTATTATTGCCCCTAAGCCCATCACAATAGATAGGAGAGTATAAGCCCAAGATCAATGGGCCTATCCAAAAGAACTGAGTCCACAAGGCCTACTTGCTAACACAAACATGCATATAATATATCACATAATGGGCCCAAAAGAAATGGCCCAAACAAAAGCCATCTAATTCATACATTATGGTGGACTTGAAGGCAGCCTGTAAGCGCAAGAATACACATGGGCAAGGCCTATACTGACAGTGTGGGCCTTGCCACACCAGCCCAAAGATTTAGCAAGGCCCTCCACAATATACATTTATGTGGGCCTTGCAAGTTAGCCCACAATTAAGCATTTTATGAGGGCATCAAGGCTAATAAATGCACATGATCAGCTTGTAGATGGCTCATTAGGCCCATGAATCAATAAGGTCAGCCCTTGCACACTCTTAGGCTCAAGGGATAGGTTTCCAGCCCATTGGGCTATAAAGCTATCAAAAATTCTGGTTAAGGCTAGCCCACAAACCACCACAAAGGTGGGCCTTAAGGGGCACTAATTAAGCCCAAAATGTCTAAGGAAGGAGGGCAAAGAGTGTGTGCAATACTCCCTTAAATCTGGTGGGCCGCCACAGCTCCAAAAGATCAACTATGCACAAATTTGGGCCCCTTACAGGAATTCCAGCCCACCCACTTCCTGGTCCTGCTGGAGTCCAGAAATTTATTTAATTTAAATGGGTTACTGACCCATGGTGACCCACACATATCACAGTGGGTCCCACCAGATAAGAAGGGGGATATACAACACTTACTTCAAGTGGGCCATGCCGTTAGAATGTAAGCCTAGTAGCCCAAGGTAGGGGCATCCCATGGTGGGTTGTCCTACGGGCCTGGATATTTGACCCAAAACTGATCCAAATTGCAGGCCACACCACAATTGGTACAAGAGCCCGATGACCCTAAAAATTTACAGGGTGGTCCTTCCATAGGTGGTCTATAACTCCATCAATTTTTAGAATTTTTGGACACCTAGAAATACTTTAATTAATTTAAATAAAACGGTCTGTCCAGAAAATCGGATGACCTGGATGTCCCAACGTGGTGGGCCAGTCCGGGCCTTACCACGGTGTGCAAAGGGGTCCATTAGACCTAAAATTTGGTAGGTAGATCTTACCATGAGTTGAACACCTTCCTGTAAATTTTCATAATTTTTGGATACTCAGAAGTATTTTAATTAATTTAAAGAATATAATCTATCTAGGGTGAAATATTGCTGGAATATAACTATCCTGAATTTGGGGCATCAAATGGGTGGGTTCTGGGCCTCCAAAATTTCTGAAATTTGGACCCAAGGTCCCTCATCAAGCCCACAACAAGGTGGGACCTAGAAATATGGCCCACCTACTAAGAAAATAATTTTAAAAAATTTATTTTTATGGAACTATGCTGCTGGACTGCTTAGCAGAAATTTTTGGCAGCCCACTACATTGGCCCACCCTTTTGGATGCCCAAGTGGGGTCCATTAGCCCTAAAATTTTGCAGGTAGGCCCTACTATGGGTGGGACACCTCTCTGCAAAATTTTAAAATTTTTGGGATAGTAAAAGTATTTTATTTAACTCCTACAATTTATGGACAGCAAGGTATTTCAAAAAAAAAAATTCTGTTGCTGAAACAATGCTGTTGCCACTGATTTGTGCACCCCATTAGAGTGGGCCCAGGTCTGCCAAATTTTAAGAAAATGTAGGACCAACATCCCTACACAAGTATACAATAATGTGGGGTCCATAAAGGTGGCCCACTACTTCAAAAAACAAGCTGATATTTATGTTTTTACAGCAGCAGAATGGTTGGACAGTCCAGAAAAATCTGGACAATCCAACCTTCTTGGCCCACCCTTTTGGGTGATCAAACAGGGACGGATGAGGGTGAAATTTGTCATACTTCTAAGTGGGGTCCATACCTCCAAAAATAATCAAATAGTGGAGGTAAAACATCCTCCAAATCAGTCCATAAAATATGCTAAAAACAATCCCAAAAACAATTCAGAATTTTTCTGGACAGAAAGGTTTGTCTGAAAACAACTGATCATAGCTACTGAATAAAGGGGGAAATATCCCACAAAATTTGTGTTAAGATCCACCTTAGTGGGCCCCACAAACATCCAGGCCATACCCCCTTCGTGAGACCCTGCCCAAAATGAAGCAAATAGAGTGCCAACGTCCAAGGAATGGACAGCCATGGGCGTCCACTTTACTTGGACAGTCTAGATATTCTAGGGCCACTAAGTAGGCCACACACATCGGGGAATCAAGAATAAAATAATGGAAAGTAAAAATAATCTAGCCACAAGAAAGAAAAATGATATGCATCAAAGAAAAATGCCATGATGAGGTCCATGGAGAATGGCCCCATCCATGGAACATGCATGCAAAGAAATGGGACATTGGCCTCAATCATGGAGACATGGGGGACCTCCATCATCACTTGATGGGTCCCACAAGTTCCTAAGGAAGATGAATGAGAATTTAAGAGCACCCACCTCAAAGCTTATCCTCCTTCTACACGTGGATTCTATAGCTCCAATGGTGAAGTTTTAATAGTCGGGATGGGTTTTTGAGGGTTAGATTGGGAGAAATCTAGTTTGGAAGGGGCTGGAGGAATGGGTTCTCATGGTTTGTTAGAGGAAAGAAATGAAGGAAGAGAGAGGGAGATGAGAGAGAAAATGAGGGAAAATGGGAAGGGGAAAGGGACAAGTAAGAGTGGTATGATGAGTTGCTAGAAACAAGAGAAGGAATTATGAATTTCTCCTAGAGAAGGGAAGAAAATCTGAAATTTGCTAGAAAAGAGGGGCTTAGGATAGAGAAATGCATCATAGTTTTTCTAAGAAAGAGAGCAATCATTGCCTAGGTTAGGCAAATCCATCATACTAGCTATAAAAGGTGTAGTGTTGCTTGTAGGTTAGGCTAGGTAATGATGGGATTCTAGGGTGGGTGTCACCTAAGAAAACGTGCACAAGCACTAGATGGGTCCCACATCGTGATCAATGGCCCAAATAATACGCGGCCTACAACTTTTGATGGACACGTCAGATTTACGCACGAGAAGCGTTGTTGGAACCGCGGCGACGATGCGGTCACAATGGCATAGGTCTCGAGTCAATCCGAGTCTGGTCTACGTGACCGAAATCAATAATGACCGCAAACACTACCCGAGGGTCGCGGGTCACCGAAATTTGATTGGTAGGACCGCGAGACCAAGATGAACGAGATGCATACTCACACACGCACATGCACACATGCGGACTCGGGTCGGGTCTCACACTTTTTACTAGCACCAACCTCAAACCCCACCAGTGAACTACTTCCCTTCTTCTTATGCATTGACACAAATCTCAAGGCACTAGCAATAATTTGTTAGCCAAAGGTGAGGGAGAGAGAAGAAATAAAATATCTTTCATGAACGCCTTGTCATTGCATTCATTCCCTACATATAGATGTTCCGCATTTTACCTTTAAATGTCCCTTAGCAACTATAAGGGCATGTTTGGATGCCTGTAAATTTTTTGAAGTTGTGACTTATAGGTAAGTTATAAGTAAGTCACTTATAAGTGAGGGTCACTTACAAGAATTTGTGTTTGGATGTAAGGTATAAGTTACTTATGGGTAAATTGGTTTTTCTATTTGGATAACATGTAAGTCAGTTATAGATAAAAAGTTATAAATTTACATTAAAAATAACTTCGAGTATGAAATCATTCAAATTTTTTATTGATATTTATGTATACATTTGTGTATGTTTCTACAAACTCATATATATAATATAATATAATATATGTCTATATGTATACAAGCACATATACACACGTATGTGTATGCATTCATACATACATTCATATGTGTATGCAATTGCATGGATATATATATATATAAATATATATACCCACATACATATAAATATATGCATATGCATTTATATAAAAGCTTGTAAATTTACACCTATATTATGTGTGTATGTATATGCATAAATATATGTATATGTGTGTGTGTGCATGTCCATATACAGATGTACATGCACATGCATATATATATATATTATCACGCACCAAATTCGGAGATCGGATTCACAGGAATCCCGATCGCCGAATCCGATGCCGACAGCCTCCGTAATACCTCATTCTCGGCTCCTAGCATTCATACGCCAGATTCGGATCCTGGGATCCTACAATGAGGATTTTTTTTTTGTACATTTATCTTATAATAAGCATAATCACAAGTATACCCAAATCGTAAAGGCAACATCATCATCATATATCTACTAATATAATCATTTGAATACAATGCTGAAAGGGAAATGCATATATAGAAAATCAAAGCTCCAGAGGTCCGCTGCATGCTCCAAGCTTAACGCTACTGCAACCTAACGCCACCTGCACGCATCTATCGTGCATAAGTTTATAGAAAGCTTAGAGGGTGGTGTAGGTGTGTGCACAAGATAAGTGCTGAGTATTTAATACAATGCCATAATCATACAATATCAAAAATAAACGAAAATAATGACAAGATCATGAATCATACGATATCAGAGTAATGCGAAAACATATTGATAGGCCCATAAATACCATCGGCCTTATCCAGGCTATGCGATGCAGAAATATAATAAAAATAATATCATATACTGATGAAGCGATGCAGATCAGCTATGCAATGCGGAGACAGCAAGCCAACTATCAGATGTCGATGATGCAATGCAATATGCAAATCCTGATGAGTCCACGAATACCGTCAGTCGTACCTAGGCCATATAAATGCAGAAACATAACAACTTAAAATGTCATATGTTGCGGATGTAATGCGATATGCGGTGCGAATGTAATGACCCTGCTGGAGTGTGAAGTCGGGATGATAGTATGTAGTATCGCAGGCTATGGGGTCCATCACAAGGGACTTCTATCCAAACCAATCTCATACCTAAATTTGGATAGTCAGACTCAATGTGGTAAACTCCTTATCTCAGGTTAGTCACGCGCCCCAACTGAAATCTTAGCACTGCGAAGGTACGCGTAACAAATAATTGCGCACCACCAGCCCGAGTGGATAGTGAATGAATGAATGAATGAGTATGCAACTCTTGCTCAATAAGTCCATATATCAGTACGGTTCCTCTCTGAGATCATCACCGGGGTTTAGTATACTCCAAATGGCACTGCCCCTCTCCCAGCAGCACAGTCCAAGTGAGCGTAAGAAACTTCACTATCCGCCTGGCCAATAGTCTGCCAATACCTATCTAGCACATCGATAGAGGACCCATTTACGAGCTGGTCAAACTCAGCCTAGCTATGCCTCCTACCCTCAGGTGGGTAAGGCCACACCCCCTCACAACTGACCATGACACTGTGGGAGAAGCGGTCTCCTGGTATTCGACACTCGGGCGCTCATGTATCCACTCGGTCTCGACGTTGGGGTGTCCTCTGGTACCAAGAGGGTTTAAGGATTTTCACACAGGGTCATCTATAGCAGCCCGATTCTAAAACAGATTTTCGGTGTCCCATCTGGCCATCCACGATATGCCTGTGGAGGCTACAGCCCTGATGTCGCTAAGGCATATAATAATCGCATCACACAATGCAAGATGCATGAGTCATATAATCCAGTCATGCATCAATCCTGCGCATACCGCGCTCTCATGTGAGATAACCTTCGCCTATCAGGGAGTCTCATAACAACCAGCACTATGGCATATGCAATGGTCAATCATATCTTATAACAAACATGCGGATGATGCGTATGGGCATATATCATGATGTTATGCTGTCACATGCTCATAATCGGTATCAATAACCGACATCGACAATCGACCTCGACAATGTGGACATTTAACCAACATTGCCCCTAAGGAGTGACCCACATAGAGACTAACATATGGTGGACCCATAGCCTCACACAAGGGCCAAATATACAACACCATGGGCCTCACTCAAGAGCTTAATACACATCATGATGGGCCTTCCTCATGGGCCTAACATACATCGCAATGGGCTCCATCGCCTGGCCCTCAAATGCATCACAACAGGCCCCATCATATAGGCCTCATATACATCACATTGGGCCTCAAACATGGGCCGCATATACATCACACAAGCCAAATACACATCACAATGGCTCTCAACTACGGATTGCATATACATCATATAGGTCTCGACAATAGGCCTCGGCAATCGAAATCAACCTCGACAATCAAAATCAGCCTCAACAATTGGAATCGACACTCGGAATCGGCCTCGACAATCGGAATCTATCGATAATCAGAATCGGTAAATCAGTCACATCAATCAAAATCAGCAATCGGTCATAACAATCGGGATCGATCGATAATCAGAATCGGTAAACCGGTCACGTCAATCGGAATTGGCAATCGGTCACGTCAATCAGGATCGATCGATAATCAGAATCGGTAAATCGATCACGTCAATCGGAATCGGCAATCGGTCACAACAATCGGGATCGATCGATAATCAAAATCGGTAAATCGGTCACGTCAATCGGAATCGATCGATAATCGGCCTCGATACTCGGAATCGGCAATCGGTCACGATAATCGGCCTCGATCGCTAATCAGTCAATCAGCCACGATAATCAGAATCGGCAATCGGCCACGACAATCGTAATCGATCGATACTCAGCCTCGATACTCGGAATCGGCAATTGGTCACGATTATCGGCCTCGATCGCTAATCGGTCAATCGGCCACGACAATCAGAATCGATAAATGGCCACGACAATCAGAATCGATCAATAATCGGCCTCGATAATCGGAATCGACAATCGGTCAAGATAATCGGCCTCGATCGCTAATCGGTCAATCGGCCACGACAATCAGAATCGGCAAACGGCCACGACAATCGGAATCGATCG
>JAJHSJ010000004.1:37657258-37922331 GCA_021015155.1 Magnolia officinalis | reverse complement strand
GAGAGTTTCTGCCGATCGACTGGCTTACAGTTGGAGTCTACTCATGAGAGTCTGTCAGTATCAACTCCCTTGGGGAAGACTGTAGTGTTGGGCCGATTTTGCTCGTCTTGCCCCGTTCTAGTCGGGGATACCTTTTTGCCTGCCGATCTGCTTGCATTGCCGATGTCCGAGTTCGATGTCATCCTGGGCATGGATTGGCTTACCGAGTACTATGCCATATTGGACTGCTCCGCGAGGACCGTCACATTCTGTATACCAGGCTTACCACAGTTCCAGTTCGTTACAGAGCCCCGAGGAGAGCCGTTGTCTTGCTTGATATCCTGCACCGTTAAGGAGCCTGTTGCCGCTTGTATTGATCAGTTGCCGATCGTTTGCGATTTTTCCGATGTGTTTCAAGAGATTCTGGGATTACTGCCTTGCCGACTCACCGAGTTTTAGATTGATCTCGTGCCCGGTACCGCGCTTATTTCGAAGGCCCCGTATCGTATGGCACCGTTGGAGTTGCAGGAACTATAGAAGCAGTTGGACGAGTTGCATGAGTTAGGCTTTATCCGTCTGAGCAGTTCACCGTGGGGAGCGACCGTACTCTTCGTGAAGAAGAATGATGGTTCGTTGAGGCTCTACGTAGATTACCGCGAGCTCAACAAGGTCACGATTAAGAACAAGTACCCGCTCCCGAGGATTGATGATTTGTTTGATCAGCTGCAGGGTGCACAGTTCTTTTCGAAGATTGACTTGCGTTCCGGTTATCATCAGATTCGAGTCCGAGAGGACGACATTCCGAAGACGGCTTTTAGGATGCGTTATGGTCATTTTGAGTTCCAGGTCATGTCTTTCGGACTGACCAATGCGCCCGCGGTATTCATGCAATTGATGAATGAGGTCTTCCGTCCTTATCTCGATCAGTTTGTTGTAGTCTTCATCGACGACATTCTGATCTATTCGAGGACCCGTGAGGAGCACGAGCAGCATCTGGAGGTTACATTGCAGACCCTCCACGCACACCAGCTGTATGCGAAGCTGGAGAAGTGCGAGTTCTGGCAGGAAGAGGTGAAGTTCCTCGGTCACATGGTGACGAGGGAGGGCGTCGCAGTGGACCCCTCGAAGGTTGAGGCAGTGCGTCAGTGGGGCCAACCCACGACCGCGTCCGAGATCCGCAGTTTCCTTAGTTTAGCTGGCTATTACCGGCATTTCATTGAGGACTTCTCCCGTATTGCAGCCCCGCTGACCAGGTTGACTCGGAAGGGCGCAGAGTTTATTTGGAGCGACGCCTGCGAGCGAGCATTTATGGAGTTGAAGGACCGTCTGACGTCCGCTCCTGTCCTCACTCTTCCCTCTGGGAGTGATGGATTTATTGTATTCAGTGATGCCTCGCATATTGGTTTGGGTGCTGTCCTGATGCAGCACGGGAGACCAGTGGCCTTCGCGTCTCGCCAGCTCAAGATCCATGAGCTGAACTACCCCACGCATGATTTAGAGCTGGCTGCAGTTGTCTTCGCACTGAAGGTGTGGAGACACTATCTCTATGGAGTTAGGTTCGAGCTCTTCTCCAACCATAAGAGCTTGAAGTATCTCTTCTCGCAGTCTGAGTTGAACATGAGGCAGAGGCGCTGGATGGAGCTCCTGAAGGACTATGACTTCGATCTTCAGTACCACCGGGCAAGGCAAACGTGGTGGCAGATGCCCTCAGCCGTCAGCCACGAGGCCTGGTGGCGCATATGATGATTCAGGAGTGGCGGATGCTTGAGGATGTAGCAGAGTATGATTTTGAGTTCGGCCTGCAGTCTTCTATCATGCAGTTATCGAGCCTGTCGATTCAACCCTCTCTTGTCGCAAGGGTGATCGAGGCTCAGCAGGCTGATGAGTCGTTGCAGAGTTATATGGCTGATACAACATCTGAAAGTTAGGTAGATTGGCAGATTGGTACAGATGGTGGGCTTCGCTTCAGAGGCCGATTATGCGTCCCGGATATTCCTGAGTTACGGAAAGATCTTATGACTGAGGCACATCGATCGCGGTTTTCTATCCATCCTGGCTCGACGAAGATGTACCGTGATATGAGGCGACAATATTTTTGGGCAGGGATGAAGCGCCAGATTGCCAGTTTTGTGGCCAAGTGTGACACGTGCCAGCGTGTCAAGGTCGATCATCAGAGACCCTCTGGTCTATTGCAGCCGTTGAGTATCCCGATGTGGAAGTGGGAGCACGTGTCGACAGATTTCATTATGAGTTTACCGAGGACTCAGCACAGTCATGACACAATTTGGGTTGTTGTGGATCGTCTGACGAAGTTGGCACATTTTCTCACGATGCGTGCGACTTGGTCTATGGACCGGCTTGCAAGATTATTCCTCAAGGAGATCGTGAGACTGCATGGTGTTCCAGTCATAGGACTGATTTGGGGGAGCTTTCAGAGAGCGATGAGGACTGATTTGTAGCTCAGTACAGCGTACCATCCGCAGACCGATGGTCAGATCGAGAGGGTCAACCAGATTTTTGAGGATATGCTTCGGGCCTGCGCGATTGATTTCGGGGGTAGCTGGGATGAGCATCTTCAATTGACTAAGTTTGCATACAATAACAGCTATCAGGCGACCATCGACATGTCTCCTTTTGAGGCACTATATGACAGACCATGCAGATCACCGAGTTGTTGGACCGAGGTTGGAGAGCGTTGTCTCCTAGGTCCCGAGCTTGTGCAGGAGACGTCAGAGGTTATCGATATCATCAGGCAGAGGATGCGCACAACTCAGAGCCGGCAGAAGAGTTTTGCTGATCATCGGCGTCATCTCTTGGAGTTTGATGTAGGGGACCATGTGTATCTCAAGGTATCGCCCATGAAGGGCGTAGTTCATTTTGGAGCGAAGGGCAAGCTTGCCCCAAGATTCATAGGACCTTTTGAGATCACTGGGGGCGTTAGTGCCATGGCCTATTGGCTTGCCTTGTCATCTCAGTTGTCTAGCGTCCACAACGTTTTCCATGTCTCCATGTTGAGGAAGTGTGGGTCAGACATAGTTCCGGTTATTGATTGGTAGCCGCTGGAGGTTCGTGAGGATGCTTCTTACATTGAGCAGCCAGTCCGTATCCTTGATCCGAAGGAGCAGGTCCTCCGGACCAAGGTCATTCCGTTGGTGAAGGTTCAGTGGGATCACCATTCTGTAGAGGAGGCTTCTTGGGAGCGCGAGGCCGAGATTCGAGAGCGTTATCCTCATCTCTTTGATGACTGATCATGTGTGGTATTTTGTATATTATCTCTGGTTTTATATAGTGATATTATGTTTCTTATTCCTCGCGAGTTATGCCTAGTTGTGATGATTGTGTAAATTTCAAGGATGAAATTTTTATTAGGAGGGGAGAGCTGTAAGCCCCGTATCTTAGACCGTACCGTTTCGTAGGTTCCCACGGTCTTTCCGGTCGAATTCCGGCAACCTTCGACCCTTAACCGGCATTGTACGCGACCTTGATTCACAAGTCGTTAATCTGATTCGACTCAACCCGAGACTTGTACCATTGTGACCGCGCCGTCTCCACGATTCCGATGCAGCGACTCGCGCGTCGAGGCGATACCCTGGTCAAGAGATGTGGGCCAATGTTCAGTGCGAGGAAAATGCCGCGCGTACGAAAACCGAAGAGAATCTCTATGAGATGTCACATCAATCATCCATCAATCAATCCCATCATATCAAGTACACATCACCTTTCACCAATTCCCAAGCAACCCCCAAAGTCAAAAAGGTTCTTACAAACTCATACCCTTCTTACACCAAAAGCCACAAAAGTCAAAAAAGGCTCTTACACACATCCATCAATCCATCAACTACCCATCTCTCTCTCTCCCTTTACAAGTCCCTCTCCTCTTTTCCCAAACCCTCCAAGCCATTCCCAAACCCTCCAAGAGAGCTACAAGTGTGGCCCACCTTTCCTACCCTCTCATCTCCCATCTCCACCATCCAAACCTCATCTCCCCCATTGGAATCAAAGTTAAGGAGCTAAGGAAGCCTTTGGTGCAAGAAGAAAGCGGTGGGTGATCTTAGATCTTTGTTTTTCATGCATTTTGTTTGATTAAGGGTCCACATATGTGGGACCCACCTTGATGTAAATTTTGTATCAAGAGGGACCCATATTGGCGGGGCCCCTCCATCCTCACCGATCTTTCTCTCTCTCTCTCTCCCTCTTTCTTTGTGTATGATGGCTTGTGTCCCACTTGATGTATGTATCTCATCCACACCATCCAAATGGTGGGCCACCTTGGCCTTTTGTTTGTGGTATGGGCCATCCAAATGGTGGGCCACCCGAATGAAAGGGGAAGCACAAATATTAACCTGATCCTAACAGGTGGTCCATGTGGGACCCACCTTGATGGGGTGCATACCCACCGTCAGTCACCAGTGGAGGGAGCAAGCACTGACGCTGGGTGTGTGCAAACCATGGAGTGTCAACTGACAGGGGGTGTGATAACATGGAGTGTTAACTGACAGGGGGTGTGCTAACATGGCGTGTGCACTGACAAGGGTGTGGGACCCACCCCATCCACACCGTCCATCCATTTGGAGTGGGCCACATCACTACACGGTGTGGCGTCCACCGTATTTAGACGGTGGGACCCACATCCCTGTGGGGCCCCTCCTGGACGCACGTAACCCCGCCCATGCCACACCTCAACTAGCAGCGGAGTGGAGATACCTCGTTTTACACTGAGGTCTTGGTACCGTCCCTGTGGGGTGGCTAACGGTGATGTGACCACTGATGTGGGGCCCACCTGACCTTTGGGTGCAGCTGAAACTTGGTCGGACCCTTCATTCAAGCGGGACACCCACAATGGGTGGGCTGGATTTGGTGGACCCCATCTCGGTGGGCCCAAATAAATGGTTATGAATGTTTTAAATGGAAGGGAACCCTCTCAACTGTTGTATCGGGTGTGGCCCACACAAGTTACGGACTGACTTGATTTTAGAGACCTAGGCCCACGCTGACATGGTGCATCTGACCAATGGGTTAGATGTTGACAAACATCAACGGTGGGGCCCACACCGATCGACCTCATGGACGTTAAAATCAGCTCGAGCGCTGTACCTTTCCCATATATATATATATATATATATATATATATATATATATATATATATATATATATATATATATATTATATATATGGTGGGCCCTACATGGGACCCACCTCTGTGGTGTTGTCAGAAAAGAAAAAAGAGAAGAAAAAGAAAGAAAGAAAAAGAAAAAGGAGAGGGACACGTGGCACCCTCTCTCTCTCTACACCTCTCTCTATCTCTCTCTCTAGCTCTCTCTCTGACGCTCTCTCTATCTCTCTCTAGCTTTCTCTCACTCTCTCTCTGACGCTCTCTCTCTAGCTCTCTCTCTACACCTCTCTCTATCTCTCTCTAGCTTTCTCTCACTCTCTCTCTAACGCTCTCTCTATCTCTCTCTAGCTCTCTCTCACTCTCTCTCTAGCTCTCTCTATCTTTCTCTCTATCTCTCTCTATCTCTCTCTCTTAATCATCCCAACTGGTCCCTGGTGTTGTGTTTGTGCATCCAAGTGGTCCATATGGTGAGGCCCACCTGTTTGTATTGTTAGGCCCAGATCCGAGGACCATTTGGTGCATACGAGGCTCAAGTAGGGAGGTTCATTTGTTATATATATATGGCCCACATGAGAGGTCCATCGGTACGGCCTATTTGATTGCATGTGACCCATTTGTGCTCTAGATGGGCCCACTTGATTTGATTCAGCCCATTCGAATCGGCCCATTAAGTGAGGTTCCGCCAGGATGTTTGTGTCGATGTTTCTTTTGGTGGTCATGCCTTGGGAGCAATGTTGGTTTGACGTCCACATTGATGGGCAATGATGGTTAGATGTCCTCATTGTGACCTTCCCTTAGGCCTTGTTAGGTCATTCCCTTCATGGGTTAACCCAAATAAGTGGGCCCCATTCGCCGTATGTGATTGATCGATTCCGATTATCGGTGCCGATTACTGGTGCTGAATATCAGTACCGATTGTCGAGACCGACGCCGATTATCGACCCTGATTAGCGGTGCCGATTACTGATGCTCGAGGCCGACGCCGATTATCGATATCGAGTATGAGCATGTGACAACATGATATCATAATACATGTCCATACGCATCATTTGCATGCTTGTGATGAGATGAGTGATTGATCATAGCACCTCCCTTTGAGCAGATTATTTATGGGCTCCCTGATAGGCGGAGTTGCCCTACATGAGCGCACGATACGCGCAAGATTGCTGCATGACTGGATTGTGTGATTAATGCATCTTGCATCGTGTGACATATGTACTGTACGCCCTAGCAACATCAGGGCCGTAGCCGCCACGGGTATATCGTGGTTGGCAAGATTGGATACCGAAAATCTTGTTCTACATGGGGTGCTATAAATATCCCTGGGTGAAAGTCCCTAAACCCTTATGGTACCAAGAGGTTGCTCCAACGTCTAGACCGAGTAGGTGAATGAGCGCCGAGGGCCGATTACCAGAAGGTCGCGCTTTCCACTATGTCATGGTCGGTTGGAAGGGGGTACGACCTTACCCGCCCGAGAGGAGGGGGCAATGTTAGGCTGAGTCTGACCAGCTCGAGGAATGAGTCCGCTATCGACGAGCCGAGCCCGATATTGGCAGGCGAGTAGTGAGGTCTCTTCTACTTACCTTATTACGCGCGATGAGGCGGCAATCTGGTTTAGAGTGTACTAGACGCCGGTGATATCCCAGATTTGAGCCATATTGATATGTGGATATAGATGAGGATTTGTATGCTTGAGTTGCATTTCGCATCGCATAGTCTTGGTATGGCCGACATCATTCATGTCTTGCATCGCATAGCCTTGGTACGGCTAGTAGTATGCATGAATTCACCAGCATGTTCTGCATTACTCTAATACTGCATACGGCATTACTACCTTGCGTACACACTTTCACCACCCTCTAAGCTTTCTATAAGCTTATGCACGACCGTTGCGTGCAGGTGACGTTGGGACGCAGCAGCGCTGAGGCTGGAGCGCAGAGCAGATCTTTTTGGAGCTTTTGTCTATCATCATTCTATTTCTCTTTATGCTCACTGTACTGTAAGTTTTTTATCATAGTGGAAATGTGATGGAGTTTTTGGTTTTTATTTGTGGGTTATGCCTTTGGTTATGCTTATTACGAATTAAACTGATGTTGAAAATCCTCCTTGTAGCATCCTAGGATCGGAACCTAGCGTATGGGCGCTGGGAGCCGAGAATGGCGTTCTACGAAGGCTGTCAGCGTTGGATTCGGCGATCGGGAATTTTGTGAGCCTGGTTTCCGAGTTTGGGGCATGACAGATTACAAGTGAAGGGTGTTGATATAATGTTCATCTTGGTCGACCATACTGACGTGGGCCACCATGCTGACCACCATAGTCATTAATACATGCACCCATGGGGCTCCACACTGGTGGGCCTCACATGCATCAAGAAAATATAAAAGGTGGAAAGAGGAGGATGAGGAGGATGGAAGGTGGGGTGTAGTCTCACCTCAAATAGATGTATGGCTTGATGATGATATGTGGTCCACTTCCTCTAGGTTGATGATGGGCCACACCTTGGCCCCACCATCTCTCACTCTCTATTAAAATCTCAAAATTTTTCTAAGTATAGCAAAATGATGAGTGTAAGAGAGCTCCTACTCTTATATAGGGAATTGGGGGTTGAGGTGGCAAGTTTATGTGGTCTTATTGGTGCTAAAAGTGAGGTGGAAGTGGTGTATGGTATGGGTAGTGGATGGATGAGGTGGATGGTACTAATCATGCATTAGCTAAGGTGAAAGAAATCTAGGCATGCATTGGCTAATGAATGCATAAGGGTTGTGAGTTGTAGGTGATGCATGGTGGATGATGAAGTGGAGTGTTACAATTGGTTGTTTGAAGTGATGTGACACAAAACAAGGCATGCATTGGATGCATGTGTAGGATGAGGTGGACATGGGTCATGATTAGTTTCTAAGACATGGGAAGAGAGCTAATGATGGATTTTGGGGTAGACCCCATTTTTGTCTCATGTGCATTGTCTTATATGTGCTAGCTCATTTTTTTGTCATGTAGTAATTGTCCTATTTTGTGATAATTTCTATGTTATAAAAATTGAGCTTTAGGCCCACATGGGCCCAAGTCCAATGTGCCTAGCACAATAAATGTTACTCATGTTACAAGATACGTAATTTTGGCCGTGGATTCAATGGGTCGTATCTTACTAACAGAGCATCAGATTGACACACAGTTTTCGCCGTGGTGACTGCAACGACGATGCGGTCACATGACAGAGGTTTCGAAGGCATCTGGAACAAATCACTCGGTCAGACGGTTTTGGTGGATCCAAGATTACTCCTTCTGGTCCCAAACACGTGCGAATACACACACGGATATGCACTCAAGTCAAAAAATCAAAGATAACGGCCAAGGACGTCCAATTTCCAGTTGGCAAAAATTTGAGACGTTACACACATGGTAAGGGTAACATCCATTAAGGTGCTACCCGCGCAACACCTAATCCACTCCCATGAGCACGGATTGGGTATTGCCTCACAAAGACCTAACTAGAGGCGTCCATCTTATTAGGGCTTCATCAAGCTCACCATAATGTTTTTGTTTTATCCGTGTTGTTCATACATTATGAAACTCAATTTAGATGATTATCTAAAAATTGAGGTAGATCTAATGCTTAAGTGGACCACAACACATAAAGTAGTGGAGATTGAATGCATATGATTAAGAACCTCTTGAGGGCCATAAAAGTTTTGGATCGGCTTATATTTATATTTTCTCTTCATCCAGGTCTATGTGACCTTATGAATATATAGGGGTGTACACGAACCGAGCTAGCTCGGTTAGCTCGACTCGAAAAAGCTCAATTCGAAGTTGAGTTTGAGCCGAGTTAAGCTGATTTTTTGAGCTCGAAAATGAGTTCGAGCAGGCCCCAGCTCGACTCGACTCAGATCGAATCCAGCTCAAATCGAACTAGTTCAGTGACTCGATTACTTTGCCATTGATGTTGATCACCAACTGTTTGAAAAAATGCCTCAACGAAATGTGGTTGGTGGCAAGGTGGCAAGGAAGGTTTGACTAGTGGCAAGGAAGGTTTGGTTGGTGGCAAGGTGGCAAGGAAGGTTTGGCTGGTGGCAAGGAAGGTACATACATGAAACAAATACCTTCTTTTTTTTTTGGTTTTTATGTTACTTAGAAGGTGTTTGAGAAAATACCTATAAAACCATTGCCCCTGTTTGTAAAACAGTGGGATTTTGAAGTTGTAGTTTAGGTGTTTGTGGAAATGCCTCGATGGCGAACTCGGCCCGAGCTGGCCTGAGCTGCTGACCGAATCGAGCCGAGCTGGCCAGTCAAGCTAGAGGACCAAGTCGAGCCGAGTTCGAGCTGAGATCAGCCACTGTTCGAGCCGAGTTGAGCTGAGGCCAGCTTGACTCGGTTCGACTCGATGTACACCCCTATGAATATATATGTATATATACGATATATTTGTATCTGTTTATATATATATATATATATATATATATATATATATAACGTGAGCACCTGTGCGCACCTTTGCACATGTGTCATGGGAATAGAATTTGAATGGTCAACATGATGCGGCACCCAATCTCACAAGCCCAACCTTTGGCCTGATACAAAACTCTGGTAGGCCATGGCAAAATGAAACAATTTCCTCCATTGGTTTGCATTTCTCTTTGTTATGGCTCACTAGAGTTTTGGATCATGCTGAAAATTGGGCCTATAGAGTTTCAAGGGATGCCGCATCACGTGGACTGTTCAGATTATATGCCCACGAAATGTGTACAAAGGTGTGCACAGGGGCTCACATAAGAAGGTGTGCAGGTGATCATTCCCATATATATGTATGTGTGTGTTGTGTGTGTGTGTGTGTGTGTGGTAAGGTCGACTTCATGGGAGTTCCCATGAGGTCGAGCTATGTGGGCCCCACCGTGATGTGTATCGAACATCAAAACCATGCATTTGATGGCTCCCCTATAGATTATGGGATATGCCAAAAATCAGCCGTAAACGAAACTTATGTGAGCCATACCATCTAAAACTTGTAAAGACATGCCTAAAACATATAAAAGCACTTGGTGGGACCCACCTGAGTTTTGGATGTGGGTGAAACTTAGTGTGACCCCTCATCCAGGTGGGACACACAATGGATGGGCTGGATTTGTGAACCACATCTAGGTGGACCCAATAAATGATTATGAATGTTTTAATGAGAGGGCAACCCCTCTTAGCTATTGTATGTGGGGTGGCCCACCCAAGTCATAGATTTACTTGATTTTTAAGCTCATGGTCCACCATGGAATGGTGCATCTGACTAATGGAGTAGATGTTCAACATAGATCACGATGGGGCCCACGCAGCTTGACCTCATGGGAAGTTCTCGTGAGGTTGATGTACACACACACACATATATCCAAGTCTCCTACATTGGTCTATATGAAATTTTGGCTATTGTCTTAACATGTGGCTGGTTAAAGTAGGTTCCACTATAATGTTTTAGTGAAATCCACCTCGATCACCAAGTGAATCATTCCATTTTAACCGTAATGCATAAAAATCAACCATATTCATGATTTAGACGGGCCATTCAAATGGGAATAGTTTGAGTGGGATGTTTACCATCGAAACAATTAGAGGAGATCATTCACTCTTGATTTATTTTAGAGACCACCATGGTAATTATATAAAATGCAGGACTCAATTTTAGCTATATTTATAACTTAAGTTGGCCACACAAAGAAAGACAATTTAGAGAGTGAGTGTTGCCTTATACATTGTTTATAATTTTGTGATCCACGTAAATCAAACTGTGTATTGAGTTACTCATAATGCTCTTATCATACTAAGTAAACTTTGTTGGGTGCACTATGAATGAATGTGGTTTATCCATGCTGTCCATCTATTTTCTAGCTCACTTTAAGGGTTGATTCCAAAATTGTAGCATATTCGAAGCTTAAGTGGACCACACCATAGGAAACAATGGGAATATTAATTTCCATCGTTGAAACATTCTTAGGGCCCACGGTAACGTTTATTTGTCACCTAACATGTTCGTAAGATCAGTAGACATGGATGAAGGGAAAACACAAATATCAGCTTGATTAAAAACTTTTGTTGCTTTAAAGAAATTTTATATGGTAGTAGACGTTCAATTCATATTGTCCACTCTGAGCTTTGAATGTGTTTTGTTATGGGTAAAAATAGACTGACCAAAGAGAAAAGGTCAACTCGAACATATGTGTTTTGTCGCGTGGTCAGCTAGCACCGAGCATGACCAAGGAGCTCCTCAACGGACAGAGAGCAATTATCCACTACTGGGAAACCCACCTATTCCTCAAGTTCGACCATCCGAAGATGAAATGTCTCTGCTTCCGTCAGACACCGAGGTCTTCCATGGTCCCATCCATTTTCGAGCTATTGCTCGAATCATCTCTTGGTAAGAGCACCCGACGTATGACTCAGTATAGAGCAGGGAAGCCTTGCACCATGCGACAAGAAGAGGATGATCATCCTCAATTTCGTTTATATTCTACTAAGGAAGGGAGCTCAGTCTCACTCTCGGATACGACGTTCAAGGGTAGGTCGGCAGGTCAGTGATCCACACAATGTTAAGGGAAAACTTGACCACAACTCACTAGAAACTCTAGGTCGGTAAACTACTCATCAGGATGGCTATGTAGGCCACCTCAAATGCTTGATCTCAGCGTCCTACTACATGTTTCCTCTGATTCTGACTATTCAGGTCTTATTGAAGAGATCTGTCCAAGATCTCGGAAGATAATTGTGACACGCTCGAGATAGGATTTTATATACAATATGCACCTACTAAATATGAAGATTGCAATCTACGCCACCGCACCTTTTAGCTATAAATAAGAGCATATCCAATGGTGGAAGGTACACACGAATTATACCAAAAAAATTCTACGTTCTACTAGACCTAGGTTGCCTTTCTGACTTTGGCATCAGAGGGTCCCTTGCTGCAGCTAGGGTCTCCATCTCTGTCTTCTCTTGTAGGTATCAAGTGGTCTAAAGAGGACGTCCAGATTTCTACATCAACACGTTTCCTTTTTGTGCTAAAGCCCTAAAATTATCTGGTAAATGAATGGACATAAATCATGGTGGGCTTTGCAGAGTTTAAAGCATAAGATGTATATTTCCTAGCTTCCCGGTGGGCCCCACCTAACTTCCCAACGCAGTAACTTCGAGTGAAAGGCTTTAAATTTATTTGGAGGAAAATAAGATCCTTACCATTTCAACTCCTTCTGGTGGGGAAGATCAGATCCGAAGGAAGTTGGGGAAATGAGTCAGAAATCCCAGCTTCTTCCTGCAAGAAACCCTTCTTCTTCTCTTGAAATTGTCGAAATCTCATTCTCCAAACTCATGTATGTCTCTCTCTGCACCGTCCATCTGGTGGGACGTACCCTCGATTAGTCATGGTTAAAAAGATCACAAAGGTATGTTTCTCATCTTCCATTCTTTTTAAACAAATTAGAACATTGGCCTATAAGTCACGATGGTTGCGTTTAGATGCCTGTAAATTTTTTAAGTTATAAGTAAGTTACAGGTAACCTACTTACAGGTGAAAGAAAGCTACAGATAATTCTATTTGTGTGTAAGCTGTAACTTATTTATAGGTAACTTAATTTATGTGTTTGGATAACCTGTAAGTTAGTTTTACGGAAGCTGTTATCTATTCACACCAACCTGAGTTGGAGTATAAAATTGTTTAAAAATCAAATTGACATATGTAAAAGCTTGAATAAAAATATGTAATTTTATTAAGCCCATTTAAATGAATAGTTGGACCGATTATTAAGCTAAACTAATCATTATGTAGGTCCTAAAAGTAGGCTCGCGTCTTATAAAACATGTAAAAGTGGGACCACTTATATGTAACTTAAAAACTTCTTGGGAGTCACAAGTTTAAAATCAAACTAATATTTGTTCTTCCTTGCATCCAGGTCTTTATGACCTAATCATCAAGTAGGACATCAAATAAACATTATAGTAGGCCCTAGGAGGTTTTTAATCATGAACATTTGATCACTACTGTTTTCCTATGGTGTGGTTCACCTAAGATTGAGATCTGCCTCATTTTCCTTATTATGGGATAAGCCCTAAAATGATTTGAAAAAATCAATGGACATAGATAAAACACATGCAACCTGGCCGGGCACACAAAGCACCAACCAGTAGCAGAGTAGATCCATCTAGGTGGGTGGGATCACAAATTGTGGAGCCCTTTGTGATCTATTTTACTCACAAAGCTCATTTTAAGACATAATTCAAAAAATAAGAAGATTCTGAATCTCGCTGGGCAATGGTATAGGAAATAGTAGTAATTGACAGTTAAAAACTTCTAGTAGGCCACAAAAGTTTCTGGATCAAGATGATATTTGTGTGTATCTTCTTCCAAGCCTTCGTTACCTTATCAAGGTTCGATGGCAAATAAATATTCGGGTGGACCGCATGAAGTTTTTAATGGTAGGGATTTAGTTAAGATTGTTTCTTATGGTGTGGCCCACTTGAGATTTGGATCAGCTTCATTTTTTAGCTCATACCTAAAATGAGCTTTCAATACGGATGGACGGTGGATGTAAGGAAAGTACATCAAGGTGGGCCCCGGAGTTAGGATCCGAAACCGCTACCGGCCAAACAGCGCCCGTTCCGCACTCAACGCAGAAGGAGAAAAAATGATGAAGAGGAAAAAAAAGAACAAGAAAAAAAGAAAAACGAGGGTAAGGGCTCACCTTGCTAAAGCAGAGAGAGAGAGAGAGAGAGAGAGAGAGAGAGAGAGAGAGAGAGAGAGAGAGAGAGAGAGAGAGAGGAGACGCTTGGAGAGGGAGAAGGAGACGTTGGGTCAGAGCAGGTAGGTGCACTTTCAATGCAGCTGCGTTTCCACCACCCTCTCCCAAATTCGAAATGGATAGCCGTTGCCTGTAACAAAGTAACCTGTGACTTGTAAAACACGTAATTCCTCTGTTACATTTCTTGCAATCTTACCTGATAGAAAGTTACAGGTTGAGACTTTGTTACCTGTAACATTTCTCCCCCAAACACAAACTGTAAGAAAGTCACCTGTAACTTTCTTACATTTTACAAAATTACAGGCGTCCAAACGGCCCCTTAGAGATATGACATAAACCTAAAATAATATTAGTAAAACGATCGTGTTCTTAGAGATAGACAATTTGTTTGTTGAATACCACCCTTTGTTTGTTTTTTCACTTGGACCGTCCGTTAGATAATTTAACTAATCGACCATTTAAGGCGTCAGTTAAGTATAATTGTTGTTTTGTGAACTAAACTCTCTAAAGTGGGCCCCACTATATGGTATGAGTTACAAATATGCCAATTTTGAGTGCCTACGTATCATCCATCCCAATCTATGGGAGTATCAAAATTTTCTATTTTTTGTACATGTGTGGTCCACCTGATGACAGTACTGGTCTGGTTTCTGGGTTACTACAGTGGGGCCAACATGATCAATGTGCCAGTATTTAGCACACATGCCACATTCAAAATTTCTACCATTGCAAGTGGCCTTTGTGTTTCTCTCTCTAATCTCCCACTATCCATTATCCAAAGCATGACAATTTATGGGTGATCGTGTGGTGGATAGGGATGCATCAGAGAGTGGGGGTCCACCTGAGGTTTTGACTTGCTTGGCTGGGTCCACTGTCTAACTTGATCCACTAATAGATCAATCATTGTGAATTTTACCCATTAAATGGCAGGCCATGGCCTTTACAAAATAATAATATAAAAAAAAAACAACTATTTTTTATTTTTTATAATTTGTTTGATTTATTTTATACTGTCCATTTGCATACAAATGTCTAAAATAGTTCTCTAGTCAATGATTTTTATGATGTGCCCTATGCATCCGGTGGCTCACCCGATCAAAGGATCCAATTACTGTAGACAATTGCCACTTGTGCATTGGAGATGCTACAGAAGGAAGAGCTATAGCATTTGTGGCATCAGTCTCAAGCAATGCTAGTAAACCCAAGGTGTTCCAAAACGGTAACGGTGGCCGTAACGGCCACCACTGTTACCGTTATGATACAGGCCATAACGGCCGTTACGGCCCCCGTATCGGCCTTTACGACCCTTTTTTTTAAAAAAAATTTAAAAAAAAAAACTGTTACGGGGCCGTTATTGCCTATTTTTTCTATAACGACAGTTTAACCCCGTAAAGCGTAACAGTTGTGACCATTACCATTACGTAACGACCGTTATGTAACCGATTTTGAATACCTTGAGTGAACCCCACATTGAATTACTTAATTCTTGCTTGTTATTTTGAATGGAAATGGAATAACCTAGTAATAGAAAAGGAGATTAAAGAGACGAATTTCCTCGATCCATAACGTTTTAACCTACTTTCTTTGCATGTTTTTCATTATCCATGTTTGTATATCAACAGTGCAATACTTGGGTCACACCGTCTCTTGAAGTTCTCAACAAGCCCAATTTCTTGTTATGGTTTATTTTGTAGGCACGTAACAGATGACTTGGCTCTTGGTTGCCGTCTTCGTAGTTGGATTGTGGGTGGTTTCACTATGCTTTGTTCTCTATGCTTCATGTTCACCTTCCATGGTTGCATTTTCGTCTAGCCGTGAGTTACACTAAAACACACACTTGATACTGTTTCCTTATACAGAAGTCCGCTAGCCCGGTATGCAACTTTACATGCAGCATATGTGCCATCATTGCACATGTGTGGAACATCTGAGGAGTGCCTAAGATGGCTTGCACTTGAAGAAGATTTGCGGTCAAAGATTAGCTAGGTCTACTCATCAGTTGTGCCACCTTTATATGTCTGGTTTAGAAAGTTTGCTTCCTTTCCATGTTCACCATGTGCATATTGCCTGCCTGAGGAGTGCACTTTCCTAATCTTTACTCAAGGTGATATTCATGGTGGGGCCACCTTATGCATTGCTCAGATGCTAATATGCATGTGGGGCTTTCAAACCTCCCTTGTATAATATTGATTGAACTCCATATTCTGTTATTTTAGAATCAGGTGTTGGGAGGAGAAATGTCTTGCTGGTTGTCGCTCACCCTGATGACGAGTCTATGTAAGTCGCATGTTTAACTCATGCTACAATTGGTTAAAATGATGATATTGTTTTCGGTAAGGTGATCTTCAACTTTCTGTTGTCTTGGGGTTATTCATGATAAAATAATTTCTCAACAAGCTGTGTCAATGGCAAGTAGATGACGACATTTGATTGATTTGCATTAGATGGTAGGTCTGAGGACTTGTCCATCTTAAAAAAACTTCAATCCATTGTTCTTTAATTTTTGGTCAAGAAAAATGCGTAAGTTTATGCTTTTCTTTCACATGGCATATGATGCCACAATGTTCCTTATTTCTGCTGTTCACTTTCTGTCATGCCTTCGTTTTTTACCGTTCAGTCCTTTGTGGTATTCGTGGTTTTAAGTTCTATTGAAGTTGAAGATAGCATTTGTGCAGGTTCTTCTCTCCGACCATTCTTTACTTGACCTCGAGGGGGCATACTCTTCACATGTTATGTTTGTCGACAGGTATGACAACGTTAGAGATTCATGAACCAGCACAAGCATCACACACGCACACACGTTTTTGGAGAAAGAAACTGTTGAGGATCCGTTGATTTTGTTAGTAAGCATAATGTATGATGTGGACATATGGTTTAGGTGAGTGTTTTTCTGCATTTTAAAGCTAATGGTAATTTGTAGTTTATCCGTACCAGTAATCAGTGGAGTTTCTTATGCTTGCAGTGACTGATTTCTGTTATTGCATTATCATATGGAAGGTGTACAACCTACATGGTTGTTTTCATTTTGATAAATGCTGGAAAATTTGATCGGAAATCTGTTCCCCCCCCCCCCCCCCCCCCCCCCCCCCCCATCAGTGTTTGATGGGAAATCTGTTCGTAACACTTCTACTCAGATTCTTTATTAAAAAATCTACCCTTTCAACAAGGTGAAGACCAAATGTATTAGAAATGCACTGATTATATAGAAGCTCAATTGGAGGTTTACCTCCACCACAAGGCAAGATGCAATTAGCGTAGGTGGTGATGCTTCGATGGGTCGACATGGCAGGCTAGTATAGCTCCATCAATTCTGCTTCATTTTGAGGATGGGGTATTGCAAAACCAGAAGAAACACTCCAACCCTTCATGTGAAGTTGAACCTTGTTGGCCCTCAATGAGGGTTGCCATAGTGTCCATGCAGCGAAGAACTGGCCTGGTATCGCATGTGTATCTTTTGCTTTGCCCTGAGGTTGACTTTCAAAACTGGGATCACCTTGATGTGACGCGGAGTTTCAAGAGACGTCCAGGTGGGAGGGATGGAGCTGGGGTGTTGTCATCAGTATGGATCTGACCAAGCAAGATACGTACACTTGTTGGAACTGCTCCATGGCTAGATTCTAAAGTCTTTGTCAAAGATTTGAATTATCCTATCGTCTCCCTTGCAATTTGATTGCATTTAGGAGGGCTTTCAACGGCTCATCTCTGTATCTTGAAGATGGAGAAGATCAATGCAATACAAGATATTGTGCGATGAAATTTTGGGCTTAGTTATTTAGCTTGTTTCATGCTTTAATTCTCCTTGTTAGAGAACATGAATATCTGTGGATCAACCTGCAGAGGCATGCATACAAGTATTTGCCCCCAAGGAGGAATCCTGGATTTAGTATCTGCCAACCAATTTGTGCATTTGCTCGATTTTCTGTGGCAGAGGTTGTGGCAGACACTTTGATCCTGCAGAATCAATAACTTGGAAGGGGTTTGCGGCATGGTAGTAGGGTGGTATAAAAATATTTAAGGAACTTCTGTACCTTTCTCTTACAAAAAGAGATGTGCAGTTGGTTTGTTTTTTAATCCTTAATAATTTCTTTAATAACCAATAAAAAAAAGCCTTTTAATAATGTTTACCTTACTCGATTCAACTCCAGTATGGTGGAGTAGGCTTATGACCTGGCCACGTTGGTACCCTCTTCCCTTTACAAGTGTTGGCTACAATTTACCAAGCCATATTTGCGTGCTTTTGATGCAGGACCACATTGCCATCAAATTCAGGCCAGAGTGGATCTCACACCCTGCACAATTGATGGATCTGGATGCCCAATCTGGCTAGAGTGTGATCAAGGTTTTGATTGGTTGTAAATCATAATCACCTTTGGGCCCCATTTTGCAATTGAATGGCCCAAACAGTGTTTAAGTCACACTATAGGCCCCATATGTGGTCCCATATGTGTGGCAACAAAGACGATATAAACCACTGGCTTCTTGGTAGCATAGAGTTGATAGTTTTAGAGTTTTGACCATCTTAGTTAGCAAGTTGCTTGATTGGATTTGCTCCTTCATATTTCAATCTAGCTTTACTTCATTTTTTTAACCTTTCCTTATAGGGTATATTTCTTTTTTCTTCTAGCCTTACTTTTTAGATAGCTTTCCTTTATCTATTAGTAGTCCTTGTTGGACTAGAACTTTTCTTTCTTTGTTTAAGACTACATATGTATAAAGCAATAAACATAGAACACTAATACTGGGTTGATTAAAAAATAAAATAAAATCCTCTTTTCTGTGATTGGAAAATGTTCTAGAAGTGAGAGTCTTCAAGATTGTTGAGGTGAGACTCCTCTTTTGTACAACGTGATTCCATATGATCATCCCTCACACCATATAGTCATCCCTCTTCTTCCCTTTATTTTCTTTTCCCACCATCTGTCCTACATTTGATTGTTTTCTAAAAGTCTAGAGGTGAGACTCCACAAGATTCTATCCTACTACCTTTATCTATCTTTTCTTCTTGTTGTTTTGGTACTGTTCCTTGCTTCTTATATCAATAGTTGCTTCCTGCTTGTTGATGATATTGGAGGACTAGTAATGCAGGGGCATTTTCACACCGAGCTCGAGTAGGGTTGCATGTGGGACCCGTGTGAGGCGGTACCCACGTGATTTGGGGCCCACGAGGGGGGTTCGGCGAGGTCCTAACTCATGCGATGTAGGGCTTGGGCTATTAGATTAAGGGATTAATTTGCCATGCTCTAACACTTTGAGCTTTTAGAGCAAGTGGTTAATTTTCCTACATCAAATTGGTATCAGAGCTAGAGGTCTTGTGTTCGAGACTTTTCATCGGGGTTGATTAATGTAGGGACATTTTCACACCGGGCTCGAGCGGAGTTGCCTGTGGGATGTAGGGGCACACTCAAGGTGGGCGGCCCGTGTGAGGCGAGCCCCACCTGTGTGAGGTGGGTGGCTCGTGTGAGGCGGTACCCATGTAATTTGGGGCTCACGAGGGGGGGTTCGGCCGAGGTCCTAACCCATGCGATGTGGGGCCTGGGCTATGAAATAAAGGGATTAATTCGCCATGCTCTAACAGTTTGAGCTTTTAGAGCAAGTGGTTAATTGTCCTACGTCAACTAGAAAGAGCACTACAATCAGTTAAAGCGACCATAGGTTGAAATTCATATTTCCGGGTACCTTTTCTACTTAATATGAAAAATTCTGTTTAAGGTTCTTTCCCCATTGCCTTTGATGGTTGTGTCACAAGTTGGGTCAGTAAATGTTGATACCTTTGTTTATATAAACCTGAACTAAACAATAATGTCAGGTAGGCAACCTCTCGTTCAACTTTTTCCCAGCAATCATGAGAAAAATAAGTTGACCCAAATGATTGGAAGAGTCTATGATGACGATCAAGATGATATGATGAAACCAGTGTTCGAAATATCGGTATCGCGTTACATATCGCGCCCTCAGGATACGGATACGTATCGGTTATCGCATGGGATATATCGGTGTATCGTGTAATGTATTTCTGTTGTTGGAAACATGGGGAAACATTTGAAATTGGTCGAATTTTTCAATGAAATTTCAGTGATTGTTAAAAAAGACATCAATACACACTTACAAATCAAAATATTACAAAAAACAAGTGCATATTATAGGTTTTCTTTATATGGGGTCATAATTTATGTGTTGTCTAACTAAATTGATGCAAGTGTATTCAAAGTTTATTCATATAATTTATAAATGTAACAAGACATATGGAAACACAAGCAATACATTCAAAAGCAAAAGAAGAATCACTAAATCAGGTTAAATATATGTTTGATTTTATGCTTGGACACAATGATTGCAACCGATTTGCAAGAAATTGGGAAAATGTTAATTTTTTCAATTTTCTGCAACTCGGCCATTCTCCTCCAAATCTCAAAATTGAAGCTCCCAATCCATGAAAAAACATGTATTTGTAACAATTTGACGCCGATTTAACATGATTTACAGAAAAAAGGATTAAAAAAAAAAAAAAAAAAAAATGCTCACTGGTTAGAACATTTGGGATATATCCCACTATTTGTGTGTTTCGTATCGCACAAGTGGGATACAAGAAATATCGTGGGATATATCGGCTGATATTTAAAACACTGGATGAAACAATTATGTTACTGTAGAAAATAATGTATTAGAATTTTATTTTAGCTCTTTTAGAGGCATCTTGTAAACCTTGGTTATTTCTTGTTTCCCTATCCCCTGCCATGCCAAGCTATGATCGTCGACTTCGGGAACACCCATAGAACCCCGAAAGATTGGAGGAGCAAACCCCTCACCTCCCTAGCAAATACGCAGTGAATGAATTAAGTGATACGTAGATTCCGCATCTTTGAAGCACATCAAGCAAACGTTTGGGAGATACATGTTCCGCTTGCCAAGATTGTCTATCGTTAGCACTTTGTTCCTGCCTACTAGCCAACCAAAAGCCACCACCTTCAAAGGAGCTAAAGAGGATTGATTTCATGTGGTGTTGAATCCATATGCAACCCAATTAATCGTATTTTTTATTTTAAAACTTCTTGTGAGATCTCATGCATGCTTTTCTTGTATTATTCCGATTTAATAGCTGCCTCATCTCTTTAATAGGTAATGCTGATGGCCAGGGAAACATTCGGAAGGAGGAACTTTACAAGGCATGTGCCATCCTCAAGGTGATGTTACTGTCTTCCTTGGCGTGATACCATTGTCAATGGATCACATCATGTCCTAAGTCTTGATCAGATGGCATCTATGTACAGGTTCCACTTCAACAGGTTAAAGTTCTGGACCATCCAGCTTTACAGGTTAACCAATGTCTAACAGGCTTGAACCGATAATGTGAACTTGTCTGAATCTCTTAAATGTCAATACTATTTTGAATTATCTCCTCATTTACGCTGGTAATAATTGGGTTGTGGTCGTTGCTAGGATGGATTTGACAAGAGATGGAGCCATAATTTATTAGCAAATATTATTGAAGAGGAAGTCAAGACAAAGGGTATTGACTTGGTAAGATCTATTATAATTAAGCAATGATGGTGTTTTATCTTTCTAATTTCTTGTCATAGATGCTTGTCTGTGCCCTTGTACATTTCTGTGCTTTATGGAGTCACAACCTTTTCACCAATTATTTAATCTGAATACTCCTTTCATTTGCTGTGCTATATGCTCCGACTATTGGAAACAGAGATTGTGAAGCTACATGCGCTTACAAGGCATACCATCTCCATGCCACCGCATGTGCTAGCGTGGCAGACAGTGCAATGTCCATCCATCCATCCATCAGGTGGGACTGACTGTGGAGGTGTTCTTGCCTACAAATCATGTTGGTTCAATCATCAGGTGGGCCATGATGTTGGAAACATGTGGACAGCATAGAAAACTCTAACCAAGTTTTCTTCAGCCATACATTTGTTTCATAAACTGTGACCCAACTGATTGGTGGACGGACCTGATTCTTAGACCAGGGAAGCTCGCCCCCTTAAAAATCAGGCTGGTTCAATCATCAGGTGGGCCATGATGTTGGAAACATGTGGACAGCTTAGAAAACTCTAGCCAAGTTCCAACTGATTGGACTGACCTGATTCTTAGACCAGGTAAGCTCCCCCCACAAGAAAAAAAATTAAAAAAGAAAAACACACCAACCCATTGATAACTGGATCTCACACCTATATGGAGATATGGCAGCATGAATAGGAGCTGCCTTATACATGTGTGTGTGCTAACAATGTTTGTCGGAAACATTTTGCTAGTAGGGTTTATGTATTCTGTGTATTTTAGTTGATGCTGTTCTCTTAAGTTTCTCTTGAGAGGGGATGAACCCGTGGTTCTGAGATGTGAGTTGCAGGGTTAGTTTTGAGGGGCAGGAGTGGTAGTGCATGGTAAGAGTTTGGCAATCAAGGTGATGGTTTGTAACTAGTTTTCCCAGGATGGAATGTTGTGGAAACGGATAATGACTGTGACGACTTTTACCCTAGGAGATTCTCAAGGGGTTGTGGAGTGGTGTAGAGATCCAGAGAGAAGGTTCCTAAAAATCATCGAATTATCTCCATGGAAGCAGGAGTCAGTTTGGAATCTTCAATCCAGAGTATGGACTATGGACACTACTGATGATGTTTCCTCAATAAGATCTATCCTAGTTAGTGTTCGAAATATCGGTGTCACATTATGTCTCGCATCCTTGGGATATAGATATGTATCGTTTATCGCATGGGATATATCATTTGTATTAGATAATTTATCGCACATTTTGGGAAACATTGGGTAAATGGTTGAATTTTTCAATGAAACTTTAAGGATTGTTAAAAAGGACCTTAATACACACTTTTAAATCATAACATTAGGTTTCCTTTGTATAGGGTCTTAAGCTACGCGCTGTCTAACTGAACTAATGCAAGTATATTCAAATTGATTGCATAACATTTAGAGTGTATGTGATGATCATTTCATCAAACACTCCCAAATACTTCGAAATTAGCCTCGATTGACAGCTGGTTGAAAGGAAATTTAAAAAAAACAAAATTAATATTTTAATAAATTTTAATTAAAAATGATTTTTTTTTTTTTTTTTGAAAATTGGCAAGGACTTAACAAATCAGTAGACTAGCCTTCATACATGCTTGATTTCATGTTTGGAGTGCAACATTGCAAGCAATTTGGGAGAATTTGGGGAAAATTTGAATTTTCCCTAAAATTTCCCAAATCAGACCACCTACACTCAAATTTTGAAATTAGAGTGTATGTGATGATCATTTCATCAAATACTCCTAAATATTACGAAATTAGTCTCAATTGATAGTTGTTTGAAGGAAAATTTCGAAAAAAAAAACATGGAGAACATGAAGAACCAATGGATATCGAAATCAAAGCTCCAACTCCATGATTTTTCATGCAAAACATGAAGAACCAATGGATTTGTAACCATTTGATACTGATTTAGCATAATTTTAACAAAAAAAAGGGGATCGGAAATTGAAAATGCTCATCGGATTGAACAGGTGTGATATATCGGCACTACCTGTGCGTTTTGTATAATTGTATCGCTCAAGTGCGATACAAGATATATCATGGGATATATAGGCCGATATCTTCGATATTTAAAACATTGATCCTAGTGATGCGACGAGGAATGAAGTGCTCACAGCCATGGGGTCTCTACAAGAAAAAACTTGATCCATACATCATGTTATATAGTAGAAAGTACTTCCTACAAATTCTCAAGTTTTCCCATGTGGTCAACATCTTAACTGGGAACTTGCTTGATTTCAAATTACATGGTGATAATCTCTTTATGGAAAAAAAACGGCCCACATATAAAAAAACAACTTGATCCATAAATCATGATTTACCATCTCATGGAATAACATGTATTTTCTATACAAATTCTTAAGGTTTTATGAGGGATCAATTTGTAATCCAGGGAAGCTCGATTTCAATATACATGATGAGATGGAGAGAATGTGATAATCTTGTTATTTAAAAAGATCTTTCTTATTTTGAAGGGTAAAAATTTGTATATTCTTCGTTGTACTGTGACAAAGATGCCCTTAGGCATAATAAAGAACTGCATATACTTGCAACCTCACAATACCAAACTGGTCTGTAAAGAAATTTATGTTATTAACAACTATGTCCTTAAGAATTGCATGGTCGTGTATATATTATTGACAGTTTCATCTTTAGTCACCCTTCAATTGTCATCTAAATCAAATGCTGCATGGACAAGGGACCCTTTTGAATTCATGTTTCTTTAAGGAAGTAGTAGGTTAGAAAGGAGGTATAAAATAAAGAATATGTTATTCAATGGAGTTTTTAGATTTGTTATTCCTGAGTTAAGAGGACCAGTGAACATATAAATTCTATTGCATATAGAGGCGGAGGTGACACGCGTTTATCTTATACTTGTTCACAGTCTACCTTTTATGGCTCCAGTTTGTTTCGTGAATAGTCAGTGACACGGTGATGAAGGCTTGAAGTTTTAGAGTAGTAATGTGCACCTACACATCGAAGATAGTTTCTGCAACTATACTTTGTTGGGTTGGGCTTGAGACTAATTATATTGTTTTGTGGGGTGAGTTGCAATTATTCAAAGGCGTTAAATTGGAAGGGTAGGCTATCCTCATCCTTGTAAAATTTCAAGAAATAATGAAAATTTTATTAAGTACCCGCTTGGTAGCAACAAAAGTTTAGTTGAGATAAGCTATCTTGGTTAAGTTGACCAAGACCATGCTATCTAGGCTTAGCTATGCTGGATTGACTATTCTAATGATGCTTTTTGTAAAGCTCCAAAGGAAGAATTATTTTGACAATTGTGGCGCATTTGCACATTGAAAAGGCACATGTGGAATGTATGGTGGCACATGTGGGGCGCATAACAATGTATGGTGGGACATGTCACATGTAGCACATGAAGGGCATATTAAGGTTGAATGTGTTGCATTTCGATTCTCGAAGAGACAAAGATGGATGATGGCACATGGGGCAAGGTGTTCTGTAACGGTAACTGTGGCCATAACGGCCACCACCGTTACCTTTACGATATGGGGCATAACAGCTGTTACGACCCTGTAATGGCCGTTACGGTCTCACTTTTTTATTTATTGAAAAACCCTCGAAAAACTTGTATCTGCCCCGTAATGTTGATTAAAAAGTATGAAAAACATGTGTCTATCCCGTAATAGATCATTATGGGGCTATTATGGCCTTTATAGGGGACGTAACGTGTCGTTAACGACAATTACGGGTCATTTTTTTCCATAACGGCTGTTGCGGCCGTTACGACCCCGTAATGTGTAACGGTTGCCACCGTTACCTTTACATAATGGCCTTTACGGCACACCATGACATGCGGTCATTGTTCAAAGTATCCTCGATATTTATCAAAATATCCCTAATATTATTCGTATCTGCAACTCGATGATACTGATAACATTGGTAGTATAAAAAATTCCAGGTATCAGTGATGTATTGCTCACTATCACCAATGTATCACCAATATTTTCAACTGTGTAAATTTTAGGTGTCGCTAGTATTGCCAATGTATCAATATCACCAATGCATCTCCAATATTTTCGACCGTGTAAATTTCAGCCGTCGCTTATATCGCCAATGTATCTGCGATATTTCAATAATATCGCCAATGTATCAATGTCGCCAAAAATTTGCTTATTAAAAAAATTCTATTTTTTTAAAAAAATAATTTTAATGGGTGCATGCTTGTATGTAGTGTTCAATTTGTCAACGATTATATCAATAATATTGCGATATTATCTTAACGCAACATGGGCGATATCAAGACCACAATTTTTTGTTTCCTTTCTAGTTGTTGACGTTTTCTTGACGAAATATCGTGTGTTGTCGATATTCTGAAATATCGATGGGTGGAAGGTTGGATGGATAGATGGGATGGTCGGACTGATTTCTTATGACAACACATGCTTTGAGGCCCCCATTAAATGGAAATTGACTATGTATGCATTCTTTTTATAAATTTTTTTATTCTTAAATATGTAAATATGTGTATTTTAGCATTTCCTGAAGTTTCATTGAAAAATTCCACTGTTTTCCCCATGTTTCCCCGCATTTCCAGTTATCGGCTTTATTATCAGTGATATCAATATTGTTTCTGTATCCCTGGCCAGCGTAACTTGGAGCGATACTGATACTTTGAACATTGCATGCGGTACATGTAGCATGGGGCACATGTGTACCACAACCCTATAGACTACTGTGTACCATACCAAGGACAAGAATATATGTTATTTTAGGAACAACAAAGGCCCTCCAACAGTCAGAAAGGGTGACCAAGTTGTCCTTAATTTTTTTATTTACGTGCAGAACAAGATTATACAAACCATGGGTAAGGTACTTGACCTAAACGAGCCTATCCAGGACTAAACTTTTGCTGCTACGAAACGACCCCTAAAAGAAAGAGAAATAAGAACAAAGGGAATGAAGCCCTAGTGCAAAGAGATACAACTAACACAGTGACACCCTCCTTTTCTTGGCAGTAGAGTTTTGCCTCTTCCAACATGGGCAAATGAAATGTTCAACTGAGAGGCATCATCACAAATCTTATTGAAGCTGAAATTCAATTCCCACGTATTGGGTCACTTGGTTCATGACCATGGGATGAGGTTTTTCCCTTCCACAATCATCAGACCAGAGAAGTCCTTAGTAAAGATCCCAAGAGCTTCTCTAAGGGTCAAAGCCTCTGCCATGGCCGCCTCTCCCCTTCTGGAAGGTCTCATCCCTGTATTGGTTAATTTAAACTTGGAATTTTCACTGTTCGATACTGTCATGAACATAATGATGGTGATACTGTTTCCATCTCCTTTAACCAAATATGGAATTGTGGTTCCTCAAAGGCATTGCTGAATCTTCGTAGTTTGCATAGGACGAGAAATTGCGGATGGGTGCTGCACATGTAATTGTTCCATGTGCACGCAGTAGGCATAATCCTGGGGCCTTTGCTTTCTATCACGCTTAGGGCACTCGATTTTGAAGCAGTTGCTCATACAATGAAATCCCCACAACTTGTGTTTCTGTGGTGCTTGAAAACTGTATGAAGGACATCCTATGATATGCATATCAATTTTGCTTCCATGGTTCCACCAGTAAATTCTAATGCGTAGAGCCGTAGAGGATTCCTCTCAAGTTTTAGGAGATTTTGAGCTCAAGAGATATTCATCACATGATCATGTAACACCTATTCACTGGGGAGTGTACATACTTCCAGTAAGTTGTAACAATGTTGTATCATATGTATCCTCCTAATATTGACATTCCCACATATCATATTAGTGTCACATGCATCATTTTATCATTCCATTTCTGATGTAGCCTAAAATCTACGAGTGTGCATTTCATTGTGACTTGCCTTTAGTAGAAACCAATTCAGGCACTTGCACTTTCCTCTCCATCTTATCCTTTAGTAGTAATGAAAAATGAGTGGATTTTAAAGATAGTGGTATGTGCTTTTTAAGGAGACATGCTTTCACATTTTTCTTTATCTGTCACGTAAATGGGATATTGGACCTGATCTTGCATCCTCATTTAAGCATTTCGAGGCTTGACATAATGAAAGCAAGCTCCTTGAGATTTTGTTATTCCTGTTCCTAAGGAGGTGTTTGAGTTAATCAGATTATCATCTAATTAGTTCAGTTGGAAGTTGCTATAAGTTCAGTTGGAAGTTGCTATAAGTTCATGTCGAATGTTTTGCTAAATATGTTGGAGAATGTAATGGGCCAAATTATCTCTCACCTCCAGGAGGTACTTGTTACCGATCATTGAATTTTGGATGGTGTGCTGATTGCACTGAATGTCTTGACTCTGGAATCCAAAGCAGGATGCTGGCTCTTTTTCTTTTACCTACAAAGTGGACATGTGAAGGCCTACGACCATGGCAATTTTTCCTTTTCTATTTTGTTGAAAAGAATGAATTCTGGTAATAGGATTGACTAGGTGGATGCAGGGCTGCACATCCTCTGCTCACTTCGTTATTTTGCTGAACAGATTGTCGAAAGGTTTCTTTTGAAGTTCTAGGGTGCTTAGAAAGGTCATCTTGTAGTTCTTATTTTCCATCGTGGATGAAGGTTTAAGTAGACTTTTCCAAAGGGCAGTTTTAAATGATTTGATTTAGTGTGTCACAGTGAGTAATTTTATTGTGCCTGCACATCCTCTGCTCACTTCGTTATTTTGCTGAACAGATTGTCGAAAGGTTTAGGGTGTTTAGAAAGGTCATCTTGTAGTTCTTATTTTCCATCGTGGCTGAAGGTTTAAGTAGACTTTTCCAAAGGGCAGTTTTAAATGATTTGATTTAGTGTCACAGTGAGTAATTATGTTGTGGTTGTATTCCATTTTCAATTTGCAGACAACCATCAATTTCTGCTGTCCTGACAAGGAGCAAGTAAGAATTGTTAAAGGGGTTTTTAGGTGCTTTGAGGTTGTGTTTGGGTTTGCACCATAAATTCTCCACGGGTTTTGTCAATGGGATGGTTACACACCCTAATCTCGTGGAGGGTTCCGTTTCGTTGCTGGGATGTAAGTCTGACTCTCTTCCTATGAGATATCTCGAAATCTCTTCCCATGAGAAATCTCGAGCTCCCTTCCTATGAATGATCTCAATGTCCTGCTCAACATGAACCTACATTGCCAACATGCTAGCCAAGGCGTCTCAAGACCCTCTTTATGTTGCAATAGCATTTACCCATTGCTTTGGTGGATGTTTTGTAATTCTATTTCATTTTTTCCTTTTGTTAAAAGTTCCATTACTAATAAAAGAAAAAGTTTGTAGGAATCTAACAGTGGTTGATGAGATTGCTAGTCATAGATAGGATTTAGTCTTACCGAATAGTGTACTAGAATTAGCTCACTATGACTAACATATTCTGCTTACGAAAAAAGCTACCGTCTTATTTAAATTGGTCCTTGATAGAGTAGAATGATAGAAGAGGATTTGTGTAGCCAACCCAATTAGTCAGGATAAGGCTATAACCACTGTTCGTATTATCGGTATCGACGTATCGTTACATGTATCATTGGCTAGGGATACAGAAATATGTATCAATATCGCCAATACTATCATTGATACCTGGAAATGTATCGGTGAATGAGGGAAACATGGGGAAAGTGGTGGAATTTCTCAACAAAACTTTAGGAGAAGCCAAAATACACATATTTACATATTTAGGAATCAAGTAATTGCAAGAAAGACACATACATAATAAGTTTCCCTTTAATGGGGGCCCTAAAAGCATGTAACGCCATTGATCAGGGAAACATGGGGAAAATGGTGGAAATTTTCAATGATACCTCAAGAGATGCTAAAATACACATATTTGCATATTTAAGAATCAAGTAATAGCAAAAAATATGCATATTTAGGAATCAAATAATAGGGTTTCCTTTAACGAGGGCCTAAAAGCACGTATCGTGACTCCGGGAAACATTGGGGAAACATGGGGAAAATGGTTGATCCATCCAACCATCCATGCTTGCATGCACATACATAAATACAAACACACATGCATTATCCATCCATCTAACCATCTATCCATCCAATCATCCATGGATGCATATATACATAAGTACAATGACACACACACACACACGTGGATGATCCATCCACCCATCCATCCATGCATGCATGCCTACACATATACACATATCCATCCATCCATCCAACCATCCAACCATCCAACCATCCATCAATGCATCCATCCATGCATACATATGTACGTACGTGCATCCGTCCATCTATAAATCCATCCATGCATGCATATACACACATACAAACATGCATTTCATCATATACATCCATCCATCCATCCATCCATCCGTGCATGCATAAATATACACACATACAAACATGCATTTCATCATACGACCATGCACCCCATAATTTTTTTAATGGAAATTCTTTTTAATAAACAGATTTTTGGAAATAACGATACATTGGCCATCCTATTGAAATATTGCCGATACAAGCAACACCTAGAATGTACACAATCGTAAACATTGGCGATACCTAGCAATATCGGCGATACCTGGAATTTCTAATACTAACACTGTTATCGGTATCGCCGATTCCTGGAATTTCTAATACTAACAGTGTTATCGGTATTGCCGAGCTGGCAATATTGATAATATTGGTGGTATTATCGGTAATATTGCCGATACTCAGAACAATGGCTATAACTATCTTCTTCTTCTTCTTCTTTTGGATGAAGTAACAAATTTTGATAAATCAAAGAAGGTCAGTAGTAGTGTTCAGAGTATGTTATCATTATGTGTATTGATATCATTGACAATGTTGATATGCCAAGGAATTTATTGATATCGTTGATAATGTTGATATGCCAAGGAATTCAGAGTATCAGATACAAAAACATGTATTGATATCATTGATAATGTTGTAGATGCCAATGAATTTGTCGCTTTTTTAGGGAAACATTAGGAAAATGGTGGAAAATTTCATCGTAACTTTAGGAGAAGTTAAAAACACATGATTACATATTTAGAACTTACAATATTATAAGCAACTACACATAATGGCTTTCCATTTATAAGGGCTCAAATTATGTACTGCTGGAAAAAAATATTTAATTAATACATATGATGCTAATGCACTAATTTTTAAGAAATAATGCAATCATTCTGCACATATTTTGCACTAACTTAGAACACCTTTTGAAATGATCATCATCATCATATTATCATCTACTAAGCCTTATACTAATTAATTGGGGTTGGTTACATCCTACATGAATACTTTTTCACCAGTCCACCCCTAGGAAAGATCCCCCAAAAGAAATTGAAATTTTTGTTTTTTGTTTTTTGTTTTTTTGTTTTTTTTTTTTTGTTTTTTTTGTTTTTTTTGTTTTTTTTTGTTTTTTTCCAGAAATTTTGCAGGTATTAATGCTAGTATTGTTGATAATATCGCATGATATCAATGATGCGGTGTATTTTTTCCATGGGATGTTGCTGATATCTTGCGATATTGTGGATACATGCGATTATATCAGTGATATTGTCAATTTATCGAACGATCATCATCATCTAAGCGTTATCCCAACCATCAACACTATCTTGCAAATTTTATTTTACCCTCAGTATCTGTATCGCTGACCTAGTTTACAGACAATATCAGTTGATATTATCGATCATATTGGCCATACCAGGAACACCGGTCAATAGTTCCCATGTGTTAACCGTATACATAACATGGGTATGCAACTCCCAAGTTAACATTGATGTGTACAGCTAAGGATCATGCCACATTAAGAATGAGTTGTTAAAGTGAGAGAGCAAACTAAATTTGATTTTGGGTCTGTGGATGAAGCATCAGAACTAGTCATCAGTATAAAGGTATTCATATTGTAATACATCAAACTATATATTACTTAGATTTGTTCTAATATGCTTCTCCTTAATGTGTTGCATCCATGAAATCAATATGTTTGAGGACAATGATGATGATGCTATACAGCTATAGATATATTGATGGAAGTCCATGTTAGGTTTCTTGTAGGCTGTCAGTGGGGACAATGAATTACTATTTGATGGACATAAGATCTAGATTTTTACGATCATTAGGGTCATTAAGCACCTTGTAACATTTATTTGAAGTAAATTCTGCTTTTTTACTTTCTGCGTATATAATGAATCCATTTCCGGCATCTCATATTCCATCATTTCATTTGGTGATCTCTAGTTAATTACTTTTGATAACTACGGAGTTTCGGGTCATCAGAATCACCGGGATGTGCATCATGGAATATGGTTAGTTGATTTTTTCCTCTTTTTTTTTTTAAAAAAAATAAATAAAATAATCCTGAAAAAAAATTGCCAGAATATCTCAGTTACTTATTCTTTGTTTGACGGATGAGTTCCTCCATTCTATTATGCCTACTTTTGACTTGCAAAAGTTGCCTAGATTTGGTACCGTTGATCTTCTGATGCTTTGTGAACACAAGAAATTTAGTCATTTAAAAAAAAATGAATGGCTGAAAATTTTATTCAATGAAAATCCAAAAAGGAAGGATATACCAACAGGCGAAAAAATGAGCGAGAACAAAGCCTGATGACAAAAAATACAGCTAAGAAATCAGCCCCCACCAGGATAACTTGAACACCACAGTGAGGCTCTTTTAACCTCTTCCTTTGCCCAGCTATCCACTTATTAGTGTATCCATGAACATGAGCACAAGTCCCTAAAAGTGTGGAAACAATGTCTCCAGCCTCCTTCCAGAGGTTAGCAAACTGCCAAGGAAATTCCCTTTTAGATGCCCACTTAATTACATTGGCAAGTCACCTTCAATAATCAAGGAATGGAAGTTATATTCGGCAGCTAACTTGACACCTTGCAAGAGGCGGCAAGTTCCCCAAAAGATGTCTTGGACACCAAGCAGGCTGAAGAAATCCAGGAGCAACAAACCATCAATTTCTTAAAAATAAAATAAAAATGCTAGGCCTGTTTTGTCAAGCAAGCACCCGTCAAAATCCGTTTATATATATATATATATATATATATATATATATATATATATATATATATATATATATATATATATATATATATATATATATATATATATATATATATATTAAAAATTAGCTGTAGGGGATTTCCATCTTTGAATAGTCACAGGCCAAGTCCATTATGTTTTCCCCCAAATTTCTAGATTATGTCATAATTTTTGCAAGATTCTATAATTTCCCAGTGCCAATAATTTGAGGACATTATTATATATGCCAAGCTACTTTGAACCATTGATGTTGATGGAGGACAACTAACTACTTGCTCTAAAAGCTCGAACTGATAGACCATGGCGAATTAATCCATTTATCTCATAACCTATGCCCCATATCCATGGGTTAGGTCCTCGGCCGAACCCTCCTCGTGGGCCCCAAATCACATGGGTTTCGCCTCACACGGGCCGCCCACCTAAGTGTGCTCCCACATCCCACAGGCCACCCCACTCGAGCCCGGTGTGAAAATGCCCTTGCATTAGATGTGGTCCCAAGACTCCCAACAATTGTGGTGGCTCCAATTGTTCTTGGCTTTGAATCACTTTGATGGGATAATGTAAGTCTTCACTATCCGTAATGTACCTTCCATCTAAACATGCACTGCAATAGACAGGTGTACACACAAGATAGATGTGTCATCTATGTATTGGAGATGAGCAACTTGGGGACCCTCTACTCACCCCGAAGCCTGAAATTAGGCCCGTTTCAAATGCCTTCACAACCATTATGCTTTTAAAGCCTTTATAGTGACCACAAAAAGATAGGGTGATAAGGGAACCCCTTGCCTGATGCCTCTTGGGTCCTATGGAGAAGCCTTAGGGAATTTCATTAACCATGAAAGAGAAGTGGACTAACTTAACACATTCTATTACCAATGTCTCCACTTCATCCTAAAATCCATCCTCCTAAGCATGTATGTGAGGATGTCTCAATTGATAACAAGCATATGCCTTTTTCATGTCCAGCTTATAGACCCCCCTGCCCTACCCTCTTTGTATGTGGAGTTGATCCATTTGTGAGTGAGAATTTTCCTCCCAAACAAAAATGCCCCTAGTGCTTTGGAGACGACCCCCCCACCTTAGCTTAAATTTTGTAGGGACTTCCAATCTAGTTGATGGGTGTAAAATCTTTTAAGCACTCCACACCTTTTTTTCAGAGTGAGGATGATAAAAGATGCATCGAACTCTTTGGCAAGCTTGCCTCTGGCATGGAGCTCTAAAATAAACTCCATTACATCATCTTTCACCTCTTCCCAAAAGATCTAGAAGAAAGCTATAGGATAATAACCAACCGGCTCGGGAGCCTTATTACTGGTAAGATCTCACTAGCTTTCATAACCTCTTCTTCATTGATAGTTCGTTCCAACCAATCTGTTTTTGCCTCATTGAGACAGTTGAGCTAAAGATTGTCCAAATTAGCTTGAGGCCAACCATCTTCTGCAAACATATTACCAGTGTAAAATTCCACCACTGAATTCCATCTTCCATCATTCTCCCATCCACTTCCAACATGTGGATTCTATTCTGTCTTCTTTTGGCATTGGTTGTTCAATGGAAGAAGTCTGTGTTTTTATTGCCGTCTTTCAACTATACCACCCTCGAATGCTGGTGCTATATGATTTCCTCTGATACTAACTTTCAACCTTAGGAATCCCTTTTGAGCTTCTCCTCCACACATCTCCATAGGTTTATCTTTGAGATGTATGAGAGGAATTTCTTACATGATTACGATTTAGCACTGTCCAAATGTCCAAAATGGCTTTGTTTCCTCTCCTTAATGAAGCCTTCTAGAGTTTAGTCGTTTCAGCTTGCCAGAAGTCTAAGGACCCCTATCCTTCACAGCGTTTGAGCCCAACTAATCTTTTATCTTATCGACAAAACTTTCCTCGTCTAACCACATCAGTTCAAAGTGAAAGGGTATTGGACCCCGTGACTCCCCAACTTTTTCCAGAATTATCAGGCAATGGTAAGATACAATTTGGGGAATGCAACAAATTGTGAAGCATTCGAAAACTACTACTCTTGGTAAGCTGATATAAAAATTACGTGCAATTTAGACATGGTTGGGCTTGAGCCTACTTGGCTATTTGACCAAGTCAGTTGATTGCCACCCAATGGATGATCAATTAGGTCATGATGATCCACCCAATATGAGAATTAGCGCATGTGGCTTGAAATCTGCATCCCTGCTTCTTTCAAAAGAGAATCTAACTACATTGAGATCCCCTCAAATACACCACAGAAGATTCCATTTATGCTTGACTCTGTTTAGATCATCCAAGAAATCGTCTTGCTGACTACGGGAGCGTGGACTGTAGATCATTAACAACTCACAACTAAAACCATCAACCCAATTTTGCAAAAGAATCAATACTGAATACCTACTGATTTCAACATCCTGTTTCTGAAATAATTTTGTTCTCTACCCACAGCAACACCTCTCAAGTCCCAACGCTCCAACAGAATCTAGAATTCCCATTCTGCCTTGTTACTGCCCTATACTATATGAATATAGAGCCATTGGATTGTTGCAACTTAGTTTCCTGAAATGCAACCATCTGTGCCTTCTGTGCAGCACATATAGTTTTGATTTGTGCCCTTTATCTAGGCATCCCATCCTGTGAACATTCCATGATGAGATCTTCATGCCAAAACCTTATTGATTCCCTTCCCCCAGTGTTCAGTCCCATTCCCAGCTGAATCCTCCAAAAGTATGACTTGATCCTTTTCTTTATCATAATTAACTGACGAAGTGTTTTTTTATATTATATATATATATATATATATATAAATTTATTACAGACTTTCTCCTTCTTATTCACCTTTGCTTGAGCTTTCTTGCTATCTTTGTTGCCTCGACGCTTGTTGTCTTCCGCTTCCATTGATTCTTCCTAATTCAACATGGCATTATGGCCCATGATCGGCCCTTGTAATTGACAGTATGCGTCACTGGGGTGCAAATCATCCTTGTCACTAGATCTTTGAATTGGGCTGTCCAAACTGAGGGGATTATTCTCCATCAAGAGAAAATTATCTTCGACCATCACCGGGGATCTACCCTGCAATTGCGTCAAGGTTATGCCATCATCAAGAGCTATTGCCTCTTCAAAACTTCGTTTGACTTGCTAATGACTGGTCAAGGAAATATAGTCAGTTTCCTTAGACGCTACAGAAGTATTGGGAAGTGTAACGTCCCGGAAAAATCCGTACAAAGACCCGAGTACCACCTCAGGCAGAAATCACTCAGGACCAAATTCTTTAGAAATTAGACGAAATTAATTAAGTGTTAAACTAGATTAGCTGTGAAATTCGCTTGAACCACTTTAAATACGAACTGCAAGACCCAAAACCTGCAGAATCATTGACGCTACATTACCCTATAATCTTGGATAAATCTCATTACCCAGTTGCTCTCGAGAGCATCACGAAACTCCGTATCAGACCTGGACCGCACGTCGAAAGTCCGATTACCGCGAAACTAAACGATTATGACCGCCTTGCTGGGCTTGACAACCATCTCGGAAATCAAGTCCTGACTGTGTCCAGAAACGCACAACTTGAGCCTGGAACAAAGTGTGTGAGAAACTCGAATACCTTCAGAAATTGAACTTAGATTTAAGTAAACTGAGATGTGTTGCTTGCGGGCCAATTATAAGGATTCAGACCGTCAGAATCTGACCCAAATACACCCTCGGATCAGGAGAAATTTCCCACACATGTCAGTGCACTTGTGGCCCTGATCGAATACCGTTGACCGTTGAACTGAAACTGGTCCGCCATGGTCGATCTGTAAATTCGATCGGACTGAAAACTTAACTCGACCTATATCCAATGTCAGGGAGCTTAAGTCCGACCGCACGCAGAAGGGGGCCTCCAGAAGTGCTCCGTTGAGCCGAAATAGATGAGTTTTGGCTATAACCTAAGTATACCATGACCCTGGGGCCATTCCGGTCAGTTTTGGGCTTATATAAGGGCCTTAAACCCTCTCTCTCTCATTCCATACGAATTTGAAAAACCTAGGAGAAAGAAGAGAGCAAAGAGAGAAGGAGAGAGAGAAAGTGAGAGAGTGGGAGAGATTTCCTGGGATTCGATCCCATCACTTCACGGGCTTAGCTACCGCGTCTGCATCACTATTCCGGCGATTCCAACTCCGTTCGTAGGTAAGAAAACCTAACCCTAATCTGTTTTAGGGTTTCCAATAGTGTAAGTGATGAAATAGCTAACCTATTTCATGTTACAGGTGACCGTTGTGCCGTAGACAATGGGTTAGTGTCTAAAGACTCTAAACTGAGTTCGTTACGAGTCTATCGGCGAAAGGTGCGGACTATATACGTTTAGGTTATGGTTTTCAAGCCTTTCAATGTCGGTTAATGATTTAATGCTGACATGGGTGCCATTTCACATGCCAAACATGATGTTTGTTTCGCTTTACGAATACGTATGAACTATGTCAAGGATAGTGTATTCTATGTATTTGTTGAAATAATTGAATACGTATGGTTTTTGGATTCGCGGTTGCCATGATTATTCGTCGTGAATATATGGCCGTTATGCGTGTGACAACTCCTTGGTGAAAGGATCTGTCCTAATTCCTATTATCGCCAACATACGTTACGTATGTTGTAGTGTGTAGTCTAAGTGTTTGTGAAAATGTCTGAATGAATATGGAATTTGAATCTGTGCTTGCCATGATTATTAATTATGAATATATGTTGGTTGTGTATGTAGCAACTCCTTTGTAAAAGGGCTTGCCAGGATATACGTTATAACTAGTCTAATACATGTATGTTGAAATGTGTAGCCTAAGTGTTTAATAAAATGCCTGAATGAGAAAATGCTCGTTTAAATATATGTAATGTGGGTGTTGAGATAAGATTCTCACTCCCCTTATCTATGGTTACAGTTTCCTTTATGTAACCTACCTCACTACTATGTGCTTTATGGTTGAAATGCCTATGTATGCTAACATGTATACTATGTGTCTGTTGAAATGCCCAAATGAGAATTATATTTGATTTTTGTTGTCACATGTTGTCTTTGGTTACTACATACATATACAATTGCTTTAAGTGTGTTTGGGGCTACGATGTAGTCCAGGCAATCGGTAATGGTTTACAATGGGTGGCCGAATTAGTCTCGCCACATCTGATGCGTTCGATGAATCCGAGTCGTACGATGATTGTCGACAGCGGTACCATGTCGATTAATTCAGCGTACGCTCGTACTAGTCGAACTGGTCAAGCAACCCGATTGGCCCAAAGTATGTTCACCATGTATGGACGCTACTTCTCGAATCTAAGGTACCAAACTCACCAGTGGAAAGCCCGTTTAACTTTGGTACCTCGATCCGCTAAGACTCATGAGCCGGACATGGTGGTATGGGACACCTTGGTCGAGCTGTCGGCCTACGCTGGGGCGACGAGCCTCCCCGTAGTGTCCAGTGAGCAACCCAAACTCGTGAGCCGAATACGGTGGTATGGGACACTGTATTCGAGTTGTCGGCCTACACTGATCAGGTGACGAGCCCTTTGTAGTGACCTCGAGTATGAAATAAGCCTACTCCGGTGCAGCCTGGCTGTGGTCCCCAATCGGGTAGGCGACGAGCCTTCGAAAATAGACTGCCAGTTGGTAGGGCGTTGGTGGTAGTGACCTGAACTTGCCTATCGTATGTGATTAACTAGGATTGATGACCCCAAATGGATCACTGTTTGGGTTAATGATATAAAGGGCGGTGTACCTTAGCTTCCCAATCCTGCTGTATGAAAAGGACTAATAAGAACTTGGTAATCACGTTCATGCACCGCACTGCATGTGCCGTTTGGCGTTGAGTAGAGAGCACTGAGGAAGTGACTGACATGCGCGACCGTTAGATGAAGATCGCAGAGGGAGTGCAGGCGAGGGCATGCATCATTTATACATACCATTCCTGCATTAATCAGAGTACTTAGAGATGTTTAATTGTATTGTTTTATCATTACTGCTTGACTGAATTGATAACATGTTAACCTTTGCTTTATGGTTCTACTGAGTTGATCACCCACTCCCACGTTACGGGACGGTGTTGTACACACCAACCAGACCCTGTCTTAGTTGCAGGTGGAGGCGATGCCTACGAAGCGGAGCCGGACTATGAGGATGACGAGGAGGCATTCTCTTTCATGCAGTTTTCAGGCGGGTTCATGTGAGTCGTGGCCTGATCGACGGGGACTTCTGGGATGTTGATTAGATGCCCTTACACTTGCTATTTTGTCTTTTGAATCACACATGTATATTCATTCATTTTTGGTCCATTTTGGGAAGTATACATGTATCTATTTAACATGGTAACATGTTCACACTCTGGAGACTTACAACAGTTTATATACTTTATATATCTATTACAGTTCTTCCGCTTGCGTAATTTAACTGTCTCTGGAGTATGATATGCTGTTTGGGTGTAATCCCACTCATGTTTAATGCACTAATATGAACAACATACAATCATCATTATCTATGTTGCATAAGTGATGCGTTGGAACTCGCGTGTTGAGCTTCTGCTCGACCCCCGATTTTCAGGGCGTTACAGGAAGCTACGCTGGAGAAATAGGGGTTGTATCTTTGTTGGACGAGCCACGTTGTTGATTGGGACCCTTCCTTGTAGCTTGCCATGAGGGCTATAGCCATCTATATATGAGCCCCTGCCTTTGCTTGAAATAGCAAAATTACCCCCCAATCAAGCTTCCCTTTGTACCTATGGTATTTTCAATATTTGTGTTGCTGCCATTTACTGACTTTTCAACTACCCTTGTTGAGTTGTTGTCCTCATCTTCCATCTCCACCCTACGAATCATAATTGACGGTGTTGATCAAGAGATCCTGTTTGGTTCTTTTGACGCGTACATGGCTCCGAATGCTAGAACCTTAGCCCTAGATTAGCCCCATTCTTTTCAAATTTGAACTACTGTGGGCCCACTTCATGTGATTTGCATTGCTTGATGATTGAAATGACATGCAGTGAGGCTTCTTGTTAGAGTTGTGCCCTGGAAAACCATTGTGAGCCCTAAATTCACTGGCCATGGGGATGTCATAGGGGCAATCTCAACCGTAGATTATGATGACCATGTGACCCTTGTAGATAGTTTGATATGCCTTAGCTAATGAGTTGTGTCACCTTAAACACACATAGATGTGGGTTGTGTGAGGAGTGATTCCTCGGTTGGTCCTTGGGGATTAGATATTGGACATGACGGTCAATGAGCAAGGAGCATTGTAATAAATAGATCTTTGTTGAACCATGACTATCACATGTACTTGGGGCATACTTGCGGACATCCTATGATGAGATATACGATCATCCTACGTGAAGGGATTGACTTGAGTCAGGATGGTTAGTCTCCACCATCGAGAGTTGACCTGGTGTCAGTGTGCCTTCGCCCTTACCCCACATGGGAATGTGAGTGTGCCATGGACACATTATCTTGTTGTGGACATTTGGGCATTTGCATCGGTGGATCAAGTTCAAGTCACTAGTATAGGGCCTCATTATCCTAATACTGGATTTGACTTGATATTGTATGAAAGATGATCAATCCTTCAACTTGAGGACGTGTAATAGCTGCAATCTTGATTGGGGCGACTTTAACTCTCTTTACAAAGGTCAATGTAGGGGCCATTTAAAGTGGGTGCAAGTGTTCGAAGTATCGGTATCGCTACAAGTTTTGCTGGCCAGCGATATGGAAACAATATCGATATCGCTGATAACCAGAAATGTGGGGAAACATGGGAAAAACGGTGGAATTTTCAGTGAAACTTTAAGAGATGTTAAAATTTACATATCTGCATATTTAGGAAAAAAATTGCAAAAAGAATGCATACATTCCATTTAATGGGGCCTTAAAGGCATGTGTTGTTATAAGAATCAATCCAACGATCCCATTCGGCCTATTTTAACCATCCAACCTTTCATCCAAACGTCCATCAATATTGCAAAATATCAACAACACGTGATATTTCGTCAAGAAATCATCAACAATTGAAAATGAAACGAAAGATTGTGGTCTCAATATCATGCATGTTGCGATATCGATAATATCAAGATATTATCGATATTATCAATGAGAAATTGAACACTACATACAACCATGTACTCATGGAAAAAATATGAAATAAAATTTTTTCTAATAAACAAAAATTTGATGATATCAATATGTTGGCGATATTATTGAAATATTGTTGATACACTTATGATACAAGCATTATCTAGAATTTACATAGTCGAAAATATTGGCGATACATTAGCGATATTGATGCATTAGCAATGCAAGCGACACCTAGAATTTACATAGTTGAAAATATTGACGATTATATTAGCGATATTGATACGTTGGCGATACTTAGCGATACATTGCTAATTCCTGGAATTTCTGATACTACCAGAATTATCGATATCACTACCAGTGTTATCGGTATTGTTGAGATGGAGATAAAGATAATATCGGAGATAATTCGAACACTTGCAACTAGGTATGTCATTAGGGTTTGTTGATTTTTGCACGATCCAATAAGGAATCCATTGGGTTTTACTTAGGGACATGTTTAATGGCTAGATCTACTAGATTAGGGACTCATTAAGTGGTTTTACCGCGGGCCTCAACACTTTAAAGCTTTTAAATGGTTTACGAACTTTTTCGACCACTAAAGTTTTGTTTTAACCATTGAAATTGCTTTGATCACACTTGATGATGATATGATGTTCCATTGTTTGATCAACATGAGATATAGATCTTTGGTGGATGCCATGATAGTGGAGGGAATGGATCATGAGTACATGCATGGATAAGGTAGATTGATGTACTTCTTTCATAGTACGGTATGTAAAAGTTCGGGGGGGGGGGGGGGGGGGGGGGGGGGGGGAGCACCATACTGGGAGTATCCCTGAAACCCTATCTCCTTATAATAAAGATCTTATCTTAGAAGCGAGGGAATATCCTTGCCTATGAGAGAGCCCTGGATGCCCCCACCCCGTTGTACATTACTTAAGAGGGGGTAGTGAGAGAGTTCCTTCTCCCTTATCTCTTCACTATCTCTTCTTCTCTACTTTCATAGGCGTGCATGTGGAGTGCGTGCATCTACCTCAGCCTCGACCAGAGGATCTGTTAGCAGCTCTCTGATCTCCTTCACTTGAGATAGATGGGGAGAGACCTCCAAGTTTAGAGGATCGACAAGGAAATCAATGGTGCTCCTCAATGTGTGTTCGTTTTGCTTGAAAGATGCAGAATCAGTGGATCATCTTTTCATCCATTGCGAGTTTGCGGCTGAAGTTTGGGCCAATGTCCTCAAGGTGATTTCGACTCTGTGGGTTTTGCCGAGGTCAATTGCAGGCCTCCTTTGGTCTTGGCATGGGGGTGGGGTCATTAAGGATGTTGTGGAGGTTGGTTTTTATGGCATTATCGTGGGCGATTTGAGTGGAGAGGAACAACCGGTGTTTTCAGAACCGTATTGGATGTTGTTAGAAGGGTTAAGAGGGATATTGGGGATTGGGCCCGCGTGACCAATCTTGAGGACGTTTGTATCCTTTTTCCTTTGCTTAGTTTGTAGTTGTCTCATTGGTTGAATGTTTCTCAGCCTGTTCTTTTTAATAAAAGTTGCGTTACCTTTAAAAAAGAAAAAGGGAAAACCGCTTCACTATTTTCATCGTGCATGGTATGTTCTAAGCGGTTCTTGATGGTTCTAGACATGTGGAGATCTAATGTTATCTACAATGGGAGATCCTAGGGTGAGATAAACAAAGGGTTTTGAAATCTATGTTAAATTCTGCTGCATTTTCTTTAAAAATCCAACACTTCCCCCCTTGACACGTGTCCTTTGCCTCGACTTCATTCTGTACATGAGGGATCACTGAAGACAGTGTTTCTTCTGCACCCGCGTTTGCATTCATTCTCATGCTTTGGCCCACCAGAGGCCCAACCAAGGTTTTTTGTCCCACGTTTCTGGCACAAAAATGGGAAATGCCAACCCTCCAGCCCCAAATCATCCTTTTGTGGGGTTTAGGCAGGGTTCCTTTCTAATCTTCACGTGAGCATACATAACAAACTCTCTGGTCATGGTCTTACATCACTCTTCTATGGTTCCAATGAATGAATGCAATGCCATGAGAAACCCCATGCCTCCATCACGATCCGTAAAGCTGGGACCATCTAGAGACCTCCCCCATCAGCTATCACTCTGTCCATTTATACACAATGCATATCGGACTCATCTGCAGGAACTGCCTTACCTCCACACTCTCTAGAGATGTGGTCTGAACTGTGAGCCAACAGCGTATGAGTCAATGTTGCCAAAATTGCCAAACCCCCTATTTTTTATGTTCCAAATCGTGCAATCCAGATCATTATTAGTACCAGTCATTGAATGTCTGGCTTGACTTCTGTTTACTAACCTGTCACCTCCACCATTGTGATTCTAGATTTCTCATTGGCAGAGTATGCCAATTTTGATTCATCACTTGTCTCTTTGAAGACTGTTTCATCCTACAGTGGTGTTCTAATTAGTTTGTTGACAGCTTCCAATTTCCTGCTCACATCAGACACAACAAGGCTCAACTAGGGTAATATGTGGTCAGCCAGTTACAAGAAAGTTGGATGGATTTACATCCCAATAGCTTCTGAGGCGCACCATCCACGTTTTAATTTCAAGTTTAGGTGGGGCTTTGTGTCATAAACACTCAATCGCAACTTACCTATGCAAAAGAAGCCATGAATGTAGATGATCACTGGAGTGTACTCACACATATGTGTAAAAAGAATACAAGTTACTAATGTTGTGAAATTGATGAATCTAACGTTACTGGATGCGGTTAAAACATATCTAGATGTATCCTAGGACTAGGAGTACCACATAAATGTATCGGTATCTGGGTATCTTAGTTAGATTTTGACATATTAGATGGTTATTGGAATGCTAAGTGACCCAAATACCGTTAGAATAAGGAATAATATTTTAAGTGATACTCTTGGTCTTATATTATTAGTTTATCATGAAGATGCAAATGATATTTGTTTGGTGCAATAATGCCTCATCGAGGTCTTTCAAGGAATATATCTGTTGAAATAGTGATTAAGGTTAGTTGGGTTCTCTTTGGAAGCAAGTCTGAAGGTACACTAGTGATAGATATATGATTCTTTTGTGATGTTGTAATCTGTTTCTTCTTGAATGGCTTGTGAACAGCATGGTCTTATGTGAGAATTCACAAAGAAAAATTGAAGCTTGGGAACTGGTATGTTTCTTTTCTTTTAGATGATTATCACTTGTGTTCACCTACCATTTCTATTGTATTTCTTCAAATCCTTCACCTTTCGGGTTGGGGCTTTTGGAAGGCAAGTGAATCTTTTTTGTATTTATGCTACCAAATGTTCCTTTTAGTTTTATCTCTTAAAGTCTAAAGATACTCGTTCATTCTCGAATAACAGGATAGTTTTCAATTGACCGATTCCTAGTCTTGCTAATCGTTTATTTACAAAGCAATCACTAGGTGGATGCATTAATTTTCCTCTTGCCAATTGCCTGATTTGATCACCTGTTCTGTTATATATGTGGGACATATTCCTCTTTCACAAGGAGCTGTAATATGCATAATTGTTGACATTTGGGTGTCGGTTGTCATTTTCATTTTGAGGAGAATGGCAGCTTTAGAATTTGTATTGGATTGTAGGAAGAATGTAAACTCAGCTGATATGAGGGTATTTGATAAGATATCACTTTCTTTCCTTTTCAATTGGTGGCTCAGAAATGCAAGAAAAGAAGCATAATGCATGCAGTCACAGCAGTAAATTGTGGCAAATGAGGTGTAGTTTTTTGGTGCTTGTAAATAACGGAACTCCTGCCAAGGGCATCCAAACTGTGCAAATGCTTGGCTCCACCATGAAGATCATCTGGCAATAAAATGAGGTCGATGCAATCATCAGGTGGGCCCCGACATTAAAATTAATGGATGGCGATGATCTGACCCACCCAACGTTCAGGTCTGCCCCATCTGATAAGTGGATCGCCCGATTCTCCTGCTCGGTGATCTTCAGAGTGGGGTAACCTTTTGCAATGCTCAGATGTCCTGCATGGCAGGTTGGTGGGAGAAAAGGTGCATCCTGTGAAGCATACCATCACGATGGTAGTACCTGATTATTCCTCATTATGAGTATAGAATAAAAAATACAATGCCATAACTTTTGTTAAACATTGAAACTTTTTTGGTTGTCATTATTATATGATTAATGTTGTCATATATTGTACTATGCACCAGTGTTTGTAGTATTGATCGTAACGGTATTGTGTGGGTCTGATATGAAATAGCCAGGAAGTCATTGGACTTCCAGGCATCGCATGAAATATCACAAAATATTACATTGTATCCACGAGATATTGATACAATGTGACATTTTGATGATATCACAATTAAAAACTTCTTGGTATCGACGATACATGCGATATTATTATCAATACCATTCCGGCCGCGAGACCCTTTTGTTTATATCTTTAAAAGCCCTAGAAAATTAGGTTTTTCCCAAATCCCAAATCCCTTCCTTCTAATCCATTCCTAACTTGATTTTGACCAACTATCTTCCATTTTTGGGAGAAACAAGGGGATTTTCTTGCGAGAATGAAGATTGGACAATACTTGGCTTGATTTTCAAACTATGAGATTTTTTCGATTTTAATCCTTTTTTTTTTTTGCTATAAATCACTTGGAACACCAGAACTAAGATTCCACGATTTTGCATGTTATGCATGCTCAATCATGGATTTCAACCTCCAATTTGTGAATTTAAAGGAATTAGGAAAAATTGAGGAAAATTCGAAAATTTCCTCATTTCACCCATTTAAATTGCAATTAAGTATGAAAAAAAAATCACATTGGACATGTTGGAAGCTGATTTACAAATTAAGGGAGGTTTTTGGATTTTCTGAAAAAAAATTCTTTAACAAGTATAAAAAAATATTTATTATTTTTAATTAAAATATATTTTTACAATAAACTCTGTGGGTTTGAGGCACAGTTGCACATGCACATTAAGGGCATATCACAAGTATATTTTTACTTCTTTGTCTTTTAAATGTATTTCTTATGTTTTTATACATGTCTTCTTAGATTTATAAATGATATGAACTAATTTTGAATAGCATCACATATGTCAGACAAATGTATAGTCTAGGACCCTATCCAAAGGAAGCTTATTATGTGACTTGTTTTTTGTGATCTTTTGATTTCTTTGCGTGTAACAATGTCTTTTTTAATCCTCTAAATTTTCACTGAAAAATTCGAGCAATTTTTCAATGTTTCCCAATATTTCCTAAAACAGTGATAAATTATGCGATACATATGATATTTCCCATGCGATACCCGATATGTTTCCGTATCCCAAGGGTGTGATACATCCATTGATACCTATACTGAAAACACTGCTATGAATTATTTAGGTTTTGTTTAGTTGCAACACATAATATGAAATTTCATGATTAATCAGTTTAATTTGGTGCGATATAACAGAAAATATCATGATATTTGGTGCAACCAAACACACCCTTACTAAAACATAATATAATGTAAGTTTATTGGCACTATATATATATATATATATATATATATATAGCGGAACTCTCACCTGCGAACCAGTTCGCACGGACTACCTACGAACTTTTTTGAGAACTCATCATATCTGATGAGGCTCGAAAATCTCAACGGTCCACATGAAGCAGAACCTCATGAAACCCCTTGGTACCAATTTTTACTTCGAACCAAAACTTCGGTGGGCCATAAAAATGCAAACAGTTTCATCCCTTGATTTGAATTTCTATTTGCTATGGCCCACTAGAATCTTAGATAAGGGTGAAAATTCACTCCCTGAGGTTTCATGAGAATCCGCATCTTATGGACCGTTCGGATTTGACACCCATAACACGTGTGCAAAGGTGCGCATGTGATTGTGCGTAGGTGCGTAGGTGAGCATGCCTCTCTCTCTCTCTCTCTCTCTCTCTCTCTCTCTCTCTATATATATATATATATATATATATATATATATATATATAGATAGATAGATAGTAATGCTCACCTAGGAACCGGTTCTCACGAGAATTCGTTGGCACTTTTTGAGAACTCATCTCACATGATGTGTATGTGCAATCTGAACGATCCATTAGATGAGTCACCTCATGAAAGCCCTATGGCCCAAAACTTAGCCCGATCCGAAAGTCTAGTGGGCCATAGCGAAGTGAGAGGAATGGGAATTCTCTCTTACTTTGCTATGGCTCCCCATATTTCTAAATCAGGCCGTCTAGTGGACCATTTAGATTTTGTGCTCATATCATGTATCAAAAAGTGCTCACGAGTTCATGTGAGAACTGGTTCCTAGGTGAGCACAGGTGTGTGTGTGTGTGTGTGTGTGTAGAGAGAGAGAGAGAGAGAGAGAGAGAGAGAGAGAGAGAGAGAGAGAGAGAGAGAGAGGAATGATCCCCTACGCACTGTAGCGTAGGGGAGAGTTATACGCGCACTCACGCTACAACACGTTTCCTGGTATTCCTTGTGGCGTAGCCAAAAAGGGTCTCGTGAGAGGGAGTGTATCAGGTGAGACCTTAGACTCACCCAAGATGGTGCGAGCCTTACCGTGGGGCCCACCTTGATGTATTTATTCTGTATCCACAACATCCATCCATTTTTCAGATCATTTTCGGGCATTATTCCAAAAATGAAGCATATTCAACTATCAGGTGGACCATACCACATGAAACAGTGGTGATTGACCATTAGAGGGCCACAAAAGTTCTAGATCAATAGGATATTTATTTTTTACCTTTCATCCAGGCTTACTTGACCTTATCAACAGATTGGATGGTAAATAAACACCACAAGAAGATTAAGGTGCACCCCAAGAAGTTTTTAATGGTAGGGCGTTCAATCACCACTGTTTCCTATGGTATGGTCCACCTGGGAATTGGATCTGCTTCATTTTTGGAATAATGCCTGAAAATGATATGGGAAAAAACGGATGGACGGTGTGGACATAGAATAAATACATCAAGGTGGGCCCCACGGTTAGGGCCACACCATCTTGGTTGAGGCTCGGGTATCACCTTATCCGCTACCCTCATGAGACGTTGGATTGGATAGCATAACGTACCGTGTAAACTGTGTGGTCTACCATGATGTATGTGTCTTATCAAGTGTTGTTATGTGCGACCACATATGTGCATATGCGAATGCATATGCACATATCCATATGCAAATCGCATATGTGATCATGGCACATGCGATGTATGTGATCACATATTGGCCATGGCTCATTAAATTTTTTATTTTTATTTTTTTGCAAAAAACAACATTTGCCTATAAAAAAGCTTCCAAATCTCCTCCATTTGCAATATTCTCACTAAAAAATTCTCTTACTCTCTTCTTCTCTTACATTTCTTAATTACAAGTTGTCTTAATCTCTCTCTCTCCTCTCTCTCTCTCTCTCTCTCTCTCTCTCTCTCTCTCTCTTGTATTTCCTACTTCCAAGTGATCTTAATCTCTCTCTTTCCTACATTCCCTCTCTTGGAAATTGGAAGATCAAGATTCTAACATGTTCAAGTTTCAAGGAAGATAGCTTGTTGATTTTCTACAATAATAAATAAATAGCTTGTTTATTTTGTTGTTACTTCTTGTTAACTATATTGTTGAATGTCGATGACTTGATGTATAATTGATTCTATCTCTCTCAAATGTATTTTAAATGTGTAAAATTAGTTATCTATGAACTTAGAAAAGTCCCCCTTAGCTTCTTATATTTTTTTACATTTTTTTTAAAAAAAATTTCCCTATTAAATATATATATATATAATTTAAATTTTTTTTTTTTTCAATATGCGATTGCATATGCGATTTGACAACATTGGTCTTATCTATGTTGTCTATCCATTTTACAAGATCATTTTATGGCATGATCTCAAAAATGAAGCATATCCAAATCTCAAGTGGACCACACTACAAGAAATAATGGGAATTGAACGCCTACTATTAAAAACTTCATGGGGCCACACAAGCTTTGGATGAAGTTTATATTTGTGTTTTCCCTTCATCCATGCCTATATGACCTTACAAACATGTTAGATGATTGTAACATCCCGAAAAATCGAGGGTCGAGTAGTAACTCAACTCTCGAGTTTCCAGAACATCACTTATGGAACATAGATAATGATGATTAAATGTTAATTGTATTAGAGTAGTGAACATGAGTGAGATTAAGCCAAACAGCATAACATACTCCAGAGACAGTTAAATTTGCAAGCGGAAGACTGTGATAGATAGATAAAATATATAAACTAAGATGACTCTCCAGAGTGTGATAACATTACCAGGTTAAATAATTACAAGTACAATCCTAAAATATACCAAATGTATAAGGTCCTCTAGTCAATATCCCAGAAAGCTCCGCTGATCAGGACACAGCTCATTGGAAGCCGTCAGAAGACAACCAATACAAGCAGGCATCGTAGTCATTGCAGAGGTCCGGCTCCGCCTCAGAAGTAGTGTCGCCATCTGAAATCAGACAATGTCTGGTGGGTGTTCGAAACACCATCCCGTAACGTGGGAGTGAGTAGCTAACTCAGTGGAACAATAAAGCATAGGTTAACATGTTATCAATACAGTCAAGCAGTAATGATAAAGCAGTAAAATCAAACACTCCTAACTACTCTTACTAATGCAAGTATGGATACGGGTATGATGGATGCCCTCACCACACCCTCCCTCGTGCGACACCATCTCACGTTCGCGGCATGCTTTCATCCCTCAGTGCTCCACATCTTCCAGGCACATGCAATGCATGATGAGCATGATTACCGAGTTTTTAATTAGTCCATTTCAAACAGCAGGATTGGGAAACTAAGGTACCTCCCTTGTATCATTCCCAAACATGATCCATTCTAGGGTCGTCAGTCCTAGTTAATATCAGACGACGGTGTGTTTTCTAGGTCACTGCAAAGGCTGCCAGGGCTGTTACGCACAAAGGTTACACCACTCCCCCATCACCTCTTAAACGATTCATCACAATACAGAAACAGGCCTAGTTCATACTCGATATACCGCAGCAAACTCTAAGGCTCACCGCGATTTCAGAGTATGCTCGAGGTCACTTCAAAGGGCTGCTAGGGCTGTTGCTCGCATTCGTTGCACCACTCCCCCATCACCTTATCAATGTAGGCCGACAGCACGAATATAGTGTCCCATACCACCATAATCGGCTCACGAGTTTGGTTGCTCACTGGTCATTACGGGGAGGCACGTGGCCCCAGCGTAGGCCGACAGCTCGACCACAGTGTCCCATACCACCATGCCCGGCTCATGAGTCTTAGCGGATCGAGGTACCATGGTTAAAAGGGATTCCACTGGTAAGTTTGGTACCCTAGGTTCAAGCAGTAGCGTCCAAACATGGTGAACATACATAAGACAGATCAGGTTGCCTGACGAGCTCGGCTAGCTCGAGCGTACAACAAGTTGAACGACATGAAGTGCATAAGCACTTCGCGTGGCTAACCACTATCGCCAACCGAAGTACGACTCGAGTTCGTCGAACACATCACACGTGACAAATAAATCACAGCCACGAATTCAATTATGGTACCGATTGTCTGGACTATAATCATAGCCCCAAACACAATCAATTTCAAATAGTAAAGCAGTAATGGATCTAGGTTCAAATCATACAATCAAAGTCTGATATTATCCGTTTAGGGCTGCCAGGGCTGTTGCACGCATTCGTTGCTCCACTCCCCCATCACCCATGACGGATCATACAACGTAAACATGAATTTAACATATGCATTACATAGATAAAATCATAAAAGCAGTTGAGCATGTTATGAAGCGCAACACAAGCATGAATTTGTACATATTCAATTCCTAATCACACAACTATCTAAGGAAAACATACACATAGTTAAGAGAAGTTGAGAATCATATCTCAACACCCTTATACATTACAATTTGCTAACTACTACTCATTCAGACATTTCAACAAACACTTTAAAAGACATACATCAACATACATGACATATGTTGATCACATAGGCATTTGGCCAAATCCTTTCACTAGGGAGTTACCCCAACCATAACACGCATACACCCACGACGGATAGTCATGGCAAGCAGGAATCCAAGTTCCATATTCATTCAGTCATTTCCACAAACACTTGGGCCATACATTTTAGCATATATAGTGTGTATTGGCCGTGGCGTGATTTAGGGCAAATCCTTTCGTCAAAGGGGTATCGCTAATACAACAATCATGAATCCATGACAATTAGTCATGGCGAGCACGAATGAGAATTCTATACTCATTCAGTCATTTTCACAAACACTTAGAATACACTATTACAACATACATGGTGTATGTTAGCAAAACATGTATTAGGGCTATCCTTTAGCCAAGCGAGTATTTTATCCATGTATAATATATTCATACAGCAAATAATCATGATAAATACATCTTCAAAATTTATACGTATACGGTATTTTCTAGAATACACAATTTCAACATACATAGTGTATATAAGCAAATCATGTATTAGGGCGAATCCTTTCGCCAAACAGGTAATTTATCCACATATAATATATTTATACGACAAATAATCATGTCATACACATTTCCAAAATTTGTACGTATACGGTACTTTCTTCAAATACCTAGAGTATGTAGAATTCCATATTTTTCATCTTTAATCGAAACGGAAAACAGATAGCACTTTGTACATGTGCAATTGCATGCAGATCATGAATCTATCATTATCTGACATTGAAAGCATTGAAAACCATAACCTATACACCTAAAGTCCTCACCTTTTGTCGTAGAATCGTAACGAAGTCGATAGGTTTGCTAAGCTTCCATATTCGGCAGTTTGGCAACCTATAGAACGAAATAGGTTAGCTATTTCATAACCTACAACCACCCAAGCCCCAAATCAGATTAGGATTAAGGTTTCTTACCTAGAAACGGAGCTGGAATCGCCGGGAAAGCGATTAGAACGGTGCGGTGTAGCTCGTAAAGCGGCAGGGAAGAGTGGCAGGGAGGTTCTCCCACTGCTCCCACACTTTCTCTCTCTTTTCTCTCTTCTCTCTCTAGGTTTTCTCTCAAATTCGTATGGCTGCAATGAGAGAGGGTTTAAGGTCCTTATATACCCTAAAAACTCACCGAAACAGACTCCAGGTCAAAGTATACTTAGGTTATAACCAAAGCGGGTCAGTTTCAGCTCAACGGAGGACTTCTGGCGGGCCTCCTTGAGCCCAAGGTCGGATTAAGCTCACCGACAATGGATCTAGGTTTTATTAAGTTTTCGTTCCAGTAGGGTTCTCAGATCACGCGTGGCGGACCAGTTTCAGTTCAACGGTCAGCGGATCTCGATCGGAGATTCCGAGTACATGTAAATGTGTATGAAATTTCTCCTGATCCGAGGGTGTATTTTGGTCTGATTCTGACGGTCTGGTTGCTTAAAACTGATCCGCAAGCGAGAGGTGCCAGATTACTATTTAAGATATTTTATTTTGAATTAATTTCATATTTCTCACACTCTTCACTCCGAGCTCAAGCAAATAGCACTGAGACACTATCTGGATTTGATTTCCGAGATGGTTGTCAAGCCCAACGAGGCGGTCCTAGTTCCTTAACTTCGTGTTAATCGGACTTCCGACGTGCGGTCCAGATCCGATACGGAGTTTCGAGATGCTCCCGAGAGCAGCCGGGTAATGAGATTGATCCTAGATTTTAGGGTAACCTAGCGTCAATGATTCTACAAGTTTTGGGTCTTGCAGATCGTATTTAAAGTGATTGGTGCTAATTTCACAGGCACTCTAGTTTAACACTAGCTAAATCTCGCCTAATTTCTAAAGGATTTAGTCCTGAGTGATTTCGGTCTGAGGTGGTACTTAGACCTTTGTAGCAATGTTTAATTTAAGTATTGTTCTTCATCACCTAAACTTTAAGGTAGTGTCTAATGTGAAAGTACTTAGAAAATTTAAAAAACAAGGTGGTGAAGGGTGGGATTTGTGAAGGAAATGGGTTAAGGAGCGATTTTAGACTGTGGGATTCAGTTCTGACAAGTTAATAAGGTGTTAGGATCGACCCATCGCCTAACGACGTCTAATCCCAGGTTGGCAAAAATCCGGGATGTTACAATCTACCCCCCTTAAAACAAAATTTCGTCTCCGAAATTGGCTAAGGGTAATTAGGGAAGATTTAATTATTTCTTTTGCCGAGGTTTTATTGATTTCGAGTTTCTACGCGTGGTAGGGTATATACAAGCCTGGTTTATCTTAGTCTACCTCCGTTAAAACTTATTTCTTTATCCATTTCTCATACCCTGGTGGTTCGCTACAATTTATTTCTTTACCTATTTGGAGTCTAGACGACAAATCCCAATTATCTAGAGTAAGATAGCTGTTTTCATTGTTTGACCAACACGGAGAGACGTTTATGGTGGGCTTAATCCCGATACATCGATCATCTACCGGGCCAGGGTAGAAAGCTCTTCGTATCCCTTCCGAATCCTAGTGGATCCTGGTCTTCTGCTCAGCCAAGCATTGAGTCCATTGGTAGTCACCCAGGATTGAGAATTGGGTCAAGCCGCGAATGTTTCGCAGTTGTATATTTCAGTAACTCCGTAGTCCGATCACTCTGAAAACGTAGGGAGTGTCCATCATTGAAAGGCTCAAATGGTCTATGTCTAAGGTTGCCCTTTAAGTCTTAGTCTAAGAGAGTCCTTATTATTATCTATGTCCAAGGAAGTGGTGAATCAAATCTTACTAGATCATCCTAAAACGGTTTCTTATAGTAGAACCTGGTAGGTCTTCTATAATGTTCGTATTCAACGAGCACCGTTTAGATCCTGGGCCAGTGGGGTAGGGTCCACCACGTTTCCGCTGCGCCACCCAGATCAAAGAGGTGTATTAGGTGACCTAACTAGATTGGGCTCATAATGTTCTACCCCCCTTAAAAATTTATTTTCACCCTCAAGGCTCAAGATTTATGTCCTGCTCCGTATATCAGAACAAGGTGTAATTTAAGACCTATCCTTGACATGAAATGAGATGCGGTCTCCCACTACATCGGTCTTGGTACCTAGGATTATAGAAAGGGGCTAGCACGGATGGGTGTTGTGGTAGATTCCAAGGGCGGATGTGAGTTTGTGGCAAGATGCCTAATCCTACCAAGGAGTTTTGTCAGGGTTCAGACTGATCCTATTTAATCATGCCTAGCTTAACAGGCAGGTTATCTTTCTTCATTCATATGGACAAAATGTATGCCGACATGGCATGTAATTTGGGACCTAATTCCTAACTATTTGTTGCCCATTTGGGTAATTCTTTGGGCCTAAAAGACAAAGTCGCTATCGGCTATATACTCCTAATACTTTTCAAAGACGAAGTTATAAACTTTTGGTTGCAAGTGGTTCGGCCAACACGGAAGAAATGTTGTGTAGTGGGTCTGAGTCGGATACATGGACCTCCTGCCTAGCTAGGACAGAAAATTGTCGTATCAGTTCTTAATCCTAGTTGATCCCGACCTTCTGCTTGATCAGAGCATAGAGTTCATTGGTCACTACCAGGATTGAGAATTCAATTCAAACCGCGAATACCTCGCTTATATGTAGTTTCTCTGCTCCGTGGTCTCGATGGTACTAAGTCTTTGAGAAGGCGATTCTAAGGGGTGTATTGATTTGACCTATCATTAAATCTGAGGGATATAGAAGTTTTCTCTAAGCGTGAATAGTTACTAAGCAAACAAGCCTCCTAAGAGTCGTTAAATAAGCCTATGAGTACCGAGGGGATTCAACAAAGGAACGGGGTCTCGTTCCAACCTAATCAAGTCAACTAAGTAAGTCTATCACTCAATTATCTTAGCATTTTTAGTCGTTTACATTTCTTAGTCTAATCAACAGCCTAGGCTCAACTTATGAGCAGCGGTAATCCACTAGTTGTAATCTAAAGTCTATGCTTATACACCAAATGATTTTATACCGTCTAATAAAAGAAATTGTTTTATCGCCTAGGGTCAAAGTTGTCTGATTAGAATTGGGTTGCCTGAACTCGAATTTAACTACGCACGAGCATTTCACACATGTTCATACTAGCTAAGAAGATCCTGGGATTTATATTATTAATTTGTTGGATTTCCTATACGGTCAGGTCTGTCGAAAACTAGGAGTACCGCCCTAGGTCCAAAACTCTAAGGGTCATTAAATGGGACTACACTGCTAATCCTACCTCGGAATTAGAAGTGACTTGTTTGGTAGGAGGGTGGGAGGGGATTAAAATTAATGGTATAGGCTTTGGAAAATGAGCGTTGTGTCGGAAAGTGTGAGATGGGATTTCCAAATCCCAGGAATCGGAATTTCTAAGTGCAAGAGGAAAACCCGGGATATACTCTTTATTGCATACATTCCAAATATGGCATTGGAAAACATGGGATACACCCAATCTAGGGACCATACCTATACATACATTTATTATTACTTATACAATTCTATCCACCTAACTTACCTAATGCAGTTTGGCCGAACGGACCCTAAAGGGAGAAAAGGGGCTGGAGTTTTGGTTCTCCACAGATTTGGTTCTCATCAGGGGTTGTAGGGGCCCAACTGACAAGGAGTAAAGAAAGGAAAATGAAGAATTGGATGGGTTAGAGGGCTTGCCCGATTTTGAGCTTCAAATGGGGGGTGTGGGAGTCCAAATGAGGGAAACGGAAAGGGTAGAAGGTAGGTGTGGCTGTAAACGATGGAAGGGAGTGGGTGATGACCGAAAATGGGAAATGAGACGATTGGAGTGGCGATTTGAAGAGAAAACAGCAAGAACAGGAGGAAAAGAGTGATTGGAGGGGCGTTTGAGAGGGGGGGGGCAAAACGACGTGAAATAGGGGTCCCCCCACAATTTCGCACGCACCACACGTACCTAGGGGTCAGGCCGACCACGACCAGCACCAGCCCAACCCGAGTGGGCCAACCTGACCGCGGTCGACCGCGGTGACCGGGTCCGCTTTGCCCGTTGCGCTGCCGCCGCAGTTGGGTGATGTTCTCCAACCCCCCAAGGTGCCAAATGCATCCTGGGTCCACTTGATTCCCCCCTCGGATTGACCTATGTGGCCCCCCGACTCTGTTTCGAGTCGTTTTGGGTCAAATCAGACGTATCTTGCAATCCGGAATGAGTTATCTGACGTAAAATATATGAATTTGGGGTAGAACGAGCTAATGAAGCCAACCAACCCAGCTACGCCGGGTCGCGCAGCCCAGAATTGCAGAAAAACCCTCCGATTGATGGTCGTTTCCCTGTTTCAATTTCGTTTTACTAAAATAGTAGTTTTTTGGTTTGATTACTCTTCATCTGTCGAGCTTTAGGAGTTACGCTCATTGTGAAAAGAGCCTGGAATAATTAGGAGGACGGTTTGGTGAAGCCAAATAGGCCACTTACTATTTTTGGCTGAGAACCTTGCACACTAGTAGACATCACAACCTAGGAGTTTTAGTTGTAGTTTGTTTCTGATTTCTTTCCCATTACTTGGTATCCCTATTCAAAGGGTTGTGAACTCATTTTTTTTTCTTTTGTCATTCATTAATCAATTTTGAATTTATTAGAATTTATTTATCTTTTCTGCTTTCCTTTCTCGTAGACTCAAGAAGTCTCTGTGAGGAGTCCAGTGAAGCTCCGGGGGTTCGGAGTAGTTATCATCATCACGCTTATTCCGTATTCTACCGATTTTCAATGGTTGGGATGAGGTGGATTGTAATCTAGAACCATCTATAGACGGCCTGGGAATGTTTTAAGGTCGACCCGTGCGACCATGGTTGAATACAGACTCAATTTCGGCGTTCGTTTTCAGTGAACTTCGCCAATTGGCGAAATCGGGATACCTATAACTGTTTCTACGTTCCGTCACTCCCTCCTAAGTCAGATTGCGTCAGAGTGCGTCGTGTGGCCATAAACCAGGTCCGGTTTAATCCAAATCATGCTCTGATACCATCTGTAACATCCCGAAAAATCGAGGGTCGAGTAGTAACTCAACTCTCGAGTTTCCAGAACATCACTTATGCAACATAGATAATGATGATTAAATGTTGACAGTATTAGAGTAGTGAACATGAGTGAGATTAAGCCAGACAGCATATCATACTCCAGAGACAGTTAAATTTGCAAGCGGAAGACTGTGATAGATAGATAAAATATATAAACTAAGATGAGTCTCCAGAGTGTGATAACATTACCAGGTTAAATATTACAAGTACAATCCTAAAATATACCAAATGTATAAGGTCCTCTAGTCAATATCCCAGAAAGCCCCGCTGATCAAGACACGACTCACTGGAAGCCGTCAGGAGACAACCAATACAAGCAGGCATCGTAGTCATTGCAGAGGTCCGGCTCCGCCTCAGAAGTAGTGTCGCCATCTGAAATCAGACAATGTCTGGTGGGTGTTCGAAACACCATCCCGTAATGTGGGAGTGAGTAGCTAACTCAGTGGAACAATAAAGCATAGGTTAACATGTTATCAATACAGTCAAGCAGTAATGATAAAGCAGTAAAATCAAACACTCCTAACTACTCTTACTAATGCAAGTATGGATGCGGGTATGATGGATGCCCTCACCACACCCTCCCTCGTGCGACACCATCTCACGTTCGCGGCATGCTTTCATCCCTCAGTGTTCCACATCTTCCAGGCACATGCAATGCATGATGAGCATGATTACCGAGTTTTTAATTAGTCCATTTCAAACAGCAGGATTGGGAAACTAAGGTACCTCCCTTGTATCATTCCCAAACATGATCCATTCTAGGGTCGTCAGTCCTAGTTAATATCAGACGACGGTGTGTTTTCTAGGTCACTGCAAAGGCTGCCAGGGCTGTTACGCACAAAGGTTACACCACTCCCCCATCACCTCTTAAACGATTCATCACAATACAGAAACAGACTTAGTTCATACTCGATATACCGCGGCAAACTCTAAGGCTCACCGCGATTTCAGAGTATGCTCGAGGTCACTTCAAAGGGCTGCTAGGGCTGTTGCTCGCATTCGTTGCACCACTCCCCCATCACCTTATCAATGTAGGCCGACAGCACGAATATAGTATCCCATACCACCATAATCGGCTCACGAGTTTGGTTGCTCACTGGTCACTACAGGGAGGCACGTGGCCCCAGCGTAGGCCGACAGCTCGACTACGGTGTCCCATACCACCATGCCCGGCTCATGAGTCTTAGCGGATCGAGGTACCATGGTTAAAAGGGATTCCACTGGTAAGTTTGGTACCCTAGGTTCAAGCAGTAGCGTCCAAACATGGTGAACATACATAAGACAGATCGGGTTGCCTGACGAGCTCGGCTAACTCGAGCGTATAACAAGTTGAACGACATGAAGTGCATAAGCACTTCGCATGGCTAACGACTATCGCCAACCGAAGTACGACTCGAGTTCGTCGAACACATCACACGTGGCAAATAAATCACAGCCACGAATTCAATTATGGTACCGATTGTCTGGACTATAATCATAGCCCCAAACACAATCAATTTCAAATAGTAAAGCAGTAATGGATCTAGGTTCAAATCATACAATCAAAGTCTGATATTATCCGTTTAGGGCTGCCAGGGCTGTTGCACGCATTCGTTGCTCCACTCCCCCATCACCCATGACGGATCATACAACGTAGACATGAATTTAACATATGCATTACATAGATAAAATCATAAAAGCAGTTGAGCATGTTATGAAGCGCAACACAAGCATGAGTTTGTACATATTCAATTCCTAATCACACAACTATCCAAGGAAAACATACACATAGTTGAGAGAAGTTGAGAATCATATCTCAATACCCTTATACATTACAATTTGCTAACTACTACTCATTCAGACATTTCAACAAACACTTTAAAAGACATACATCAACATACATGACATATGTTGATCACATAGGCATTAGGCCAAATCCTTTCACTAGGGAGTTACCCCAACCATAACACGCATACACCCACGACGGATAGTCATGGCAAGCAGGAATCCAAGTTCCATATTCATTCAGTCATTTCCACCAACACTTGGGCCACACATTTTAGCATATATAGTGTGTATTGGCCGTGGCGTGATTTAGGGCAAATCCTTTCGTCAAAGGGGTATCGCCAATACAAGAATCATGAATCCATGACAATTAGTCATGGCGAGCACGAATGAGAATTCTATACTCATTCAGTCATTTTCACAAACACTTAGAATACACTATTACAACATACATGGTGTATGTTAGCAAAACATGTATTAGGGCTATCCTTTAGCCAAGCGAGTATTTTATCCATGTATAATATATTCATACAGCAAATAATCATGATAAATACATCTCCAAAATTTATACGTATACGGTATTTTCTAGAATACACAATTTCAACATACATAGTGTATATAAGCAAATCATGTATTAGGGCGAATCCTTTCGCCAAACAGGTAATTTATCCACATATAATATATTTATACGACACATAATCATGTCATACACATTTTCAAAATTTGTACGTATACGGTACTTTCTTCAAATACCTAGAATATGTAGAATTCCATATTTTTCATCTTTAATCGAAACGGAAAACAAATAGCACTTTGTACATGTGCAATTGCATGCAGATCATGAATCTATCATTATCTGACATTGAAAGCGTTGAAAACCGTAACCTATACACCTAAAGTCCTCACTTTTTGTCGTAGAATCGTAACGAAGTCGATAGGTTTGCTAAGCTTCCGTATTCGGCAGTTTGGCAACCTATAGAACGAAATAGGTTAGCTATTTCATAACCTACAACCACCCGAGCCCCAAATCAGATTAGGGTTAGGGTTTCTTACCTAGAAACGGAGCTGGAATCGCCGGGAAAGCGATTAGAACGGAGCGGTGTAGCTCGTAAAGCGGCAGGGAAGAGTGGCAGGGAGGTTCTCGCACTACTCCCACACTTTCTTTCTCTTTTCTCTCTTCTCTCTCTAGGTTTTCTCTCAAATTCGTATGGCTGCAATGAGAGAGGGTTTAAGGTCCTTATATAGCCTAAAAACTCACCGAAACAGACTCCAGGTCAAAGTATACTTGGGTTATAACCAAAGCGGGTCAGTTTCTGCTCAACGGAGGACTTCTGGCGGGCCTCCTTGAGCCAAAGGTCGGACTTTAGCTCACCGACAATGGATCTAGGTTTTATTAAGTTTTCGTTCCAGTAGGGTTCTCAGATCACGCGTGGCGGACCAGTTTCAGTTCAACGGTCAGCGGATCTCGATCAGAGATTCCGAGTACATGTAAATGTGTATGAAATTTCTCCTGATCCGAGGGTGTATTTTGGTCTGATTCTGACGGTCTGGTTGCTTAAAACTGAACTGCAAGCGAGAGGTGCCAGATTACTATTAAAGATATTTTATTTTGAATTAATTTCACATTTCTCACACTCTTCACTCCGAGCTCAAGCGAATAGCGCTGGGACACTATCTGGATTTGATTTCCGAGATGGTTGTCAAGCCCAACGAGGCGGTCCTAGTTCCTTAACTTCGTGTTAATCGGACTTCCGACGTGCGGTCCAGATCCGTTATGGAGTTTCGAGATGCTCCCGAGAGCAGCCTGGTAATGAGATTGATCCTAGATTTTAGGGTAACCTAGCGTCAATGATTTTACAGGTTTTGGGTCTTGCAGATCGTATTTAAAGTGATTGGTGCTAATTTCACAGGCACTCTAGTTTAACACTAGCTAAATCTCGCCTAATTTCTAAAGGATTTAGTCCTGAGTGATTTCGGTCTGAGGTGGTACTTAGACCTTTGTAGCAATGTTTAGTTTAAGTATTGTTCTTCATCACCTAAACTTTAAGGTAGTGTCTAATGTGAAAGTACTTAGAAAATTTAAAAAACAAGGTGGTGAAGGGTGGGATTTGTGAAGGAAATGGGTTAAGGAGCGATTTTAGACTGTGGGATTCAGTCCTGACAAGTTAATAAGGTGTTAGGATCGACCCATCGCCTAAGGACGTCAAATCCAAGGTTGGCAAAAATCCGGGATGTTACAATGATAAATAAACATCACTGTGGGCCCTAAGAAGGTTTTAACGGTGGACATCACTATCAGTGTTTCAAATAGCGCTCGTAGTGTACGCTACGTAGCGTAGCTAAATAGTGTAAATCTCGTAGCGTATGCTACAAGGGTCGTAGCATACGCTACATGTAACGTGTAGCATTTGTAGCGTACGCTACAATGATTTTTTGTTTTTTGTTTTTTGTTATTTTTAGCTTTTGTTTGTTAAAAATGGTGTAAAACTCCTCTAAAAAAATATAAAACTCGCATCATGAAAAACTTAAAATGTGAAGTTAAAATCCAACCTTTTGTTTGTTTACTTTCACTTAAAATGGTGGTGATCCTTTGTTAAAGTTGGTGTGAAACGCACACATTAAAAAACCTTTAAAACTAAACTTAAAAAGGGTTTCGAAAGAGGGTTTTTGAAAATCCCTCTGTGTTGATGACATTTGTATTGTACTTAAGTATTCTTAACTTGTAGAATTTTTATTTCTTTTTCATACCTATGAGTTGTGACTTGTAGTTTCAATTAGAGTATTAATTTAAGTAGTTTGCTTAGAATGTTGTTGACGTGATGATTATTTGATTTGGTTTATAACTTTATATATCTGGATTGGCTTTTGATAAGTAATAATTATTAACTTTTTTTAACATGCTTATACATGAAAAGTGAATAATCTTTATATATATATATATAGCTTTTTTCTTACTATTTATCATGTTTTTCCTATTTTTAAATTAAAAAATAGAAGTATAATGTAGCTTATGCTGCACACTACGCTATTTATGCTATATGCTACGAAGGGCTGAAGCCGCTGAACACTATGGAACATGCTACCGCTATTTAAAACACTGATCACTATACCCATCATTTCCTATGGTGTGGTGCACTTGGAACTTTGAATATTCTTCAATTTTGGAATCATGCCTTCAAATGAGCCGATAAAATGGATGGACGGTGTGAAAAGACATTACGATGGGCTCCACAGAATTTTACTCAATACCTGTTGGTTACAGCAATCTGCTTCCAGTCTCACGCAAGTATTTAGTCTCAACTCTTAGTTTGAGAAATGTATTTCTCCAATCTACTCAACCATCAGATGCCTAAAAATCAGCGATATCTATGATTTGGGTGGGCTGCACCAAGGAGGAAAGTTGGGAGACAGACGTGCACTGTTGATTTTTTATAGGGCCTACGATGATGATGATGATGATATATATATATATATATATATATATATATAATGTTAGCTGGGATTGAACCTGTGACCTTGATGTTGTGATAAATGTGATACAAGTATAATGGGGACTCGCGCACATGCACGCCCCCCTACGCATGTAGGCAAGGAGGGCCCCACCATCGATCTGGATCGATGATGACGTCCAAGGAGGGCCTCCTGGTTAGAGGACTGTGTTTTGGTTCCTTGGAGTGGACCCGATCGTCATGTGGATCCCACTATTGGATCTCATGATCGTGGCCCACTACTCTAGATGATCTAGTACTTGTAATAGGGTGCACACATGGCGCGGCTTTTGGGGTATAGGTTTTTCTTATAAATAGGCAACCCCTTGTAGGTTTTTTTTCATTGAAGATTATTAATAAAATTCTGCGTTTTTTCTGCTTCTTTAATTCTCCAAGTTGTGGACATCTAATTGGGTGCGAAACCCTTCCTTCTTCGAAGGGCTAACTACCGTGGTGCGAAGCCACATCCATCCCAAAACGCCCCCACCTCTTACCCTCAATATTCATCTCCTGCAACCATCCAATCATCAAATACACCCTTTGTTGTAGCCGATCCTTCCTCTACAACAAATTTGCAGAATCAGGCCCTGCAGGAGGGCTGAAACTTCGGCTCGGATCATCCTGAAATTTGGTGTGTGTGACCCACCCTTGGCTGACCAGACCCAAGCTTGCCTTTTTTGGGTTCGTGGGCTCCACACGTGCGAGCAGGATCCCACGCACGTGCATCTGGACCCTGCTGCTATCTACACGTGTGGTACATCTCGGGTTCGTTTCTCTCCTCTATTTCACTCCTCTCTCATCTTATTTCCCTAACCCTAACCCTAGATAATCCTAAATCCTAAGTTCTATCCCACTTTTGCAAACCCTAGGCTTTCCCGACTTGAAACATGTGAATCCCTTGGATTGGGAAATAATCCTTTGCATGTGTGGATGAATCTACTCTCCTTTGATCATTGTTTGGTCTATAATTTTCAATTGATCCAGCCCTAACATGTGTAGGCTTGGACCCTTGTAGATTCCCCTACTTGAATGCTTGACTTTATGTGGGATGTGGAATTTTTGTGATTGTTTTAAGATTAGTATGATCTAAAGCCTGAATTCTTGCATATCATATTAAATTTTCATGTCTTGCATCAAATTTGGTATCAAAGCTTAGGTTTTTCATAGGGGATTGCCTTGCATGTTTAGGGTTTAGTCTACTCACGTTTAATTTGCATTAACTCTTATCATATAGGGCTGTTTAGGACCCATCATTCACATTAGGGGCTGCTGAATTTTCTGCTGTCAGAAAATCCATAAATTTCTTGGCTGAATTTTTTGTTGACAGACTATTTAGCCAGTTAGGTTGCTGGAATTTAGTAGCATTGTATAGTTTCCCTCATATAGAGTCCAGTAGAATCATTTAGTCCCATTTAGGTACATATAGTTGTGTTAGAGGGTCTTTGAGTTGAGTGAGTAGTTGTATGCCCACACGTGCTGGTCGTAGTTTTGGCTTGCACCCTACACTAAACATGGAGCAATTGCAAGAATCAATGAACAATATAACCTGACAGTTTGAGTCTTTGGGTGGGTGCTTAGAATAACGTATGGACCAACGCTTTGAACAACTTAATGTGCGCGTTACCCAATTAGAGACCTCCGCCCGGGCAAACCCCGCCATTGGGGAAGATGTCCAATCTCAGGCAGGTGGTTAGGAGGATAGACTAAGGAATGAAGGTGGCCAATGAATTGGTCATGGGTGTGTACCCGTGCACCCACACCGCGAGGGGCATCATGTTCATTATGACCCAGATGCGCAACTCCTCAAGGGAGTTAGAGTAGAGGCCCCTACGTTTGATGGCCACTTGGACCCTGAGGCATTTCTAGATTGGTTGGCAGATATGGACCACTATTTTGAGTGGTATGACATGTCGGATTCTCGTCAGGCCCGATTCGCCAAGATGAAGCTTGTGGGCCAAGCTAAGAGGTTTTGGGCTACTGTAGGGCGAAAGAAAGAAAGGTCGAGGGAGCCCCCAATAGTTTATTAGGGGGAAATGAAAGAAACTCTTAGGGCCTGTTTGATTTTTCAGGTAAGAGGTAATTACCTGGTAAATGGGTAATAATTACTTACCCAGGTACTTACCGCATCGTTTCTTACGCTGACGTTGACGGCTTAACTTTTTAGTGCTAAAATCGAGGATGGCTGCTAAATGAATGTAGGGCCCACTGTGATGTACACGATGTATCAACACTGTTCATCCTATATGTCAGCCTCATTTAGGGCATGAACCCAAAAATGAGGCAGATTCAAAGCCTCAGTGGACCACACCACAAGAAACAGTGGAGATTGGATGCTTACCATATAAAAATTTACGTGGCCGTTAGAAGTTTTGGATGAAGCTGATATTTGTGTTTACCCCCTTATCAATGTTTTCATGACTTCATGAACAGGTTAGATGACAAATAAACATTAATGTGGGCCCAATAAACAAAATAACTTTCAATGGTGGACGTTTAAGGCCATTGTTTCCTGTGGTATGGGCCACTTGAGCGTTGCATCTGTCTCAATTTTGTACTTAAGCCCTAAAATCTTCTGATAAAACAGATGGACGATGTGGATATGTCATGCACATCACAGTGGGGTCCACAAATTTAAGTAAGTTTTTTTGGACCAATTTTCGAAAGGAAAATACATTTGAAATTTCAAACAGAGTAAAAAAGTAATAATGACCTTTTTCAAGGGTATTTCTCTGGTACACAAAAATCAAAGGCCCTTGAGGAGAAGTGTCTCCCTTTCTCTTATCACTTGAGGTTGGTTGAGGAATGGCAGTCTCTTCGACAAGGTTCCATGAGTGTGGCGGAATACATTGAGAAGTTCGAAGAGTACTTGACCTAGTGTGAAGTTGATGAGGATCCCGTACTCACTCTTGCTCGATTTAATATGGGCCTCCATTCTGACATTAGGAGAGAATTGCTCGCCAAGGACATAGACACTCTTGAATAGATGTATCAAGTAGTGTTGGAGGTCGAGCGATACCTCAAAGCATCTGTGGGAAGGCGATTTGAGTCTCGTGATTCTGGTGCTAAGGCCAAACCTTCTGGGGATAAACCTGGTACTGGATATCAGTACAAGCCTTCCAGTAGTTCTCAGTGTAGGCCCAAGGATGATAAGAGTAAAGAAGTTGTCGGATTTAGCTCGCGCAGAAGCGATGTGACTAGGTGTTTTAAATGTCAGGGGTTTAGTCACTTTGCCCACCAGTGTGGCTCGAAAGAGGGCACCAAGGTGTTCCTTATTGAGGGGCAGGTAGAAGTAGTGCCCCCAGAAAGTCACGGTGAGGAGGAAGAATATAAGCCAACAGAAACCCCTAGTGATGAGGAAGAGGGAGCGCAAGAGTCCGCGATCCTTGCAGTTGTGCGTTGCGCCTTTGTACAAGCAAACAATACCGACGATTGGCGCCGCAACATGATCTTCGATACTTACGCAAAATGTGGTGATAAGAGCTGCAAGATGATCGTGGATAGCGATAGTTGTGCTAATGTGGCATCAACTGGCACTGTGAGCCGTCTAGGCTTGAAGCTTGAAGCAGATCCTCAACCCTATATAGTGTCATGGGTCGATGAAACTTCCATTCCAGTCTCGCACCGTTGTCTTGTTCCTATTCAGTTTGGATCATATAAAGACACTTTGGTGTGATGTTGTTCTTCTTCAGTTTAGGATCTATAAACCTAGGAAGCCTATTGATCTTGTCCCTGTCCCATAGGCCATCAAAGTCTGCAGAGTCCTTTGCACATCACATTCATTCATTGCATCAAGAAATCAGGCAAAAGATCAATACTAGTAATGAACATTACAAAATTTCTGCAGACCAACATAAGTGATTTAAGGATTTCAATGTAGGGGACTCTGTAATGGTCCGCATCAGGCCAAAGCGGTACTCTTAGGGAGCTGTTCGTAAATTACACGCGCATAGCACTGGACCATTCGAAATTATAAAACGAAACGGTCTCAATGCGTATGTGGTAGATCTTCCACCTTCCATGACAATTAGTTCCACATTCAATGTGGAGGATCTAGTTGCTTTTCAAGGGACCCCTGATACATTGTCCAGCCTTTCGCCTAACCATCTTGATTCTCCAAACTTTTCCTTTGATCCATGGCCTCTTCCCGACCCTTTTTCCCAGCCTCTACCTCCCATACCTTCCCTTCCTACACCTAGAGAGGAGATGGAGGATATTCTGGACCATCAGATAGTATCAACGTCGGACAGCGGGTTTCAAAAGTACCTGGTTAAGTGGAAGTCATGCCCAGCTTCAGATAGTACGTGGCTCACTGAGGAGGAGCTTCAACGAGTTGATCCTGATATCTTGGTGCGATTCAGGAGTTTTGTTTCCCCAGTGATGAAATCTTCTCGGCCTGGGAGAGTTGATGGGGACATCTCGTGCACACGCACGGCCCCCTACGCACGTACGCAAGGAGGGCCCCACCATCGATCTGGATCGATGATGACGTCCAGGGAGGGCCTCCTAGTTAAAGGACTTTGTTTTGGTTTCTTGGAGTGGACCCGATCGTCATGTGGATCCTACCATTGGATCTCATGATCGTGGCCCATTACTCTAGATGATCTAGTACTTTGAGTTTTGCCTATTATTGTTATTAGGAATATCATAGACGGTTTGGATTGCTTTGATTAGTTGTTATTTTTGTTACTTCGTCTTTAAGTAATAGGGTGCGCACATGGCGCGACTTTTGGGGCATAGGTTTTTCTTATAAATAGGCAACCCCTTGTAGGTTTTCTTCATTGAATATTATTAATAAAATTCTGCGTTTTTTCTGCTTCTCTAATTCTCTGAGTTGTGGAAATCTAATTGGGTGCGAAACCCTCCCTTTTTTGAAGGGCTAACTACCGTGGTGTGAAGCCACATCCATCCCAAAACGCCCCCACCTCTTACCCTTAATATTCATCATCTCCTACAGCCATCCAATCATCAAGTCCACCCTTTGTTGCAACCGATCCTTCCTTTACAGCAAATTTGCAGAATCAGGCCCTGCAGGAGGGCTGAAACTTCGGCGGAGCACTGCGCACTGACCGGACGTCGGATCATCCTGAAATTTGGTGTGTGTGTGGACCACCCTTGGTTGACCAGACCCAAGCTTGCCTTTTTTGGGTTCGTGGGCCCCACACGTGCAAGCAAGATCCCATGCAGGTGCGTCTAGACCCTGCTGCTGTCTACACGTGTGGTACATCTCGGCGTCGTCTCTCTCCTCTATTTCACTCCTCTCTCACCTTATTTCCCTAACCCTAACCCTAGATAATCCGAAATCCCAAGTTCTATTCCACTTTTGCAAACCCTAGGCTTTTCCGATTTGAAACACGTGAATCCCTTGGATTGGGAAATAATCTTTTGCATGTGTGGATGAATCTACTCTCCTTTGATCATTGTTTGGTCTATAATTTTCAATTGATCCAGCCCTAACATGTGTAGGCTTGGACCCTTGTAGATTCCCCTAGTTGAAAGCTTGACTTTATGTGGGATGTGGAATTTTTGTGATTGTTTTAAGATTAGTATGATCTAAAGCCTGAATTCTTGCATATCATATTAAATTTTCATGTCCTGCATCAAAGTAGCTATATTGGGAAAATATTGTTAAGGCAAAATTTGAGGTAAAGCTGCATAAGATCACTAAGAATTGACAACATTTCATGAGCTCATTTAAACGTCTTCGTTTTCTTTGTAGTTTTTAATTTGTACATGAAACTTAAGTTTCACATACTAGAGTACGTTTCGTAGTCTTGAGAATAACATAACATGAATTTAGAAGTAAAGGGGGAGCATAGAACAATTACTTGTGATTTTTGAGAGGTGAACAATGGATTGACAACATTTTATGAGCTCATTTAAACGTCTTTGTTTTCTTTATAGTTTTTAATTTGTAATGAAACTTTCTTTAATTTCACATACTACAAGTACATTTCGTAGTCTTGAGACAACGTAGCATGAATTTAGAGGTAAAAGGGAGGTGTAGAACAATTACATGTGATTCTCATTAGTGATTATTGAAATCCTGACTTGGATAGTGACCACTATTTTGATTTAAGTGAATTCAGCTTCTATCCATTTGTGGTGTTATTCACTGCGTATTGCGAATATGTCCCTACTACATCTAGTAATATCAAATCTATAGTATCTAACGGTGTTGTCAGAATCGCTGAATTGTACGATATGAATCATAAATCCCAAATAATCATACGATAATTATAGATTACATAAATGGGGCAAAAAATTACTTAAAAAATCAACATTAATTTTTTTTCAATTCAAAATTTCCTTCTTTCTTTGTACCCTTTTGCTCATAAAACATGAAAAAGGCCTCTCCTTTTAACTATATCCTCATTTTTTTTTCCTTTTGAGAGAGAGAGAGAGAGAGAGAGAGAGAGAGGCAAGAGGAGATTTAGGGATTTTGATATTCAAAAACCCAAAACAAAGAAATCCAGATACTATTCACAATGGATTCAAATGCCATTTTTTCTAACATGATTCCACACTTAAGAAAGGTACAAAAAAACAAAATTATTAAAGGACCCTTGTATGTTTTTTAAGGTAATTTTTTCGAAAGACAGCAAAAGAAAACAAAGGAAAAAGACAAGAATCCTTTAATATCATGATATGTATACCATATACATTTTCTTAATTGATAATATCATGATATGTATTACCCTTTTAGTACATGTTGATGGGAAATGGCTGATTAATGAGCTTTTAATATTTTATGATTTATATTTTTTCATTTGTTTTTTATATGTATATTTTTAAAATCAGAAAAAATCTTACAAGTTATGATACGATTTGCAATTCGATACGATTCAACCCCTTTTATGATTTGCGATATGATAATGATTTTGACAATATTGGTATATGCTTATAGATACTTGGGCTTATCTTGTATCAATTTCTGCCTATCATGACCTAAAATTTTCATCAATTTGAGATTACTACATTTGTTGGTATCATGATGTCTACCTATAACTTTCCAGATTAGCACAAGCATTGCACGCAAGTATACTGGACCAGTGGATATCTGGTTGTCAATCATATACTCCCTCTACCACCCAAGGGGACAAATTTATTGTTTGTTCAATGGTCATCCTCATCAAAGCTTCCTTGCAATGGCACAACATGAGAGCCAGTGGGTTTGGTATGTATGTCCTTTGTCTTCCATTTTATGAGACTGCCTTTGAGTGTGTTGGTAGATGGCAGAAAATATCACTTGATTGTTAAGATTTACCAGAATGTCTATTGAAAAGAGATGGTTTCTCACATTTCATCAACATATTATGGCATGTAGTCATCATCCTTTTTCTTTGTAGTTCATCAGTTCTATTTTTTCATCATCATCATTATGATATCCGGGTCCCAACTATTTGGGGTAGGGTCTGTGTATTCTGTTTCACCAATCATTCTCATGTAACACTATCCTTGGTAGGTGCATAAGCTTCCATTCTCATTTTTGGCCCTTTAGTCCTAATCAATGTTCCCATTCTTACTGGAGCCATCTCTAGTCTTACTTGCAGATGAGTGAACCATCTCAATATGCCTCCATCATTTTATCTCTTATTTGAACTATTCTTTGGCTGATTTGAATGGTGTCATTCCTAATTCTATCCTTCTTAGTCTTTGTACACATCAATCGCGGCATCCTCATCTCTGCAACATTTAATCTGTTCCATTGTTGTCTTCTACTTCCCAACAGCTTGCCCCATATTGATATCTGGTAGAATAATTGTCCTACAAAAAGTTCCTGCAAGTTCATTGGCAATACGGCAGCCACGCAACACTTTGAAGGCACATTTCCGCTGTATCTCATCATCCTCATGTAAGCTTATCCCAATTAATTAGGTTGGATTCATGAGTCTTGTTTTGCCATTCCACTCTACCAAGGACCGTTTCCTTAGTTAAACCAGAAGAATTAGAGGATAAAACCCTAGCAAGTGTGATGAAGGAGAAGAGAAGAAAAACGAAGAAAAGGGGAAGTTTTGGGATAAACCTAGGGACATTTCTGCCCCTTTGTAATGTATATAAAAGCAATTTTACAAACTTACAAATAAGTCCTTTTCGAACCCGTATTGTAGAAAAACCTCTACATTTCTCAACACTGCCCCTCAAGCCGAGCATATATATCTATCATACCCAGCTTGCTAACAACATATTCTAATTTTGTCTTAATTAACTCACTTAGTGAGAATGATAGCCAACTGATTCTCAGCTGTTACAAATGGTAAACATAGGTCTTGATAGATAACTTGCTCACAAATGAATGCCTGCCAACTTCGATGTGCTTGGTATGATTATGTTGAACTGGATTTTGTGCAATGCTAATGGCTATCTTATTATCACAAATAGCTTCGTATAAGCATTTTAAGGTAGGGGCATTTTCACACCGGGCTCAAGTGGGGTGGCCTGTGGGATGTAGGGGCACGCTCGCGGTGGGTGGCCTACGGAACTCATGGATTTGGGGCCCGTGTGAGGCGGGTGGCTCGTATGAGGCAAAACGCATGGATTTGGGGCCCACGAGGGGGTGGAACCCATGGATTTGAGGAGGGTTCGGCCGAGGACCTAACCCATGGATTTGGGGCCTAGGCTATGAGATGAAGGGATTAATTCACCATGCTCTATCAGTTTGAGCTTTTAAAGCAAGTGCTTAATTGTCCTACATCAAATTGGTATCAGAGTGGGAGGTCTCGTGTTCGAGACTTCTCATCGGGGATGATTAATGCAGGGGCACACTTGGGGTGGGTGGCCTGCATAACCCATGGATATGGGGCCCATGTGAGGCGGAACTCATGGATTTGGGGCCCACGAGGAGGGTTCGGCCGAGGACCTAACCCATGGATTTGGGGCCTGAGCTATGAGATAAATGGATTAATTCACCATGCTCTATCAGTTCGAGCTTTTAGAGCAAGTGGTTAATTGTCCTGCATCACATTTGCCTTGATTTCCAAGTCATGAAATAGAATTTTTACACCATGTGTCATAGCTCGTACTATGCTTCAACGCTAGACTCAGTCACCACAATTTGTTTCTTACTTCTCTAATTGACCAAATCTCCTCCAACAAAAGTAAATTATCATGTAGTCGACTTTCTATCATCTACACTTCCAGCCCAATTTGCATCAGTGAAGGCCTCCATGCATAGATGGCTATGATTTGCAAGCAAAAGGACCTTCCCAAGAAATGCCTTCAAAGCATCTCAAGACTTTCAATCGCCTCCATGTGAGGGACCCATGGAGCCTACATAAAATGACTCATTGTGCTTACTACATATGTTATATCAGGCCAGGTGAGAGAAGGATAGAGTAGTCAACCAATCAACCTCTAATAAATCTCTTCATTTGGTAACATCTCCCCCACTTCGGCTCAGCTTACATTGAGATCAATAGGAGCGTTTGCCAGTCTGGAACCTAGCTTACTAGTCTCTTCCAATAAGTCTAAGGTGTACTTTTTCGGAGATATAAAGATATCTTTCTTTCGCTTTGAGCCAAATCGCCCTTGATCTCTGATGCCATTTGGTCTCTTCTTTGGCCTTTTGCGCATAAGCAACAATCAATTCAATTCTTCTCTCGCTATCAGCTTCTGAAAGAGAACCATTTTCTTTTGCTAAATCTAGCTCGTGGATCTGTTCAACCATCTTATCAAATTCAGTCTCCCTAGCCCCCAAAACTACCTTTTTCCACAACTTGATCTTTTCTTTCAAAAGCTTAAGCTTCATGCATAATCCGAACCTTGCATAGCCTTCCACTGCAAAAGATTCCCACCAGTCTGCCACCAATTGCCTGAACCCGTCGATTTCCAACCAAGCTGCTTCGAACCTGAAAGGCCCGTGCCCCAATTGACATCCACAACTTGGAGCACGATCGACCGATGGTCTAAAACCACTTTTGGAAGCCCACGTTGAACAACCAATGGGAATTTCTTGATCCAACTAAACGGAAACCAGAAATCCGTTGAGGCACAACATTGTAGCACATTCCTACCCATTTGAACATGTTAATCTGGTCCCCTCCATTGGCAAATCCACCATTTAACGACGATTCACCCAGTCAGAAAACAAGGCCATGCTGCTAGTGATCCTGCCCCCTTTCGACCTTTTGTAGGAGAATCAGACGATGTTGAAATCGCCTTCAACACACCACGAATATCCCCATGTATTGCTAACCGAGTCTAATTCCCAAAATTGGCTGCGTTGCGTAGATTCTTCACACAAGGACCATAGATCGTAGTCATAACCCAATGGAAACTCGAGGAAACGTCGCACAACAATACTGAAACAGAAAAGGAACCCACAAAAAAACTCCAGCTTCCTCCATTTATTAGAGTTCCACGCGAGGATGATTCCTTCCGCGGTGCCCACAACATCAACAGACACCCAATCAAAATGCTTGACATTCCAAATTGATTGAAACTTACCTAGAGGAATAGACTAAAACTTAGATTCTAGAATCACCACAATGTCTGCCTTTGAACTATTGCACACCTTCTTAACCTGAGCTCTCTTGACTTTGCAACCTAGGCCCCTCACATTCCAAGATAGAATGATCATTGATCACCAATCTTCCCCGATCTTGCCCTTTTGCTGCCACTCACCTTGGCTATCACGTCGTAATTAATGGAACATTCCAAACGTAATAGTTGCCTCACACCTTAAGGAGATCTCCTGAACCTTAGAATATGTTGTTCTTTCTGCTGTTGCTCCGCCCTTCCCTGAAAAAACTAGAAAATTTTGTGAACATTCTCGTCTCTGGCACTGAAAGATAATCCCATCTTCACTCCCACTCTTTCCATCACATCTTTGGCCTATAGGAAGTGTTCCTCGGGAATAGACTTCGACCTAAACTCGGTCAGAATAGAAAATGCAATCTCCAGGAGAATCGGAGTGTACTTCCTGACAAAATCCCGAGGTGACAGCAATAATGCTTTCGACGGATCTTCTATCGAACAATCCGTGAACGGCCGAATCTCTACAACCCTTCCCCCCGAAAGAAAAGATTCTTCGACAATCGCTAAGGCCCTATCCTCTACCAATGCATTGCTACCAAATGGGAAGCCTAGAGTTGCCGGTAGTTCAGACCGAGCTGGAGGCACGTTGAGAAGAGACATGTCTTCCTCCCCTAGAGAGCCGAATTTGAAGCCCCCCAACAACTCGAAATTAGAACCCTCCAAATCTTCTTAATCAGATTCCCTATAGCTCATTACTGCATTGAGAGGAGACCTCGAATTCTCCTTAAAAATAACTCCCGAAGCGTCACATGAAGGGGTGTACATTGAGTCGAACTGAGTCAAGCTGGCCTCAGCTCGACTCGGCTCGGCCACTAGCTGACCTCAGCTCGAACTCAGCTCGGCTCGACTTGGTCCTCGAGCCTTACTGGCCAACTCGGCTCGGTTCGGTTAGTAGCTCGGGCCAGTTCGAGCCGAGTTCGTCATTGCAGCATTTTCACAAACACCTGGACTGTACCTTCAAATCTCACTGTATTTGAGGCAGCAACAATGGTTTTACAGGTATTTTATCAAACACCTTCTAAGCAACATAAAAATCAAGAAAAAAGGGTGTTGGTTTCATATACATACCTTCCTTGCCACCAGCCACACTTCTTTGAGTCATTTCATCAAACACTTGGTGAGCAACATCAATATCAAAGTAACCGAGTCACCGAACTGGTTCGATCCGAGTTCGATTTGAGCTGGGTTCGATCTGAGTCGAGTCGAGCTGGGGCCAGCTCGAACTCATTTTCGAGCTAAAAAAATCAGCTCGACTCGGCTCGAACTCAGCTTCGAACCGAGTTGAATCGAGCTTTTTCGAGTCTGAGTCGAGCGAGCTAACCGAGCTAGCTTGGTTCGTGTACACCTCTAGTCGCATGTGGGCCATTAATTTTCACGAGTCGGCATGACACATGAGACGCCTGAGCCATTCGCACGAACTGGTGATACCACTCCCGACCAAGGTATTCCGTATCGGTATCGGTTGGCGTAACGGTGCCCACCGATACGGATACGGGGGTGTAATGGCGATACGGGGGCATAACGGCTCGTAACGGTGCATTTTATTTTATTTTTTGCCAAAAAAATATGAAATAATATGGATTAAATCTGGAATATTCTAAGCATTCCAAATATGCATTCATTTATAAATTGGAACATGCTTATGGTGGTGTAACGGTCCACTCTTTGGTAAGAAGTTGTATCAGACTGTCTGATAAATTTATGAACCAGACAACCTGAATTTGACTGCAAAACTCATATATTTAATTTTCTAACTATCTACTATCAATGATAGATATATTAGAATGAATGTAATATGAAAATATCTTACATGTGTAGGTGTTTGCAATTATTTTTCATACCCGTGGCTGTGACTGTGATTCCTGTCCTGTGACCTGTCATCTTCAAGTCAAGAATATTATAAAATAAAAATAAAAATTAGTAGTGTCTGATATACTCTCCTGCAACTTTATTAAGGATTACTTGATTAGTTGTCAGGGGAGCTATTTTAAATACAAGTTCGGCAGTGTCAAGTGTATGCTTGGTTGCTTGCAATAATACTATTGTGGCTGCTACAAAATACTTACCTTAATACAAATATATACTATTAATATTATACTTACAATCACTAGTCACCACCAAAATGAAAATCTGCCTTTTTGTGGTTGCTCGACCTCCACATCATCGTCATCGTCATCATCAGGCTGAGGCTGTCCAATAGGTGGAGGTGCTGCATATCCATAATATCCAGTGCCAGAAGGAAATACTAGATCAACGAAACCAGATGATGACTGATCCTGACTAGGCAACGACTCCGACCTCGAGTAAGGATATCCACCAGTGCCCGTCGAATAGCCATACTGGTGCCCGTACTCATGCTATTGAGAATCTCGAAATTGAGAGTGTGTCTGTGATGAGTAACTTGGATTTGGATTTGGATATCTATAATCATATGGATATGGATCGGGAGGACTACTCCAACATGAATGTGATGGAACAGGCTCAGTATAAGTATAATCATAATCCAATTGGCCATAAGAATATCCATCATAATAACCAGGACCATGAGCCTGCTAATATTCCAGACCTCCCGGACCCGGTGCAGGTGCACCACTAGACCCGCCCTCCTCCGGCTGGCTGTATCGTGACCAAGTACACTCATAAGTCTGATCTCGTGTACTACCTTGTCGATGTTCATCGGCATCGCGATTTGTAGACGGCTGTATGGTGTACTGAGCAACACCAGAAGTGCCAGCACCAGGGGCGTCATCATCACCATCATCCGACACAGTCACGTTACCACTGCTCGTACTCTTTTGTTGATCTTGAGCCGTACTTGGCATAAAAGTTGCATCTCTTACTGGGTCCAATACATCTGCACGACTCTCTTGTTGCGCTATGCATATTAGTGGGTCATTAATTTCTATTTCTTCACTATCCTCTTCAATTTGCTTTTCCCTTGTTTCCAGCCAAGGTAGAAGCGGGTCATCATCGTCATAAATATTGTCCAAGTTTATTGGACAGTAGTCTGTGTCATCGGCGGCTATAATACTCCTATGATGTCGTCGCATTCTTAGCTTCATATTGGAGTGCATGAAGACAAGTCTATCCAATGTCCTAGTCTGTAATCTGTTCATATTCTTTGAATGAATAAGCGCAAAACAACTCCAATTCCTTTCGCAGATAGAAGATGTTGTCTGGCTCAAAACTTTTACTGCAATTTTTTGGAGAGCCTTCGTACTCTCTCTAAAATTTATCCACCATTCGGCCGGTTGCAACCTAGATATTGCATGTTGTGCAAGAGCATCTCCAAAGCTACCCTGACGATTTCCAAATGTATCTAATTCATTTAATGCCTTTATTTGCATATCTAAGTGAGGCTCTAATATCTTTATCACATTCGTTAGCCCAACACGAACTTCATTATCCACAACAAATGATTGGGCATATCTGTATCTAGGATTTAGGTAGTAACCTGCTGCATGAAGATTGCAATGGAGTTGTCTTGTCCATCTCCTGTCGATCATCCTCCAATAAGACTCCCAGCTTCTACAATCACGTTGAATTGCCAACTTTGCCTTATCCATAGCATCGTATTGGAAGCCCATGGTAGGTGCTCCGTCGGTTTCAACAAGACAGAGTACCCTCATTAGTGGCTCCATCACCTTTAGGATCGACTTGACCCTTTTCCAATATTTATTGTCCCGTATGGTGTTCGCAACTTCAACTGATGTCCCTGATGTCTTCTGCCCTGTTTTGTGTTGAACCAATCTCGGGAAGAGAACATCTCACTCAACTCTCCCCTATGTTGATATAAACTCTCTAATGCTATAAAGTTTGTTGTGAATCTAGTCGCCGCAAGCCTCAACAACTCTCGTCCTTTCGTAAACTTCTTCATTATTGCGACTAAATTATGGTTGTAAATAAACGTCGTCACTTCCCTTGCCCTTTTGACCATTTCCTTAACATTCTTCTTCCCAGTATCTTCCAATATAAGATCAATACAATGGGCAACACATGGTGAACAAAAAAGATGTGGTATCTTTTTCATCAACTTATGTCCTGCAAGCTTATATGATGCTTCATTATCTGTTACAATCTGCACTACATTCTCCTCTCCAATCTCATCCACAACTTTATCCATTAGTCCAGTAATATAATTAGAATCTTTTGTTACTTCTGAGGCATCAATTGACTTGTGGTATATAGTTCCTAAGTGGCAGTACACCATGAAGTTGATCATGCTGCGTCTGGTTGGGCCAGTCCAACCATCACACATGATCATGCATCCTCTGGCCTGCCATACAGGTTTAAAGGTAGCCATGTATGCTTTCACATCCGCATACTCTGCATCTATCCATGTCTCCCTAATATCCCTAGCCGTGGGAGCTTTAATTCCTTCACCTGCTTCTGCTGCTACATCAATTACCACTTGCCAATATGGAGAATTGGCCGCGTTAGGAGGTATGTTGGCATGTATAAATAACTTTGCTGCTGCCCTACCTAGCTTCTCAACGGAAGTTCTACTCCACATTTGTTTTATCTTCTTTTGTTTAGTTGATTCTTTCCTAAACAGGATTGGATCAATAGAGGGTCTCCTAGGCTCATTTACTTCTTCATCCAAATGTATAGGGACATCACATGAAGATGTCTCTCGTCGGCTTCCAAACATACGTCGTAACCCACCAAACACCTCCTGTCGAGCCGCATCCAAAATATCATCTTTCTTTTTTTGTCCAGCAGTATGTTTACCCTTCGATTCATCCAGACTGGCTTGCATCAAAATCATTATCTCTTTCAATACTCTAGTACATGCGGCAACTTAACCCTTTCGATGTGCCAAATATTGTTTGAGACGCGTAATTCCACTAGTTACTAGTCTATCACAATAGTCGCACTTCATTTGGTGCCTAGTACTACCAACCCTCTGACAATGTTGCCATCCAATATCCTCACTTGTTGATCAGACTCAGACATTTCAGGTAGATAGATACTAGATATAGATTAAATATGACCTATGTCTATGTGAGATTGTGAGTCTACTCGCTATTCTAAATTTATATACAATTTTCAGAATCTAATCAATAAAGATGATTTTATGTTCTAAACCCTAAGAAGCTCTAAAACCTGTCCAATATAAGAAGTTATAAAATCACAAATCTGTAAAATGGACATTAATATGTTCTAATATGATTAACACATCATATTCTACCATTAAAACAACAACGCATTAAATAAAAAATGATTTTTCGAATTAAAAAAAAAAAGGGGGCGGAAAATAGTGTGTAAATAGAAAAAAATTATAAAAAAAATATAAAATTACATCCAAAATCTGTAAAATGGACATTAATATGTTCTACTATGATTAACACTTCATATTCTACCATTAAAACAACAACACATTAAATAAAAAATGATTTTTCGAATTTTTAAAAAAAGGGCCAAAAATAGTGCGTAAATAGAAAAAAAATATAAAATCACATCCAAAGTCTGTAAAATGGACATTAATATGTTCTACTATGATTAACACATCATATTCTACCATTAAAACAACAACACATTAAATAAAAAATGATTTTTCGAATTTTAAAAGAAAGGGCTGAAAATAGTGCGTAAATAGAAAAAAATTATAAAAAATATAAAATCACATCCAAAATCTGTAAAATGGACATTAATATGTTCTACTATGATTAACACATCACATTCTACCATTAAAACAACAACACATTAAATAAAAAATGATTTTTCTAATTTTTAAAAAAAGGGCCGAAAATAGTGCGTAAATAGAAAATAATTATTAAAAAAAAGCATAAAATCACATCCAAAATCTGTAAAATGGACATTAATATGTTCTACTATGATTAACACATCACATTCTACCATTAAAACAACAACACATTAAAAAAAAATGATTTTTCGAATTACAAAAAAAAAAAAAAAAAAAAGGCTGAAAGTAGTGCAGAAATAGAAAAAAATTATAAAAAAAATATTAAATCACATCCAAAATCTATAACATGGACATTAATATGTTCTACTATGATTAACACATCATATTCTACCATTAAAACAACAACAAATTAAATAAAAATTGATTTTTCGAATTTAAAAAAAAAAAGGTCGAAAATAGTGCGTAAATAGAAAAAAATTATAAAATATAAAATCGCATCCAAAATCTGTAAAATGGACATTAATATGTTTTATTATGATTAACACATCACATTCTACCATTAAAACAGCAACACATTGAATAAAAAGTATAAATACCTATTTTTGAGGAATTTCTGAAAAATGGCCCACGGAGCTTCGAATCAAGAAAATCCTTAATATAAGTTATTTTTATCTGTAATTTCAAGCTAAGAGTGGTCGAAAATTGCTATAGAATGATTTAGGAAGAGTTTGGAAGAAAGAAGTATTTAAAAAAAAAGTGAAAAATCGGACCTTAAAAAGAAGAAGAAAAAACTAGCCGTTATTGGACCATTACGGGGCAGTAATGGCTGTTACGGGGCCGTTACGCATACAGAATCCGGGGGAGGGGTGCCCGTTTCGACCCCGTATCGCGTAACAGTCCAGACCATTACCGTTAGGATACCCTGCTCCCGACTCGATTGAGTTGACATGTGTTTCGATCTCGCCCTGCACAAATCCCTCCTCTGAACATGCATCATCCACAACATCCTTGCCCTGATCGAATGGAGGGATGATGGATGAAGATTTACACACCACGCGACATGCATCCCATACCTCGGGCGCAGCAGCCCGAGGCACCAAATTTAACGAATGGGGATGTTTCGAACCAGGCTCCACATGAGGCACCAAATCTAATGATTGCGGAGGTTTCGAACTAGGCTCGGACTCCGAGCCAACAATTGATGTAGGTCTCGGAATGAAACTCGCCACACACTATTGCTCAATCGCCTCCCTAGACAACTAGTGCCTCTAGACGAATGAAGTTTATAGATGCGTCCCCCTTTTGTTTCGCAACTCTACTGGAGCAAACATCCCATCCTCCATCATCACCTTCCGATGGCGGAACCATCTCTGGGTCTTTTGTTTCTTTTTTCTCCCACAACAAGATTCTTCTGTCCCCAACCATGACCGACACCATCGCAGGGATATCCAACCCCTTCTTGTGCCGGACTCTTGCCCTGACCACCCCTAGTTCCTTAGTTCCTTCCCATTTGCTGCTAAGGAATCGATCTTACCTACCTCTTTAAGACAGGATACAATAGCTAGGAAGAAATCCGAGAACCGAAATTCTAGCAGAACCCCCAAAATCAAAATCCATGACTCCTCCGTGCCAAAAATTGAGAACTCTTCCCATCTCCATGCTCGAACGACCGAGCCGTCCTTGATTATAATGTTGACTCCACCTTTGGAACTGGGCAAATCCACACCTCGCTTGGACCTATGGGCTTAATCATGTACTGATCAGGGGTCAGTCTGCAACACTCGTCCAACCACGTCTTTAGTTGCTGAACGGTGGCCCTAGTTTGATGCAGGACACATGATTTAATGCTAGCATGCAACGTGGAGATTATGAAAGAGTCCATAAAGTAATTCAATCAACAAAATATGCTAACCCACAAAGTAATTAAGAGTAAATAATAGGAAATAAAATCTGATTTAACCTAAATCACATGCCCGCATGCTAATAAATCACATAAATCAATTAAAACTAGGCCCGATGGAAAGATAGAACTTCCAATTTAGCATAGGCACGTTCCACACTCAAGGGATAGATTTGTAAGTTTTATGATTAGGGTTAGGAAGGGGAAAATATGAAAATTGGAAAATTAGGGTTTATGAGAACTGAGGATTTTGGAATTAGGGTTTTTAGAAATTGGGGAAAATAGAAAATTAAGATCTAAGGTTTAGAAGGTTGTAATGGAAGGGAAAAGAGGAAGACAAGAGAAGAAGAAGAATACATTTCAAAGAAGAGAAAGAGGAAGGATGTACCTTGGGAAATCCACGACCAAACAAGCTTTTACCGTTCCACAATTTAATTGGAAGGGAGGGTTTCTAAATAATAAAAAAATCCTAGAAAATAAGGAGGAAAATTCCTTCACACAAGAGAGTTTCTTTCTTCTTTTTTTTTCTTCTCAAATCTCTAGTAGGGTTGTAACCCCCTCCCGGCGTGCTTTTATGATTAAAAATTTAGCATAATTACAACTATGCCACTCACTTAAGTGAAGTAGCCTATCATCCAAAATAAGAAAACTAAAATATGTATTATCAATATTAACCGTCAAATAACTCCTAAAAATAACAATATATATATATATATATATATATATATATATATATATATATATATATATATATATATATATATAAAGAAAGCAAGATCAAAGTCCAAGGTGCACAAATTTAAAAGATCTTGGCCTGATCGTTAAGATCCAATGGTCGGATTGACACGAAATAGAAATCATATGACTAAAATGATCTCCTAAGAAGCCCACATGCATCATCCCAAAGTGGGGTCGTCAAAATGGCCTGGGGAGCCCATCTGGAACTCGTCTCTCATCCACAAAGAAAGTTTCGCTGATGTGGGTGGTCATCTCCGTCTCTGGTACACCCGAGTAGGTCCTTTGATGTCCCCATCATAGTTCTAGTGCCGACAACTACCAAACCCAAAAGCCATTCCCATGACTTGTTGATAGCTTCCATACTCAACCTCATGATCTTCTCCGCCCCAAACTTCAGTTGAGACTTACCACTTTGAAGTCACTCCCACCAACGTGTCATGAGTTTTGATTCCCTTATTGCGTCCTGCTTCTCACACCCTGAGGTTTGGCCCACCTTCAGGGCCTCCCGATAGAAAGAATGCTTATCTGGCTGAGGTTTAGGCTTGATGCTATAGTCTTGAGCCCCTTCCATAACTCTAATCTTCTCGCTAACTCTGTTGGGGTTCCTGGCGATGCTATTCTCCATTTTTGGCTCTCCTCGGTTTCTATTCATCTTAGGCTCGAACTAAGCTTGTTGAACCTTCATTGTTTGTCCCCCGAAGCTCTCACCATGCAGCATCTTGACGGCTCGAGCAAGTTCCTCATATGAACTCATTCTAATGAACGCGAAGCCCCGAAGGGTTCTCATTAATCTCTCCCTAGGAATGACAACGTCCATGGCAATCCCTGCCCTACCGAAGACCCGCGAGAAGTTGATAGGCATCCAGGAACCCTGAAATGATCGACGACGGGTAAGACGCCAGATCTACTTTCTTCCTCTCCCCTCCCGTAGACAAGACCACCTTCGAGACTCTCTCCCAAGAGCCGTTGTCATGTTCCATCTGAAAATATACAAGAATCATCGTCGATTAGCACTTTGTCCTTCTCCTTCATTCCTTCCAATCCAATGTTCTTCCTCTTCTTCTCCGTATTCTCCTTCTCCTTCTCCTTCTCCTTCTTCTCACCAAAAAGAAAGTGAGAGAAATCTATCGAGTTACAGAAGAATACCAGAGATGCAAATATTCAAAGAGAGGGATCAGTAGAGAAATGGGTGGAGCTTGAGAGATTCAAGGAGAGATGGTGGAGGGATGGGTGGGAGCTTTAGGGCGGTTAATTCATCTATAACAAGTGCAAAACGGTAAGGGCTTAATTTCGACCCTGATTAAGACCCACCGCTACTAGGAACTCTATCTTGTCTCATCAGAAGCCATTTTCACTTGTAAATGCACCCTCATACATGTCTCTTAAGATGTCTCTTAGGATACTTTCCCTCATCACCTGCCACATAACCTACATCGGTATTCTATCACATGCCCACGAATTTATAAGACCACGTATAGATTCTTCCTCTTTTCTGTATGATTCCGTCAATTGTCTAAGTAGAAAAATTGCTACAATTGCAAATTGCATTGGCACAAACCCAACTCATTTTCTGATATCCTTGAGTTAGTTTTTGTTTCACCACCCTTTTACAAAGCTTCATGGTATGACTCGTAAGTTTGGTTTTCCAATGTTGGAGAAACTCGTATCTCCTTCATCATCATATATAGGCATCATGATACTTTTCCAACATTCATCAGGTATTTTTGTCTGTAAAATTTTGTTGGAAAGAATAGCTATGTAAAATTTTGTTGGAAAGAATAGCTATGTAAAATTTTGTTGGAAAGAATAGCTAACCAAAATAATCCTGTATCACCAGGTATCTGTCACCTTTAGTATATCATCCCCATGGCCTTTCCTTTTGCCTTGCTAGGGCTACCTTTATTTGCCTTACCTAAATTCAACCACAATGCATATGCCTCCTAACCTCCAAGTCTGATGCTTCTTATAATTCTATATTTATGCCTGAATCTTCATTGAACAACTTTTGAGAGTAATGCCTCTCTCTCATGGTGTGCCGTAAAGGCCGTTACGTAAAGGTAACGGTGGCAACCATTACACGTTATGGGGTCATAACGGCCGTAACTGCCGTTATGGAAAAAAATGACCTGTAATTGCCGTTAACGGCACGTTACATCCCCTATAAAGGCCATAATAGCCCCATAATGGTCTATTACGGGACACAGGTTTTTTATACTTTTTAATCAACATTACGGGGTAGGTACAGGTTTTTCAGGGTTTTTTTTTCAATAAATAAAAAAAATAAAAAAGCGAGACCGTAACGGCCGTTATGCCCCGAATTGTAAAGGTAACAGTGGTGGTCGTTACCGTTACAGAACACCTTGCTCTCTCGCCCATATCTTACTTCTTTCACTAAGATCTTTTGGTCCTTATGAACTTCATTAATTAATCAGGACTATCTTGCCAAAACATACATTATATTGTAAAAGGCCCATGGGTGAAATTAGAAGTTACCATTGTCTAACTTTGCAGTATGTCTTCTTGTATATTTGCAGATGCAACTACTAGAATGGAAGGAAATAGCTTCAATTCTGTGTTGAATTATAGAAATATGCCTCTCAAGATAATTGCATTTTTCTGCGTAATGCCGTGCATCATCATGGTCGTTCTTCAGCTTTTCCTATCATTCCCAAATGTCCGTAACTCATTCAACATACCATTCCATTTGTGTAGTGCATCCCTTGTTATCCTAACCTATTTAAGTTAGGAGGAATTATAGGAACCTCAACCCAATGCTTTCCACAATACACTTGGTTTGTCAGTTCTAGGTGTTGCTGTGGTTCACATTGTTCCCTCATGTACAGAAATGGATGGACAATGCCACAAAACAATACCACACTGGAAGGCTCCTGGTGGCAATCTCTGGCCCCTTCTTCAGTTGAATTGGACTGTTGCTGTATTTTTCTGTGTCATTCCATTTGTAGGCCACATATCAAAGGGTTAGGATTTTCCTATCAATGAGATTTCTGGGGCAGCCCATATATGGTGACATGCGTTAGATCAATGGTCTGCAAACTGAACGAAGGGCCCCACTTGTCAAAACTCAAAACCTGAGTACTGTATGCAAAGCCTTAGGTCAAAGATCCTGTGCTTCCTCTTAACATGGGGCAGGAACCTGTTTCTTGGTGTTAGATGTATATGAGGACATCCCCTGCTTGCTAGATGAGATGGTAAGGACAATGCAGTGTGTGTGAGAGATCCAGGATTAATCCCTGGTAGTGTTAACTTTCCAATATAAAAAAGAGAGAGATGCATACGAGGACCTTGGAGAACCCAACCACTTAGACATATCAACCAAGTATATTTAATAACATATATAAACTTCATAAAGACGAGATATAGAAATAAAATCTAGAAAATTGAAACAGTGAGAGCTGTGTAATTGTTTTTACAAAGAATGCTAATTTACCAGGACAATGGTAAATGAAGGCTTTTCTAATAGCCATCTCAATGCGTCTGATTCAGCAATTCAGAAGATTATATCTCTTCTTTATATGGATCAAAACATATGTTAGACGCATCTTGCTTCAATCTCATTTCATGTTTCAATGTTTAACCACATCATCACTCAACTTCTGATGTCAATTAGACGCCTTTTCTTCTAACCACGAATAAAAATCTCTCATCAGATGAACACCAGCAGCTAGCGGTGTTGATTATACTATTGCATTTCTCCATGCAGTGTCCTTGCATTATGGTTGATGCCCTTGCATTTTTACAGTTTTCGATTCAATGTCTTTTTTGCCTTTGGGCTTGTTTGGGTGTACCCCAGACCTTGTTTGCAGTGGCTGCATTCCATCTGTCCCCAAAAGTAGAAACACCCAAACAATCCCATATTTGTAAGTGCTTCAGAAAGGCAGAGTTCAACTGTGTCATTCTGCTTTTATATTGATCTTGTTTGTGATTGTGCAGGTTTCGGAAGCTGTTTGTCTTGTTCTCTAGTTACACGTACATGAACACACTTAAAAGAATCAATATCTAGGTAACGTTAGCACTGCCATGGGCTTATGTTTCATCTTGCTTTTGTCAACTATTCCAGTTATATAGATACTTTTCATCATGAACATTTGCAGGTTCGCTTGCGTGAACTGCTAGGATGTCTGTCTTCTCAGTTCTATGTTTAACTAGGGTGAAAAGTGAGTGTGGCTGTTGAAAGGTTCTGAGCATGCAAGGAACATCCTTCCCATGCACATTGTGTATTAGAAGGGTGCGTTTGGTTGCACCAAATATCATTAACTTCATGATTAATCGGTCTAATTTGGTTCAAAATATCATGAAATTTCATGATATTTGGTGCTACCAAACACCCTAGGTAGAATGCTGTATTAATACCATTTTGTCAATGGTATAAGAATCCTTTTCTAATACCAAATAAAAACCATGTTGCAATTACAAAACAACTGCATTATTAGCTTTTTGAGGAGTCTTTTTTTCTACAAAATATTAAAATAGGGAGGAGATCCGGTCCACAATGGAGGATTAAATGTTAATGATGTTCGATAACAATGAATGGTTCATAGACCAAAAATTACATTGATCGGACTATTATAACTATTTTAAAGCAGCGAATGGAAATTGCAAAAATATGCTCAACGTATTAGGCACAACATTTTTACAAGGTTCGAATAGCCATTTAAATGCCATGAATGGAAACTACAAAAATCTGCTCAATACTTCAGGCACAGCGTTTTTACATGGTTAGGATTTGTATGGTTATTCTGATGATTGAATGATTATCCATGCATGAAGTCTTGTGATGAATAAATGGTTCAGATCATTATACACATATGCCATGTGTATGTTATGAAATGGATTTTTGTCCTCCCAGGTCGACCAGATCTCCTCCCATTAAAATATAACTTATCAATTGAGACACCAAGCTACAATACATAGCATACTAGCCACAGTTTCCATACTAGAACTGTGCTTTGGTGGAATGGTATTATATGTAAGACTAACTTGAAAGAATCTATAGCCCTAAATCTCTCTATTATATATAATGAGAATTGCCAAGGGCAAAAACTTAAACGCAATATTGGTCATTCTAAATAATTTAACCCTTTAATCTAAAGGACATTAGAAGGCTTTTAAAGCAATTGGAAGGGCATTTAGGTAACTTGGGATGAAGCTGTATGATGGTCATCTCCCCACCCAAAGAGACCTTTTACAACTTTCCTCTTTCCACCCTCTCCACGTGCATCACAAATGCGAAGATGCCTGTTCCTAAGTTTCACCTCACTGTTCACTTGAATATTCACCTGCCTATAAACTATTGCATGGTGTAGGATCCATTGTGTTGCGTGTAGGCCTTTGCACTACGTCAGCCCCTCCATGATGATGTGATATGCCACATATCAGGCCTATCCAGTCGGGGGGCTACATGTTCACGTGGTGGCCCACATGATGGTTGGCCCGGCCTGATTTTTGGAGTGTCCAAGCAACAAATATCAAGCCATGCGCTCGCTTCGGTGGACCCACGTGCAACCCTTGTAGAATAAACAGATTCTGTAAGGACTTGTAGAGGAACTAGCCTCCTTTCATAATCATCATATTCATTGTACTTAATGAGGCTAATTATTTTCTATTTGTGATATATAGGTAGTTCCCCGTCATTGATCTGATAGGTCCCACTATGGACACTGCCCTGAAAATCTCTCATATTAGATGCTAGCCAATCTGATCGTTGGGCTATTTTCACTTGAATGTGTACTCGTTTCTCTTTGAAGGGCAATGATCGTCGTGTGTAGTGGATTCTATCAGTATGTTCCACCCATGTGGGGCCCATTGGAGCAACAGTTAGGATCTCTAGACTACCGGCTCACTGAATGTGGAACTTGAATTCTACAAAGCAGAGAACTTTGCTTCTATATATATCCAACTACCCAGCTCTTTTTATTACCCGTTATCAATTTCTATAAGTTTTATTCCTCCATTGCTTCTGACTACCTTTTTAAAATTTTGAGAAAAATGAACATATCAGTAGCAGAAAATACAAATTCGTTGAAAGTAATATATCCGCATCAAGATGGGCATACGGATTGGTATGCTCAGGCCCATCAACCATCCTTCGATTAAGTCTCCCTTCTTTTTTTCCCTGTTTTGACTGTTCTACTACACAGGTGTGCTAGTGCCACTTCATTATCTGGCACATGCCGGTTTACATGATAAGACTGACCAGATAAATGGTTCTGATAACCTTGGGCAGTCTCTGTTCACATGTTCGTTGGTGCAAACAGTGAACTTCACTTTTTAAATAAGGCCCAAAACTTAAGTTCACATGTTCTCTGCTTCATAAATTATCATGAATATAGTAATCAAGACCACCAACTTGTGAGGCCCACTCCATGGATGGGTTATGGCTTCTTCAAGTGTAAGGAATTTGGTGGCCTCAATATGACATAAAAAATGAAAAAAAAAAAAAATGAAAAAAAAAAAAAAAACTGTGTTGAAAACAAGATAAAATTTTGTAAAACCATCTCATGCCATTTTTGTGATTTCAAAAGGCACAACAACCGCCACTGTAGAAAGGACATGACACCATGTAGTAGTGCTAGCAGTTATTGTTAGGGGTGTACATCAAACCAAGTTGAGTTGGCCTCAGCTCGAACTCGTCTCGGCTCGGTCCTCGAGCTTGACTGGCCAGCTCGGCTCGGTTCGGTCAGCAGCTCGGGCCAGTTCGAGATGAGTTTGAGCCAAGATCGAACCAAGTTCGCCCATGCAGCATTTTCACAAACACCTGGACTACACCTTCAAAATCCCGCTGTATGTAAAACAACAGCAATAGTTTTAAAGGTATTTTATCAAACACCTTCTAAACAACATAAAAATCAAGAAAAAAAAAAAGAGGCTATTTGTTTCATATACATACCTTCCTTGCCACCAGCCACACTTCGTTGAGTCATTCCATCAAACACTTGGTGAGCAACATCAATATCAAAGTAACCGAGTCACCGAACTAGTTCGATTAGAGCTGGGTTCGATCCGAGTCGAGTCGACCTAGCGCCAGCTCAAACTCAGCGTAAACTCATTTTCGAGCTCAAAAAATTACCTCGACTCGGCTCAAACTCAGCTTCGAACCAAGTTGAATAGAGCTTTTTCGAGTCGAGTCGAGCGAGCTAACCGAGCTAGCTCAGTTCGTGTACACCTCTAGTTATTGTTATGATAAATGCTTGAGATGATTTATTATCTATTGGTTGGAGAGGCAGTCTACCCAACATAGATCAACATGGCAAGTCTACCCAACATAGATCAACATGGCTATGGACGATGCAATTCCCACCATAAAACATAAATGGCTGATTAGGAAAAGAAAATAGCAGTTTTAATTGATGTATACATGGTCCACAAGATGAGCGGACACACCTGATTTTTGGTCTAGGGTATGTCATGGAGGGCTCACCTGATGAATGATGGCCCAGACTGCCATTCGTACCATGTTGGTACCTATGCCGCAAATCACCTCTTGATCATTCCCTCATTGGAATTCACGGTAATCATCTTTTTTAATGATGGCCATCATAGAAACCCCATGTTGGCCTAGGCCATGAGAGGGAAGAGTTCCACTGCTGCCTTGAAATTTCAAAATGAATCTCGGGATATAATTCTACAGCCACATCATGTCAAATCCTACTAACATTTCCTAATCCTAAATAGCAAGTGAGATGAGAATTGGAGGGTCACATTTGTTCGCAGTGCATCAGATCGAGACTAGTAAACATGAAACACCCAAACATAACCCATAGAACTTGAGAATTAATGAAATTTCATTTCCAAGTTGTAAGAGGCCGAGTTCCCTATTCATTCTAGACAGGGAACTTCCCTGTTGGGAACTTGGTTGGTAGATTTGGGACCCATGGATGGTCTATCCAAGCCCATTGATCTGATGGTCTCATCATCATCCCCATCATTGATGGATAATTCCTAGAATGTCTTCTCAATTGGCCAACTCTAATCCTTCCCATTGTTGGCAAGCAATTACATGGTTAAAAATAAATCAATGAATAAACCACATTCAATGGAAGAAAGACTGAAGATCTGGATGGCTAGTATATTCCAATTTGGGAGATTTTGGGGGGGATGGTCCATCCATAATGGGGGATGTCAAATCAATGGCTTGATAGACCAACCAAGGCCCACATATCTACAAACCAAGCTACATACAGGGAAGCTATCAGCTCAGAATGAATAGAGAACTTGGCCTCTACAAATTCATACCAATGCTCCAATTTCCAGATCATGCACAAAAAATCATAGCATATAAAACAATATGCATTGTTTGTGGAGAGAAATGGAAGGTAGGAAATATGGGGAAAGATAAGATCTTCATCTTTGTATAAGGCGATTACCATTTCCCTAATAGCTGGATGGATCTGTAATTTGCGTTTTCTTTTTTCTTTTCTTTTTTTTTTTTTTTTGCAATTCCTAGTCTTTGGCCTCTCTTTAATAAAATTATTGCTGCTGAGAAAAAAATAATATGCATACAATCACACACAAGGAATATACAACAAAATGATGAAATCATGAACCTCTGCGTGTGGTTGATGTATCTTTGTTTCTGGTGATGAATGACTGAATTCATATGCTTGCATAATAAAATACAGGGAATAGGTGGGCCGTTGTGAACTTTTGATTGCTCCACCAGCAGCAATGGCATCAAATCAGGCACTGTGATCTTCCAAGGAAGAGAAGTTGATTTCATATTCTGCAATTGGCAGCTGGGCAGAGAAACATTGTGAAGAAGTGAGAAGATGCTGCTATAAAATACAAAGGAATAAAATAAGGGGTAATAGTCCTATGTATAAACTGCACAACAATGCTCAGTGTCCATCACTACCCACAATCAGTGCACATTCCCACCGATCCTGACCTTCCAATTGATGGGTCATCTATTTTATGATCCATAAGCCTTAAAATAGAATCCAGTAGCTGTCAGATGAATAGTCTGCCTTCTAGCAGTTGGGAAAACTTAATGCTTATAACAGTGTCCATCTATTGGGGGATTATCATTCAACCAGCAGTGCCATTAGGTTACGATCCCCTTGATTGGATGGTCCAGACCAATTGGCATAGTCAACTGCTGGGCTTTAGAGATGGTTTATACACAGGATTGTGCCCAAAAAGAACTTACCTGGACCTGAAATGACACAAAATCTATAGCAAATAAAATAGAAATATTGTTCTAGAAAAGTTGCAGGAAGGAACATGCAAAAGAGATGAAATCCATACTGCAGTAAACAAACTGGTTGAAATCCAGCGAGACTCTCCCCTGCTTAGCTGTATCGAACGAATTAAATATATTCCTGCAAAACATGATGCGTACGGTATTTCTTCAATATATCTACAAGCTGGATTAGCATTCCAATTCTCTAAATATCTCAACTCTGACAAAAAAAAAGCCGACGAATTTCTATACATGACATGTCCACAAACAAACTAATGCATATATAGTAGCTTAAAGATGATTTATTTTCATACTCTCCAGGTTGTATTGTGGGATTCCATGGGTAGCTACAAGTGATTACTGACACAAGCTAAGAAGTTTGTAAAGCCAATTAAGAAATCAAGTGGGAAGACAAGATATGAAACATTTGAGTATCCAGTTTAACCCAATTTGAGGTTTCCACATTCTCTGAGAACTGATAGCTTCTTTTTTTTTCTTTTTTCTTTTTTTTTTTTTTACACACGCACACACACCCCCACACACTCACGCCACACGCACACACACCCCACACACGCACACCTTGGGATTTCACCACCATGGGTACTCGAACCCTTGACCTGGTGTTGAAACTCCAAGGAGTCTACCACCCGGGTAAGAGTAAGGACCCACGGTGAGAACTGATAGCTTATTTGGTCATTCTATCCTCATCTCTAGGATTATTTTTTTTTCTCCTACTCTTGGGATTTTTGTAGGAATCTTGAAGGAGAGGAGAGAATACTCGAGATAATGAATTAGATTGTTTATGTGATCACCATTCAACAGCAGTAAATAACACAATTAGATTGTTTATGTGAGACACAAATAAACATCACCATTCAATTAGATTGTTTATGTGAGACTAAATAACACAACTAGCATAGGTCGGTCACACACACACACACACACACACACACACACACACACACACACACACACACACGTGCATGCACGCACGCACAGATTTAGAGAGAGTACACATTTACAAGCAAGTAAAAGGTGCAGCCCAGTAGGGTGAGCCCCACCATGATGTGTTTCTGAAATCCACTCTGACCACCATGCGTGAATCAATATTAGGCCTGAGGATTAAAAAAAATAAAAAATGGCTACATCAGTGATTCAGACGGGGACCACACCCTCTAACCTGTTTCCCTTGGTGTGGCCCACCTAAATCTGTAAGAGCCTGATTTTTGGCCTCAGGCCTAAATTTTCGTGTGGAATTGAATGGTTCAAGTGGATTTCACATACTCATCATGGTGGGCCCTGTAAAAAATCTCTCCTAAATGTTTCCTATGGTGCGACTCACTTGAATCATGAGTCAGCCTGATTTTTGGGAGCTGCACCTAAAAATGGATGCAGCAACTGATGGTCAAAGCGGATTGTACATACACATCACAGTGGAACCCATAGAAAACCAAGGGTGGGCATTCCCCTACCAATTGTTTCCCTTGGTGCAGCTCACCCAGATCGTGGATGTGGCTGATTTTTGAGCATTAGGTTAACATGAGCCAGCATGTAATGGTTGGAGTGGATTTTAGAAACACATCAATGTGGGGCCCACCCAAGCCAACCACTCCTTTGCTCACAAGTAAAGTTGCTTATGGTCTGGTTCGCAGTAGACTGCAACTCTAAAACAAACAAATTACAAATGTTCAAAACAATTAATTGGTAGAAGAACGAGATTGTCCGGTGAGAAACTCTTCAAATTTCCCAAGATATGGCAAGCTAGAATAGGAGAAAGAAGAAAGAAGCTCAAGCTATTCACAGAGGGTAAGGTATTGTAAGTCAAGCAGAAATCAGGTTAAATACAAGATCCCAAGCTCGTTTAATACCAACACTAGCTTCTCTTTTGAACGTAAATATAGAAAAAAGAAATAAAATGGAACATAAGATTAAGCATACGTTTGAAAAAACTATCATTATACGTACCTAGTTGACTGTACAAATATACAAAGTGATATAAAATCATCCAACCGGAACCTGCCCTTCTTGTTTTGATCAAAGCTCTGAAAATGATCAGGAAAGCAGCTGTCTCAACAGATTTTTCCTATTGCAGAAATTCAGAGGAAATAATCAAACATGTACAAACAGTGAACAGAATAATTGTGATACATGATTTATACAATCAGAAATCGAACAAAGATATATACTGGAAACAATAACAGATGATTTAGCATGTACTACCAGTGTTTTAAATAGCTTGCACCATGTAGCATGTAGCTTACGCTACATAGCGCAGCTTAGCCTTAATGCTATGTAGCTCATGAAAATAGCTTAAGTCGCATGTAGCCTACACTACATGCTAATTTACATACACTACATGCTACATAGACTATGGTACATGTTACGTAGCTTACTATACAAGTTAGTTTTCACAGAAACAAAAAAGTTATTAACGTTTTCACTTTTCAATGATTTGTTACTTTTTCTATTTTTCAATATAAAATTAGTCAATGTTTTCAGCAATTTTAGTAAAATAATAAAATCAACAGTATTGTTGCTCATTCTTTATTTTATAGTTAATCTTTGCCCTATTTTTCCTTATGTTATATCATGAAATTTCATGATATTGGTGCAACCAAGCGCAATCTTAATTAAAAATATCGTAGCAGCATGTAGCTTATGCCTTATGCTTCAGAGAGTGAATGTTGTGCTACATGCTATTCGCTATTTAATTGCTACTCTCTCTCTCTCTCTCTCTCCCTCCCTCCCTCCCTCCCTCCCTCTCTCTCTGGATAACCAGTCTCGCTCTGGATAACCAGTTGCTTCATCGAGCTTTTGGTGAAGACTATGCCCCATAAAATCTCTGATGTTGGATGAACCAGTTGCTTCATCAGGCTCTGGCGATCATGAGGTGTAGACCTTCAAATCTAGTGGTCAGGAAGCATTCATGATGGGGCCAGATCTTCAAATCTTGCAATCATGGAACATTGATGGTGGGGCCCAACATACAAATATTCAATACCATTGGACCCAAAATTTCCTAGATCGAAAGCATCTTTCTTGGATTAAAGTGAATTGTTGCTATATTTCTCTCCAATGTTTTAAATATCAATGATATCAGCCGATATATCCCACGATATATCTTGTATCCCACCTGTGCAATACGAAATGCACAGGTAGTACCGATATATACCACATGTTCGATCCGGTGAACATTTTCAATTTCCGATCCCTTTTTTTGTTGAAGTTATGTTAAATCAATGTTAAATGGTTATAAATCCATTGGTTCTTCATGTTTTGCATGAAAAATCATGGAGTTAGAGCTTTGATTTCGATATCCATTGGTTCTTTATATTCTCCATGTCTTTTTAAAAATTTTCCTTCAACCAACTATCAATTGAGACTAATTTTGAAGTATCTAGGAATATTTAATGAAATGGTCATCACATACACTCTAATTTCAAAATTTGGGTGCAGGTAGTCCAATTTGGTGAAAATTAGGGAAAATTCTAAGTTTCCTCAATTTCTTCCAAATTGCTTGCAATGTTGGACTCCAAACATGACATCAAGAATGTATGAGGGCTGATTTACTAATTTGTTAAGTCCTTGTCAATTTTTGAAAAAAAAAAAATCATTTTTCGATAAAAATTATTAAAATATTATTTTTTTTTTTCAAAATTTCCCTTCCACCAGCTATCAATTGAGACTAATTTTGAAGTATTTAGAAGTGTTTGGTGAAACGATCATCATATACACTCTAAATGTTATGCATTCAATTTGAATATAGTTGCATTAGTTCAATCAGATAGCGTATAGCTTACGACCCTATACAAAGGAAAGCTATTATGTGCACTTCTTTTTTGAGATGTTATGATTTAAAAGTATGTATTAAGGTCTTTTTTAACAATCCTTGAAGTTTCATTGCAAAATTCAATCATTTTCCCCATGTTTCCCAAAAGTGTGATAAATTACCTGATACAAACGACATACCACGTGCGATAACCGATACGTATCTGTACCCCAAGGATGCGATACGTAATGTGATACCGATATTTCGAACACTGTTTCTCTCAACCGTGTATTCGTTGGCACCTACTAAAGGGCTAGGACTTCTTTCAAGTTGGAGGGTTTTGTGGTGCATTGGCCATCCGAAATGAGGCACATAATACCAAATTTTCAGATCAATGAACCATGGGCCCCGATTGATACCACTGTAGAAACTGAAATCCCCAACAGACTACAACCTTTTGGGGCCAAGCATTGTATCATAAAAGATGGAGGGCCCAACTCATAACCTGTTTGAATTATTGGCCACAATTTCCTGGATTGAAAGATCCTAGCTGCACACACTACAAAATTTTGCTTTCTTGGAAGAATGTGAATCATTGCAATATTTCTTTCTTAACCGTTTATTTGTTGACCACCTATCAAAGTTTAGGATTCTTTCAATCTGAGGGCGTGTTAAGGATAGGATATGTATGGGACAGGCCCTGAGTTAACAATTAGCAATGTACCCAAAGCTTTAAATAACACGTGGGACAACCAACCATCAATCCAGACTGTCCATTCACTCCATACCACTATTGACAGCCTATGAAGCAACTCCAATACCAATTTGGTGATACTAATCATCCAATCAATAGCATGAAGAGGACAATAAAGATCAAGCATAAGTCTTATTTTGAAACATCTAGGCTATAGGACAGGTTGGATTGCTATGATTCTAAAGAAGCACTTTAGTTGATGAACCATCAAATCTATGGCTCATAAAAAAAAAAACAAACATTTATAACACAATGGCCAAATTCAAAGGGTTAGGATCATCCAATCAATGTGATTTTTGCATTATGGTTACCCCTTGTGGCATGAAATGAAAGGACAATCTAGATCAACGATAGATCGTCCTACATGCCAATTTAGAGCTCAGCAACATTGCTAACATCCCCCATTAAGGTGGGATGTTGGCAGCATCCCAAGAGCTTCTAAATGATACACAGAACCGCCAGTCATCAATTTAGACTATCCATTCATTCCATACAACTATCAGCACGCCATGATGCAAAATTTATACCGATCGGAAAATCCCAACCATACAATCAACAACATGAAAAATGGACGGTTAAAATAGAGTGGAGAGAAAATAAGTTAAATCATCATCTTGGAACATCCATTCAATAGGCCTACCATGAATTGCTTATGATTCCAAATATGCACTTTGGTTAGATGATGCTAACCATCCAATCTATGGCTCGTAATTTTTTTTTTTTTTTTTAAAGGACAATTACAACAAAATGACCGGCATTTAAATAGTTAGGATCATCCAACTGAAGTAACTTCTTTCTTTGGATCATGGCCTGCTCTAGTAGTATGGACTGATGGACAGTCTAGATTAACTGTGCACTGTTCCATGTGTCAAAGCTTTCAGGATATTGCTAACATCCACATATTAGCATTTCCCACACATGCATTTGTCCATGCATGTGTCTGTAAATAGGATTAATATAGCCAAACCCAAATGCTGGGACAAGGCTATGATAATGATGATATATAACTTCAACCCATCTCACTAAATAAATCTCCTGCACAAGAATCAAATAGATAGCTTTGTTTGAATTTTGATAAATGTAGAGTACTCATTCCTGTCATCGCATAAACATTAAACAAGGTCAATGTTGTGCAGGATGACGAGGTGTATACATACATATGTGCAATGTATTACAACTACTTTCGAGAAAAGGAGAGAGTGACAACGAAGAGAAACGTTATCTTGCACAAAATCATCCATGAATGTGTTTATGAGGATTCAGATACAACAGTAGAAAGTTTTTCATTTTTAAAAAAATCTAAGCCTGAAAAAAGGGAGATAACACAACGAAACAAAAGAGAAAAAAATGGCATACATAGCTTTATTAATTAGCAATTAGCATGGAAGTGCAGGAGAACATCAAGCTAAGAACGGAAATATTCCTGCTTCACAATGCAGCAATTTCGAAGGGAGGGTGACAACAACAGATTGCAACTACAACCTACAATGGTGGCAGCAACTTTTACTGAGAGTGTTTTTTATATCACATGAAGCCCCATAGAGATATTTCCAAGGTTTTGGAATGTGCGTCAGCATAAACTGAGAAAGAATTTTTATTTATTAATTATTATTATTATTATTTTACCTAAGGTCATGGACGAAGCAGAAAATTTTCAATCAAATTGAAGTATTAAGAATACTGATATTGTGTGATACAATAGTCAGGGTAATAAGTTGCAACAAAACAATTTTTATTTTTATTTTTACAACCAAACATATACCCACCTCTTTAGATTACATGGACACAATATTTACATACTTATAGAGAGAGAGAGAGAGAGAGAGAGAGAGAGAGAGAGAGAGAAGAGAAGAAAAAAACTTGGCTACTAGTAACCATCATTGTAAATTCTGTACAAGCATTCCCTTTCTGTCTTATATAATTTCTACCAAATAGTCTTATTACAAGCATTATCAAGATAGCTTCTCTACTAAGATTGTATTTTGATTTCTCCAGCATCCCAATCAAACAAAATTAACAAGGGACACTCACATCCAATGTTTTCAGTATCAACGATATCGGCCAATATATCCCATAATATATCATGTATCCCACCTGTGCGATACGAAATGCACAGGTAGTGTCGATATATCCCATCAGTTCAATCCGGTGAGCATTTTCAATTTCTTATCATTTTTTAATGTAAACCATGTTAAATTAGTATCAAATGGTTACAAATCCATGATTCTTCATGTTTTGCATGAAAGATCATGGATTTAGAGCTTTGATTTCGAGATTTGGGGGAGATTGACCGTGCTGTGGAAATTTTGGAAAAATAGAAAATTTTCAATTTCTCGCAAATTGGTTGCAATCTTTGTTTCCAAACACAAAATCAAACATGATGTAACCTGATCTAGTTATTCTTGGTAATTTAGGGATATTTAAGAAAATTTTATTTCTTTAATTAAAATGTTAATTTTTTTTTTTTTCAAAATTCCACTTCGATCAGTGGTCAATTGGCCCCCATTTCAGATTATTCAGGAGTGTTTGATGAAATCATCATCACATGCACTCTAATTTTGGGATTTGGGTGAAGATGGGCCGATTTGCGGAAAATTGTGGAAATTCAAAAAATTTTCCAAATTTTCTCAAATCGAAGAGGATGAGTACCAGTGTTATGTTAGAAAGTATCTTCACTGGTATCATTCTCCTATGACCTGGGCATAGTATTGTTGGTTTATGGAGCAACAATACTATGCCCGGCCCAATCGAGATGGATATAATGATTTTAAGTCAGAGTGTATCTCTATGTGGGTTTGAGCCACGTCCACACATTATTCATAGGTATATTTCTAGTTTTCTATTTCTTCTTTTGCTTTTGAATATATTGCTTATGTTTACATACATGCTTCTTACGTTTATAAATTATATGAATAGACTTTGAATATGCTTGCATTAATTCAGTCAAACAGTACATAGATAAGGACCCCATACAAAGGAAGCCTATTATGTGCAATTGTTTTTATGATGTTTTGATTTCTAAGTGTATATTGGTGTCTTTTTTAACAAGCCTATTATGCATTTTTCACATCTAGTTGATAAAGAGGCCACCAAAAAAGGCAGCAAGGGACGACGCTGACATGACGACGACGCTGACATGATGACGCCGCACACGCCGACGAGGAAGACGACGACGCTGCACACGACGTTGACGACGACGACAATGCGGTACTGAGGTCGACTACTTCATAAAGCCGTTCAGCTCTCCATGTCTACCAACGAACCTCCCGGAAACACAGATTCGACGTGGACCCTCGTGCAACCCAAAATCCGATCCCGACCCCTGATGAACAACAATCGCCGAAAATACTCCTCATACCCCACCCTCTTCGTCAAAGGATATCCATTTGGATAGGCCCCACTCAACTTAGAGAAAGTTTTCGGAAGAGCTGGCGCTGTTATGGACGTTGTCATGCCTCGTGACAAAGAAAGTGGGGCCTACCGAGGTTTTGCTCTTGTTCGGATGAGCAGCGAGGCAGAACTAGCCAGGGCGGTGGCCATGCTTCACGGTGATAGCTACGGCGGGAAAAAACTCCTAGTCCAAAGAGCCCGATACGGCCCCGAATCTCTATTCCCTGCCTCTAATCACAAGAGACCTATCCAACCTCATGTTAATCCTACTGAAAGTCGTCTTCCTCACCCTGGAATGACCCGCAAAACTCCTACTCCCCTGGATCCCCCTGCTAGGCTGGATTCCTGTTCTTTTAGAGACGCTCTTCTCCATGGTATCTCAGCTGACACCCACGTCGAGCCGCCTCACGAGATGATGATCGTAGAACATTGCCCTCCTCTTCGTAACAATGCCCCGAATGATCAGGACGATTTCTCTCTCTATCGATCAGGCGACATTCGAGAAAAACCGCAGCGAATTGGCTAAAACGGTTGTCATCATAACGACCGACGATGCTTCCATTCCGGCAGTCAGGGCATGGATTAGAGATTGTACTGGTTTCCAATATGGGAATTCCGACATCAAACAATTAGGATACAACGCTCTGTGGGTCAAGGTTTGTCCGGGTTTAAACCTTGAAATGCTTAAAATGGCAGGCCACTTGCATGCCTCGGGTCCGGTTGTTAAGATCTTAGATTGGGAAGAATTTTCCATTTTCAGCAAAGAGAACAACTGGTTGCACATATGGGATGTTCCGATGGAATGTTGGTCCGACGATTTCATCATCAAAGCAGTCTCCCGCCTCGGGTTCATACTCGAGATCGACCCGAAAACGCAGATGGGGGTGGGTGTTATCAAAGCCCAGGTGAGAAGGCCGAAAGGATCACCTCTGCCAAATTATCTCCGAGTTAAGGTTAATAACCAGATCATCTTGCTCCCGGTGCAAAAAGAACAATCCAAATCTTTTCAACCCAGATGAGGAGATGTTTGGCGCGATAGAGAATCGCCCATATCCATGCAGCCTCTGCCACAACAGAATCAGGGAGAAGAAGGTGCACCTTCCTCGAACTCCGCCGAACCACCATTCACACAGGCCACCCGCGCTCCTGCATCCTTTTCAAATCCCGTCAAAACCCGTCAATCGGAGAGGCTACGTGGCAACTCCTCAGCAGTTTTAGAAAATCGTCTGACGAGAGATATCTCTACCTGCGGCGGGGAGACTTCGAGATCGACGGAGAACGAGCCACGCGTCCTCAGGTGGTATCCTCATCGCCTGGAAGTCTTCGAAGTGGGAGTTACAATTATCGTTGACAGGATCCTTCTCGAAAGCAGCCATCCTCAAAGATAAGAATTCCAACTTATCCTTTTGCATTATCTCAGTTTATGGTCCTAACAATGATTCCTTAAGGCAGAAGCTATGGGATGAACTGACTGCCATGCGACAGTCCTTTTCAGGACCTTGCTGTTTCGTGGGTGACTTCAACGTCGTGCAGTTCGAGGAGGAGCATTCCCGCAAAAGGAGATCCACTTCTGCCATGCTCTCCTTCGCGGACTGGATTCAGGACCATCAGCTCGTGGACCTCCCTCTCACAGGTGCTAAATATACATGGACCAATGGTCGCAAGTAGCAGATTCAATCTAGGCTCGACAAGTTTCTTTTATCTTCGGACTGTCTCAAACTCTTCCCGGTTGTTAATCAGATCGCCCTCCCCCGAACAACTTTCGACCACTATCCCATCCTTTTATCTGAATCCGAGGTTAACTGGGGCCAAGGTGTCCCATATCGGTATCGGTTGGCATAACGGTGACCTCCAAAACCGATACGGATACGGGGGCATAACGGCCAGTAACGGCGCAAATTTTTTTTTTCCAAAAAAATATGAAAAAATATGGATTAAATCCAGAATATTCTAAGCATTCCAAATATGCATTCATTTATAAATTGGAACATGTTTATGGTGGTGTAACGGTCCACTCTTTGGTGAGAAGTTGTATCGGACTGTCTGATGAATTTATGAACCAGATAACCTGAATTTGACTACAAAATTCATATATTTAATTTTCTAACTATCTACTATCAATGATAGATATATTAGAATGAATGTAATATGAAAATATCTTACATTTGGTGTTTGCAATTATTTTTTAGGAATTTCTCGAACATGCGTAAATAGAAAAAAAAATATAAAATGGCACCCCAAATCTATAAAATGCACATTAACGTGTTCTACTATGATTAACACATCACATGGCATGATTAAAACAGCAAAACAATCATTAAAAAATGATTTTTCAAATTTTTTTTAAAAAAAAAAGGCCATAATTAATGCGTAAATAGAAAAAAATATTAAAAAAATATAAAATGGCACCCCAAATTTGTAAAATGCACATTAACATGTTCTACTATGATTAACACATCACATGGCATGATTAAAACATCAAAACAATCATTAAAAAATGATTTTTTGAATTTTAAAAAAAAAAGGGCCATAATTAATGCGTAAATAGAAAAAAATATTAAAAAAATATAAAATGGCACCCAAAATCTGTAAAATGCACATTAACATGTTCTACTATGATTAACACATCACATGACATGATTAAAACAGCAAAACAATCATTAAAAAATGATTTTTCGAATTTTAAAAAAAAAATGGCCATATTTAATGCGTAAATAGATAAAAATATAAAATATTTATAAAATGGCATTTGTTGTATATCCATGTGGTCCATCCTTTTTGCCCACTTATTTCAAGGCATGGACCAAAAAATGAGGCTGATCCAAATCTTAGGTGGATCACAAAATGGGCCTTAAGAAGATTTTAACGGCAGGCATTCAATCCCAACTGCGTGGTCCAATTGAGATTTTGATCCCTTCATTTCAAGGATCATGCTTTAAAATGAACTTGAAAAATTATGAATGGCATGGATTTACCATACATAAATCAAGGTGGGCCCCACCGCATGCAATAAAATAGTGAGTGTGCACTATGCAGCGTGCACTGCAGATTATACAAAAAAAAAAAAAAAAAACTGCGTGGCCATTCCGTTCGGTTTTGCTGGAAAAAGAAAAGAAAAGAGAGGGAAATGAAAAGAAAAGACAGAAAGCAGAGAGGGGACCGAACCGAGAGAGAGAGAGAGAGAGAGAGAGAGAGAGAGAGAGAGAGGGTTGCCGGCAACCGCAGCAGCCGCAGCCCCATTGTAAGAAGAAGAAGAAAAAGAAGAAGAAGAAGAAAGAGAAGAAGAAGAAGAAGAAAAGAAACGAAAAGGTAAGTTTTTTTCTTCTTTTTTTTTTTCAAGGCCCGTAATCCGTAACGGCCGTTATGACCCGTAACGGCCGTTACTGTCACAGAATTCCATAACGGCCGTTTTGACCCTGTATCGCGTAACGGTGTCAACCGTTACCGTTACGTATCGGCCGATACGGCCGTATCGTAACGGATACGGGACACCTTGACTGGGGCCCCAAACCGTTCAAATTCAACTCGGCCTGGCTCCGCATCCAAGGTTTCAAGGAAAACATCGTTCATAGGGTGATCTGTAAACTGAGATTCATCAAGGAGAAAATCAAAGAATGGAAGATATCTGAATTGCGCCAGCACGAGATGGAGACGGAAGCTCTTTTCGATGAACTGCATGTCATGGACTCCAAGGTTGATGACTCTGATCTTTCAACGGACTTCCTATCCAGATGTATTCAGCTTATCCAATCCCTGTTGGCCAGATCTCTTGAAGATGAAATTACTTGGAGGTTGAAATCGAGATCGATATGGATTTCGGAAGGAGATAAAAACACTCAATATTTCCATTCTATCGCCAACATGAAGACCCGGGCAAAGACCATTCTCAGCATTTCCAAAGATGACATCCAAATCGACAACCCTAATGTCATATCTAAAATGGCTGTCGACCATTTCAAATCCGTCCTCTCTTCTGAGGGACGGAATAGACCTCGCCTAGACAGGATTGTTTTCTATTCGCTGCAGAAATCTGAAGCTGACATTTTGGAAGCAACGTTCTCGAATTTGGAAACTAAACAGGCTATCGATGCCATGGGAGGTGATAAATCGCCGGGTCCTGATGGCTTCCCCATCAGCTTCTTCCAAAGCTTCTAGGACACGGTGCGGCCAGACGTCATGCATTTCCTTCATGAATTCCATTCAAGAGGTAAGCTTTCGAAGGGCATCGGTGCGTCGTTTATTGCCTTTATCCCCAAAGTCCCTAGAGTGGAATCCTTCTCGGATTTTACACCCATTAGTTTGATCGGCAGCCTGTACAAAATCCTCGCCAAAATTCTGGCCAACAGACTATCGGCGGTGATAGGGAAGTTGATTTCTAAATATCAGAATGCGTTTATCCAAGACAGACAGATCATCGACGGAGCATTAATTGCTAACGAAGTTCTCCACTCCTGCCACTCTTCAGGAAAAAAAAAAAGCCTGTTTTGCAAGCTAGACATTGAGAAAGCGTATGACCACGTCGATTGGGGGTTTCTCCAATACCTGATGGCCCGTATGGGATTTGGAGCTAAATGGAGATCCTGGATCAAGTCCTGCATCGAGTCAGCCCATCTTTCCGTTCTTCTCAACGGCGTCCCGAAAGACTTCTTCCCTAGTTCGAGAGGATTGCAGCAGAGGGATCCTCTATCCCCTCTTCTCTTTCTCTTCATTGGTGAGGCTCTTTCTCAAATGTTGCAAAAAGGCCAGCATGCTGCCCTCTTCAGCGGTATAGTGATGCCTGGGGTCCTTACGCCGATCTCCCATATCCAATTCGCTGATGATACCCTTATTATGATCAAAGCTGACGAGGAAGCCATATCTAACCTCCACACAACTCTAAGATGCTTCGAGGCAGTCTCCGGGCAGAGAATTAATATGGACAAATCCAAAAATTTTGGGGTGAACCTATCAGACCGGGAACTTCATACCTATGCTACCTCTTTCGGGTGCTCCCACGCTCAGTTCCCAACTTCCTTCGTCAGTCTTCCGCTCGCTTATGGCCCTCCCCCACTATCTATGTGGGACAAGATCGTCGATAAATTCCACAAATCGCTGGCCAGATGGAAATGTAGATTTCTATCCATGGGGGGCAAACTCACCCTCATTAAAGCTGCATTATCCAACATCCCGCTTTACTTTGTCTCTTTTCAAGTGCCCTCTCTCGGTACTTTGTCGTATTGATAATCTGAGAAGAAATTTTCTGTGGTGTGGGAAGGAAAATCAGAAAAAGTTTCACCTGTTAGACTGAAACAAGGTGTGCAGCCATTTTCAAGAAGGAGGCGCGAGTGTCAAACGTCTGAGGATCATGAACAGATCTCTCCTGGGGAAGTGGATTTGGAGACTAGGCTCGGAATCAGACGCTATATGGTGCAGCATGATTAAAGGCAAATATGGGACTTCGCCAGGGGGCTGGTGGACGAAGGACTCTTCAGCTTACAAAGCTTCTCACATCTAGAGAGGCATTCTGAGATCCAAAAATCTGGTGCTCAACAACTTGGGTTTCGATTTGGGGAGGGGTAACTCCATCCGGTTTTGGGAAGACTGTTGGATAGGAGACTCAAGCCTCAAGAACAGATTTTCAGCTATTTATCGCCTCTCCGTCAACAAGGACAGCCCTATCGCCGATTTTTATTTAGCTTCTCAATCAGGCGCTGTCTGGAGCATCCCGTGTCACAAGCACCTCCACGACTGGGAGATAATCGAGTATGCCAACCTCCTCGGAGTTCTGTCCACTGCTTCTCCCAACCAGACGGAATCGGATAAGATTATCTGGAAGATCGATAAGTCAGGCAATTTCTCGGTTAAATCCCTCTATGCGCTCCTAACCCGTCCCTCCACTGCTCACCGAGCCCCTGCTTTTATCTGGAAATATCCTATCCCTCCCAAGTTCATTTGTTTTGTTTGGCTCACATCAAAAAATAGGATCCTCACGATCGATAACTTGAAGAAAAAAGATATGCAACTCCCTAACATCTGTCTCTGCTGTATGGGGAATGAGGAAACTGTTGATCACCTCCTGATTCACTGCCCGTTCGTCACCAAGATTCGGGAGGACTTTCAATCTCATTTCAATGTCAAAGGGTGTGTCCCGGCTTCCACTCGCCTCGTCTTAGAGTATTGGCACGGTTTCAAGTTGGGCAAGAGTCGCTCCTCGGTCTGGCGCATGGCTTTAGTTGCTATTTGGTGGGCGGTGTGGAAAGAACGAAACGAGAGATGTTTCAACAATTCTCACTCTTCGGTTTCCACTGTGGGGTCCCGGGCAAAATCCTTTGTTATCGAATGGGCTACCAATATTCCGGCTCTCAAGGGTTTCGATTTTCTTTTCTTAGGACCTTAGCGTTGTCTTTTTCTTTTTTTTTAAATCTCTTTTCGTGTTTTGCGTCTCTGCCATCTCGGCAGAGTTTGCTGTTTTGCTTTCTTCTTCTCTTTTTTAATGGAATCTTCGTTATCTTTGAAAAAAAAAAAAAATTTTAAAAATAGACCAATTTTCTAACGTTTCCTCGTGTTTGCCAACAACAACGATACATTACACGATATGACCGATACATCCCATACGATAATCGATATGTATCCATATCCCAAGGGTGCGATACATTATGCGATAACGATACGGAAAACATTGCTCAAATCAAAGATTACACCTAACACTAGATTTAAGCACTCAATGCTCTAGTTTTAGAATTGGCACTCGGAAGGAAATTGAAGAAAACATTCAAGTATTATATCTGGTTTCTACAAAAGTGACTGTGGGGCATCTTGTGTTCCTTCAGCAGTTCAAGGTGCCAACATGGTGTGTTTCAGTTACAAGTGCTACATCACAAGTAGTTACTCTGAAGAACGCATAAGTGCCCAGAATATTACAGCATTACCTCACAGACTGTGTAAAAAGCAGGCGAGTCAAGGGAGAATCCAATTTTCACCAATGCCTACATCCATAGTTCAACTTCAGTGCTTCATTCAGGTTAACAAGTGAAATGGAAGTTAAACACTATAGCCTTCAATAACTTTCAAATGCAGTGGAGTTTGGTTCCATGGTCCAATGATCATAACAATGTAAGTGTAAGACGACGAGAGAAATGAGGGTATTGAAGTTCTGAAATCGCAAGTTCACACAATAACAGAAGAATGCATGCAGTTTCATGCTATGCTGATAACACTTGCATATGCGAGGATGTGCTGGCCTGGTCCTAGCTAAAAAATCTCACTCAATCATGCCATGGGGTGCATGCAAATGGAACTTACATATGCAAGGAATCACAATTACTTTTTTGAAAGATAAGAAGTAACAATCATGCAGACTCAATCATGCTGATGTAAGTTGCAGAATACCTTCAAAGACAACACTTGGATAAACAAAAGGGAATAATGACATAGCAGCTCCTATATTGGAGAAGGCAGAATGCCGAATAAAATTAATGAAAGCAATTGCAGAAGACTCTGCTTGCGTTTTCCTACAGGATTTAATTGTTCACGCAAGATCATCGATAAAAGCGTGAAAGCCAAGTAGTTGACCCCATATGTCATGAATATTGAGGAATTAATAGTTGGAGCCTATGAAGCCTGTTCTTCTCTTATGCAGGCTCCCTCTAACTTCAAATATCTACACATTGAAAGTGGGAGAGTGGGAGCTTGATTAATTCCCGCAGAACCAATGAATAAATTAGTGATTGACCTTCAGGATTCTGAAAAATCCACTCAACACATCGTTGAAGTAACCTCAACATGAATAAAGGTGTGTGCTTTGTGTGTTATGTAGATATAATGTGTATGTATGTGCTATTAGTGTGTAGTTTGTGTAACCTGAATATATGGATGCACGTCTACTGTCTGCATGTGTACGTATGACTTAAAAGTGCATACATGGTGTTTTAATTGGTTTTTACTGCTTAAGAGAATTTCTTTCCTTTTACTTGTTTTAAGAAACAAAGTTATGAGAGGGGCTGCAACACGCTCATCACTTCCTCACAAGTTCGTTCCCATTTCCCTCTTGTTTCATCATCATCATCACGAGGATTACCAACGTCTGCGGTCTGCCTGCTGTGTATGTGTAATGTAGAGTCGGTTGACAGCCTTTTCATTCACTGCCCTTTCGCTAGAGAGCTGTCAGAGCAGTTCTTGGGTATCTTCGGCATCTCTTGAGTGATGCCGAATTCGATTGCAGGCTTCCTTCTCTCTTGGCATGGGGGTGGGATTGGTAAGAGAGGATGGATGTTATGGAGGTTGTCATTATTGGCCAGCTTTTGGGACTCATTGGGAGAGAGGAACAACCGATGCTTCCCGTAACTATAGTGGGGTTATTTCAGAGGTATTTAGAAGAACAAAATTGGATGTAATGGATTGGGTCTCATAATTCTTTTGGCCTCTTTGGCCTTTTTGATCAATAAAACCGTCAACTTCATCAACATCTAAACCTCATCCCAACTAATTGGGGCTGGATACATGAATCCTTTTCTACCACTCCACTCTATCAAGGGCTTTCGAATGTCTTATTGTGCAGATTCATGTTAGAAGTTATGTCATAAGTTTCACGATGGCTACCAACTTGACACAACTCTCCTTTATCTAGGCTGGGGACCGGCAATGAAAGCATACAACTCCCACAAGCACAATGTAAAAGTCAATTACATAGGTTGATTACAATCAAATGTTGTCTAATAGCCTATTACAAACATTGATTACAATCAACAAGTTTCTCTCTAAGTTCTTTGATGTGATGTGGGTTATGCCAGCCTCGATAGGAGCCCTTCCATCTATTTGGCATATGGTTGAGTTTGGAAAGCAAAAGAAGCCTCTTTGGACATTGGCTCTTCTTGCCACCTTGTGGGCAATCTAGGGAGAACAAAATGGTAGATGCTTCCAAAATGAATCTTCTTTTCCTCCAAGCTATTCTCCTTGTTGGTGGGTTTCTTAATAAATTGTTGTTATCTCTAAAAATTATATATATAGGAGGGTTCAAGTTTTTTAAAGCTTTACTCCCACCATAGCAAATGCATGATGAAAGCTAAAGTGCAATTCTTCTGGATGAGAAATTACATCAGCTAATGTGTCTCGTATTTTCTGGAGAGTGACAATTATGGTCTACACACCATAATTTTCTGAGTGCCTCATTGTCTGCAGCTCTGAATGCGTCAGTCTGAGAGTATTAAAAAGAACTATATACAAATGAAAGGTAAGTTTCATGAACCGTTCATATCGATTTCTTTCATCAATAAATAACAAGAAATGATACTAGAAAAAGAAGAAGAATGGAGAAAACGATCCAGTTTCTTATTCAAAAGAATGTGATGATGTAGTTTTTCTTTGGGTGGATTAAGTAATCAGCAGACTGAAACATTTACATCAGCAGGACGTGAGCCTAGGCTACAAAGCGGTAGAGAAACATGGTAACAATATTCCAAGTTATGCAAAATATCATGCAAAGATTGTTCTATCCATCCGAAAGTTAGGAGAAAGATACATTAAAAATAAAATAAATACCTCATAAACATCCTCAGGACTAAGATATCCACGGCCCCTGTAACATAAATGAAGGATATGAAGGTAGAGTCTACACAGACTATTTTGTTGATGGCAATAGATTCTTGTCAATTCGCAATGACTATATCATACAGAAACAGTCGTTATATATTCAGCTCTACCATTTTTACAATCATTGAACTGTAGACATGAGAACCCAAAGTTGACAAAGAAGAATAAGACACCTTCAGAAAATGCTAGTAAATTTGACATGTGCAATGCATGTGAAGAGAGGGGAATTTTTGCAAGTTGGGGAAGAGGAGCAAAGAAGTGGTTGTCAAAAGTGGGAGATGACAGGTAGAGCCAGATGAACCAGAATATGGCAAAGCCATCTTCCTACACACCAGTCAAGATAATAAATTGATCAAATCCATTCATGTACTGGGCTCTAGCATGGATGGCTTATGTTTCAAAAATCAAACCTATTATTTATTTATTTATTATTATTATTATCTTTGAAAGATGATGAATTTTATTAAGGCCAAAAGCCAGCAAGATGCAAAGAAAAACAGAAAAACAAAAACAAAAACAAAGCAAAGAGAAAAAGGAAACAAACAGCAAGAAACCTGAAAAACCTAAAAATAAAAGAACAAAAAAAGAAGCTATATAAACAAACCCAAACAAAGAAGGAAAAAACACCCTCAAGGACCCCAATCTCTAATACAAGAGGCAACCCCAGTAAACACCTCCGATGTAGAGCTCCTAATATTACAAAAGCGCTGCCCATTTCTTCCCATCCATATACACCAGAGGGCTAACAGAGCTATCCTCCATTTCTTGGATCCGAGGATACCTCCCTCATCAAAATGGCAGCGGCGAAAAAGATATTCAATGGAGTACAGCATCACCCAGCAGATCCTCGCCATGCTGAAGATTCTGGACCAAACAATGTGGGAGGAGCAGGGAGCAGTGGATGAAATTAATCACCACTAGAGCGTCAGTGAAAATCCTAGCATTTCACACACACAGGTGGAGGAACATAAAATGCTCAACTGGCACATGGGGCACTCTTTCACCACAAACTAATGCACATTTTCCATATCTAGGAATTGCAGAAAGTAAAAACATTAAATAAGCAGAAAAGACTGCCATAACAGATAATTCCTTGGACAAAAATACGATAGTTCTTGTCTTGTCAGAAAAACACAAGAAACCATCAGTGCTATTTCACTAGACCGATTAATTACTCTCTTTTTTTTTTAATCTCGTACAGCCAACCATGCAAGCACAACACCCTAAACAAGGGCTCCTGCCCCAAATGTTATAAAGGTCTTCAAACTACAGGTTCAAGCTTCAGATGTAACAGTTATTTGATTGTGAAAAGGAATCCTACTAAAATTGCACAACAATGAGATCTGCAATAGAGAGAATGAACCAACCCATCCAGCACATATAGAACTGTAGGAGTGCCACGAAATGCTCCAGGATTTGCTATGGATTATGTTGGAGAAAAATAGATGACCAAATGGAACAATCGCTACAAGCTGTCAGCATGCACATACAGGTCGTAAGACAACAAACAAAAAAAATGATGGGTATTCTACAGCACCACTTGTACGACCAAAATGACATTGAATGCCCAATCCCACAGAAAACTGCAAATGTTCACTAAAATGGTCAAAGAGTGCATCCTAACAAGTCCAAATTGTATATTTGGTAGAGCACCCAACACTCCAACCACCAAGGTAGGGGGACTGATCTAACATATTTTCTCAAAATCACAAATCATATTATAAAGTCACGATTTCTCATCCTCCAGCGCCAACTGTCTAAGATAGCAAAATTACACCTTGCTTGGATGCGTGGAACAGAGTTTGCATTGGAAGTCCACATCCATGCATTTTTAAACCCTAGATAAGTGCTTCAATGGGCATTGAGATTTTGTGTTTGGATGAAAACTCTTGGAGTAATGTTCATGAATTCTGGAGGAGCATATACTGAAGAGATGAGCAGTGGTACACATGACATGAGTGGGATCCTGGCCATGTACAAAACAAAGTGGGTCCTGAACATGAACATGCTCTCTCCCAAAATCCATGCCACACATCATGGCTTGCATCTGCTAGGGCTGTAGTAGGAATGTGGAGTCGAGAGCAATTCTGCGGATTCCTTCTACCATAGATAACAACATTCCAGATTTATGATGGAAGCCTAAATATTCAAATTTTGTGGAAAAGCTTGTCCATTGGAAGCCCTTTTCCTCCATAGGCATCCAAACCATGGAAGCCTTCACTATCCATGAGCACCTGTCTTAAGTGAAGGATTAGACGCATTCAAATGACCTCTAGGACGTCTTCAACCTAACTGCCAACATCCTCTGCAGACCTACAGTACAAACAACCATCACTCAGCTACATGCACTGTTTGCACACAACAATTTCCTCTCCCCACAGAAACATGCAAAATTCTCCTGAGTTCCTTCGTAATCAAGATTTGATGCACCCATATCACCGATGGAAACAATCTACCACTGATCAGATTGGTGGACCCTACAGTCCTGTAAGACTGTGAACCCCACATATTAGCATGGCTTGCATCTGTACATTGTTCATCCATGCATCACATGGGTGCGCTCTTCATCTACGCACGCACGCAAAGGGCAGTATAATTAGCAAGTTAGGTTCCTTTTTCTTTCCTTTCGTGTCAAGTATATAGAAGTTTCCAATTTAATTAACTTGTTTGTAAGTAAAGACAATTAATGCCATGGTTAAATTAGGAGAGTTACTGACAAAAGGCCTATAAGGCCATACACATGGAACTAGACATGGCCATTATGATTTAAAGATTCTTTTCTTTAAATCATGTCATGAGTTGAGTTCATGGAGTGCCAATGTGGTGCTCATTAATCTGGTAGTGTGATGCCATGGATCCAGTCCTTTGCCTATTCACTGCCTTCTTTAATTCCTACTAGTAATTTCTAGTGACGGAATCAACATCGAGTTCCAAATCAGATATGCTGTGTTCTCTTTCAATTTGGGCTCAATTCCGCTTTATCCTGTGTCAAAATTGAAATAACGAATGGTCAAATAGTACATCAATTGATTAGGTAGGGTTGATTTTATCAATAATGTCCAACCAGATGGCCATGTGTAACCACCCTTCATTGTCTCTCAACCATGAGGTCCCAATCATGCACATGGAAGCTATGAATCTTTAAAGGGGGCCCAATATATTTAAAGAAATGACCTCATCTGACACCCGATAAAGTAGACCATCGTGACTGAGTTCCTCATTTACATCAAGATTTCTAGAGGATGATATATTGACCTGTTACTCCTTATCAATGAGGCATTGAGGATAGGATTTTATTTTTCTTTTTCTTTTTTCTTTTTTCTTTTTTTGAAGAGTAATTCATTAATAAAGCAAAAGAAGATTACAGAACAGAGAGGTTCTAGAAATCATGACTTATTTGCAAATCATCGACTACATCATTAATGACCATATTTACAAAGAGTGAAGGATGCCAAGAAAGTCCCCTTCACTCTCTAATCTCCTCCATCCAATGAGAAAAGCAACATGGATAAGCAACCGAGGAAGAAACCATTTCATCACATTAATCAAATCTCCTTTGTTGATCAAAGGAGGAATGTTCAAACTTCAAATTGATAAGCTCGTACATAACCTGCCAAAGGCCCTAACCTCCACTTCTTAGAATCGGCTCTCCCAATAAGCGGACCAGAGAAGGCGCGGTGGATTTCCCCTGCAATCCCAGCTGGGCCCAGGACTACCTCTAGTACATCCATCGAAATTAGGATTCCACCTTCCAACGGCCAACCAACACCAATTACAACAAGAAACAGCCCGACTGCTTCTATCTTGCAAGACTTCCCGCCATCATCTTCTTAGGCTCTCCCTTGAATCTCCTTTAAATTCATTTTGAATCAATGCCAAAGAACATTTTCTCTCTCAACCAATTAGCAACCTGGTAGATAATTTGATTCGCAATACTGAATGCGCAATCATTTCCCTCTCCAAATGGACCACCAGACCGCCAAATTAGATAGATACCATAAAATTTCCCTCCTTTGTATTTGAAACCGCAACTCCACACCTCTTATGCACAAAATCTGGCATCGACCAGCTACCTCAAAAAGACTAAGAACATATTTTCAATTACACACCCTTTGACCAAAAGGGCAATTAATCAAGATGGTTACCAATCCGTCCACACATAAGCACCGAAACACATGAAGCAAGCATTATGATCCATTTCCAGTTTCAGAGGTGATCCAAAGTAAGAATCTTTTCAATCTGAGGTAGGGATGGCAATGGGTTGAGTTCAGATTGGCCCAAGCCCAACCTGTTTACTAAACGGGCCAAGAATTTGACCCGAATTCAACCCGCTGAAAATTCTCAAACCCAAGCCCGACCAGACTCTACCCATTTAATTGTAAGTTCATAACCAGGTTGAGCTCGACCTTCCTGACCAACCCTATACAACTCAAGTTCAAGAATGGAATATTTGACTCAATGTATTCCCAACCTGCCCCAATTAGTGGATACATGTGTCGTTCATAATCATATGTATGCATGTATACTCTTCTTCTTCTTCTTTCTTTTTTGTTTCAGTTTATGGGTTGGGTCAGCCTATAGATAACCAATATCGCTGGGTAGAGTTCAACCTGAGCCCAACCTAATCACTAAAATGGGTCATATTTCTAGCCCAAGCCCAACACACAACCCATTTAGCTTGGCTCAAACCCACCTCAAAAGCAGGTTGGGCCAGTTGACCCATGGGCTGCCTCAACCCGTTGCCACCCCTAACCCAAGCCACCCAACAAAAAATCACAGCCCTCGGGGGACACTCAGTATACCAAATCGACAAAGAGCGAAGACACTAGTAATCCTGAAGAGAATCACAAAAAACCAGTGCACCAAAAATAGCCCAAGAGGATTCCATTTGAAATCCTTCTATCACTATTCTCTGTTGAAATGAACACATTATAGGAGGAGAGAAGAGAGCCAAGAGTGCAGATCTCTCATCAATGATATTCCTTTTGAAACAAAGATTCCAAACAACAAGCCCTCCCGTCCAGTCATACCGCTGACTGACCAAATGCAGCTTGTTTATTGTCACATTGTAGAAGTCATGGAACAGGTGACTAAAAGGATGCTCCTCATAAGAAATGCCTTCCTAGAAACAAATCATCACTCTATCTCCAACACCATATCCAATCCCTTTGCTGTACTGGCTGCCAACTTTTGGATTGCCTTCCATGCACAGGACACACTTCAAGGAGGACACAATTGGACACACTCCAATGAGGACCCAACTTAGGATTTCGCCCCTAATCATTCACAACATACTCAGCAATTATCACCCTCTTCCATAGGTTATCGTCCTCTTTCCCAAACCTCCACAGCCATTTACCTAACAATGCCTTATGACCATCCGAATTCCTCTTATCCCTAATTCACCTTTATCTTTTGGTTTACATGGCTCCTTCCATTCTACCATGTGATACTTTCCTTTTTCCATACTTCCCGGCCATAGAGAGTCCCTTTGAATTCTTTGAATTCTATCAGTTATGCTTGTCGGACACTAAAAAGGGACATAAAGTGGATGGGCATATTTGAAAGCACTGACTTGACGAGTAACTCTACCGCAAGGAATAGGTATTTACACTCCAGGTTAATAGCTCTGTCCATTCTTTCAGTACTTGGTTACCATAGATGTCTATGAGGTCTTCCCACACATAATGGAAGGCCTAGGTAGGGAGAAGGAAATGATCCCACCTTGCAACCTAGGATCAAAGAAACATTATTAAATACATGACCTTCAATTTTAATCCCAAGCAAGCACTTTAGACTTGTGCATATTAACCTTTTGACCTAAAACTGCTCACCACCAAAGATAATTTTCAGCTGCTCAATCTAATCAGAAAATGGATCATGTAACAAAAGTGTATCACTGGCAAATTGTAGATGAGAGATTTGAAACCTGGTAGAATCCATCCTAAATCCAAAAAATACAGCTGTCTAGCAACCTTTAGATAACATTCTATCAAGGGCCTCGACAATCATCACAAACAGGAATGGAGATGATAGAGGATATCCACGCTTCAAGCCCTTGAAACCACCACGAATAGGAGCAGAGAACAAAATATCCCTTTGGTGTGCCACTAATGAGGATCGAGAAGGCAGCCAAAGAAATGCACTACTTAAACCAAGCTCTCCACCTCCAACAAAACCCGTCTTCTCAACAAAAAAGAAGTCCCAACCCATATGGTTGGAAGCCTTCTCCAAGTGGCTTGCGGATGATCCCTTGTCTTCCAGATCTCTTTTGGAGATCAATGCATTCATGAGATACTAAAGCACCCAAGGTGTAACGCCCTGAAAATCGGGGGTCGGGCATAAACTCAACTCCCGAGTTCCAGAACATCACTTATGCAACAAAATGAATGATGATTGAATGTTGACTGTATTCGTGCATTGAACATGAGTGAGATTAAGCCAAAATAGCATATCATACTCCAGAGACAGTTAAGTTTGCAAGCGGAAGACTGTGATAGATAAATAAAATATATAACTTATGATGAGTCTCCAGAGTGTGATAACATTACCAGGTTAAATAAATACAAGTGCAGTTCTAAAATTTACCAAATGTAAGGAAGTGTAATGCCTTCTATCCCAAGAACCATAACCCCGTCAATACAATACCAGGTCTTCATTGACCTGCCAGAGAGATACAGATAGGAGAACTCCTCCTATCATCACAGAAGTAGTCCGGCTCTGCTTCACAAGCATCGCCATCACCTGAAATTCAACAAATCTGGTGGGTGTTCGGAACACCGTCCCGTAACGTGGGAGTGAGTGATCAACTCAGTGGAACAATAAGGCATAGGTTAACATGTTATCAATTCAATCAAGCAGTAATGATAAAGCGGTACAAATCAAACAATTCTAACTACTCTTATTAAATGCAAGAATGAAATGACATGATGCTGTATGCCCTTGCCAAACCACCCTCAAGCGACATCATCTTACGTTCGCGAATGCTTACTCCCTCAGTGCGCCACATCTACCAAGCACATGCGGTGCGATGATGCTCATGATTACCAAGTTTTTATTAGTCCATTTCAAACAGCAGTATTAGGAAACTAAGGTACCTCCCTTGTATCATTTCCAAACATGATCCATTCTAGGGTCGTCAATCCTAGTTATTCTCATACGATGTTATGGTTTGAGAAGCGTAGTGAAGGCATCGCAAAGGGCTCATCACCCGTAAGCGCGGATACAGATCTCACCGTATGCGGCTCAATTACTGGCCGTCAGCTCGAGTACAGGTCTCACCGTACTCGGCTCAATCACTAGCCGTCAGCTCAAGTACAGGTCTCACCGTACTCGGCTCAACTCACACTCTAGTTGCTGTGAAAGACTCGTGGCCAATCACAGACCCTTGGAGTGTACTCGATGATACCACGGAGGACTCGTCGCCCGTCAGCACGAGCACGGATCTCACCGCACTCGGCTCTCGCCGAAGTATCGACAGCTCGAATACAGTGTCCCATACCACCGTATTCGGCTCACGAGTTGGTTGCGCAATGGTCACTACGGGGAGGCACATGGCCCCAGCGTAGGCCGACAGCTCGACCACGGTGTCCCATACCACCATGCCCGGCTCATGCGTCTTAGCGGATCGAGGTACCATGGTTAAAAAGGGGTTTCACTGGTAAGTTTGGTACCCTAGGTTCAAGCAGTAGCGTCCAAACAGGGTGAACATGCATAAGGCAGATCGGGTTACTTGATGAGCTCGACTAGCACGATCGCCCGTTGAGCTGCACGACATGAAGTGCATAAACAACTTCGTGTGGCCTAGCCACTGCCGACAGGCAACGCACGACTCGAGTTCGTCGAACACATCCCACGTGGCAAATGAATCTCAGCCACGAGTTCAATCTCGTTACCGATTGCCTGGACTATAATCATAGCCCCAAACACAATCAATTACAGAGATATAAAGCAGTAATGGATCAGGATTCAAATCATACAATCAGTCTGGTATTATCCGTTTAGGGCTGCCAGGGCTGTTGCACGCACTCGTTGCTCCGCTCCCCCATCACCCATGACGGATCATACAACATAAATATAAATTTAAACATATGCATTACATAGTTAAAATCATAAAACAGTTGAGCATGTTATGAATCACAACACAAGCATGAGTTTGTACATGTTCAAATCCTAAACACACAACTATCAAAGGAGATCATACACATAGTGAAAAGAGGTTGAGAATCATATCTCAACACCCTTATATATTACAATTGCTAACTACTACACATTCAGACATTTCAAGAAACACTTAAACAAACATACATCAACATACATGACATATGTCGATCACATAGGCATTAGGCCAAATCCATTCGCTAGGGAGTTGCCCCAATCATAACACGCGTACACCCACGACGGATAGTCATGGCAAGCAGGAATCCGAGTTCCATATTCATTCAGTCATTTCCACAAACACTTGGGCCACACATTTTAGCATATATAGTGTATTTTGGCCGTGGCGTGACTTAGGGCAAATCCTTTCGTCAAAGGGGGGTATCGCCAATACATCAATCATGAATCCATGACAATTAGTCATGGCGAGCACGAATGAGAATTCTATACTCATTCAGCCATTTCCACAAACACTTAGAATACACTATTACAACATACATGGTGTATGTTAGTAAAACATGTATTAGGGCTATCCTTTAGCCAAGCTAGTATTTTATCCAGGTATAATATATTACTACAGCAAATAATCATGATACATACATCTCCAAAATTTATACGTATACAGTATTTCTAGAATACACAATTTCAACATACGTAGCATTTACAAGTGAACATGTATTACGGCGATTCCTTTCGCCAAACTAGTATTTTATCCATATATAGTATAATCATACATTAAATAAACATGTCAAACACTTCTCCAAAAAAAATACGTATACGGTATTTCTACGTATATCTAGAGTATGTGAAATTCCATATTCTACAATGTTAATCGAAACAGGAAACGGAAAGCACTTTGTACATGTGCAATTGCATGCAGATCATGAATCTATCATTATCTGACATTGAAAGCGTTGAAAAACGTAACCTATACACCTAAAGTCCGCACCTTTTGTCGTAGAATCGTAACGGAGTTGATAGGTTTACTAAGCTTCCGTATACGGCAACTAGGCGACCTATAGAACGAAATAGGTTAGCTACTTCACAACCTACAACAGTCTAAACCCCAAAACAGATTAGGGTTAGGGTTTCTTACCTAGAAACGACGCCGGAAACGCCGGAAAAGCGTCAAGAAGGATGCGGTGGAGCATGGATAGCAGCAGGGAAGGACGGCAGGGAGATTCTCCCACTTCTCCCTCACTTTCTCTTTCTTTTCCCTCTCTCAAATCCAAATTCGTATGGCTGGAATGGGAGAGGGTTTAAGGTCCTTATATAGCCTCAAAACTCACCGAAATAGACTCCTATTCAAAGGTTACTGCTAATATAGGTATTTCGTCACTTTTCCAGCTCAAAAGAGAGGTTCTGGTGGCCCTCCTTGAGCCAAACGTCAGACTTAAGCTCACCACACATGGATCTATGAGGGATTACGTTTTTGACTCGATCGGATTCCCAGATCGCACGTGGCGGGCCACTTTCAGTTCAACGGTCAGTGGGCCACGATCCGAAATTCCAAGTACATGTGAATGTTCCTGAAATTTTTCTTAATCCGAGGGTGTAATTTGGTCTGATTCTGACGGTCAGGTTGCTTAATACTGATGCGCAAGCGAATGGTGCCAGATCACTATTCCTGATATTTTTATTAGGATGGAAATAGTGTTTTTCACACTCCCTCGCTCTGGATCGAAATAAATGACCGTGGGACATCGGTCGGAGCTGATTTTTGAGATGATTGTCAAGCCCAGTGGGGCGGTCCTGGTTCCTTAGCTTCGTGTTAATCGGACTCCCGATGTGCGATCTAGACCTCATACGAAGTTTCGTTTCAGTCCCGAGAGCAGACGGGTAATGAGTTTGGCTCTAGACTTTAGGGTAACCTAGAGTCACATGTTTTACAAGTTTTGGGTCTTGCAGATCGTATTTAAAGCGATCCCAACGGATTTCATGGCTAATCGAGTTTGCACTTAGTTAACTTTGTTAAATTTCTAAAGGATTTAATCCTAATTGTTTTCTGGTTGAGATGGTACTTAGGCCTTTGTAGTTTGTATATAAAGTGATCCAAGTTTTACTACTTAGCTAGTTTAAGTTAGTGTCTAGGGCGAAAGTGCTTTGAAAAATTGAAGGCACAAGGAAGTGAAGGGTGGGATTTGTGAAGGAAATGGGTTCAGAAGCGATTTTAGACTGTGGGGTTCAGTTCTGACGAAATAATAAGGTATTAAGAGCAACCCATCGCCTAAGGACATCTAATCCCAAATTGGCAAAAATCCGGGATGTTACAATCTACCCCCCTTAAAACAAAATTTCGCCCCCGAAATTGGCTAAGGGTAATAAGGGAAAATTTCTATTATTTCATTTGCCTAAGACTTATTGATTTCAAGTTTCTACGCGTGGTAGGGTAAATACCAGCAGGTTCATTTTAGTCTACCCCCCTTAAAACTTAATTCTTTATCCATTTCTCTTACCCTGATGGTTTGCTACCATTTATTTATTTACCTATTAGGAGTCTTGACGACAAATCCCAACAATTTAGAGTAAGATAACTGTTTTCATTGTTTGACCAACACGGAGAGACGGTAATAGTGGGCTCGATCCCGATACATCGATCATCTACCGGGCCAGGGTAGGAAGCTCATCGTATCCCTTCCGAATCCTGGTGGATCCTGGTCGTCCGCTCGTCAGCAGAGAGTCCATCGGTAATCGCCCAGGATTGAGAATTGGGTCAAGCCGCGAATGTTTCGCAGTTATATATTTCAGTAACTCCGTAGTCCGATCAATCTCTAAGAGTAGGGAATGCCCATCATTGAAAGGCTCAAATTGTTTATTCTAAGGTTGCCCTTTAGGTCTTAGTCTAAGAGAGTCCTCATTATTATCTATGTCCAAGGAAATGGTGAATCAAATCGTACTAGATCATCCTAAAACGGTTTCTCATAGTAGGGCAGGCTAGGGCTTCTATAATGTTCGTATTCAACGAGCACCGTTTCGATCCTGGGCCAGTGGGGTAGGGTCCACCGCGTTTCCGCTGCGCCACCCAGATCAAAGAGGTGTATTAGGTGACCTAACTAGATTGGGCTCATAATGTTCTACCCCCCTTAAAATTTTAGTTTCACCCTTAAGGCTCAAGATTTATGTCCTGCTCCGTATGTCGGAACAAGGTGTAATTTAAGTCTTATCCTTGACATGAGATGAAATGCGGTCTCCCACTACATCAGTCTTGGTACCTAGGATTATAAAAAGGGGCTATCACAGATGGGTGTGAGTGTGAGGCAAGATGCCTAATTCTACCAAGGGTTTTTTTTTTTTTTGTCGCGGTCCAGACTTATCCTATTTAATTATGTCTAGCTTAATAGGCAGGCTATCTTTTTACATTCATAAACACAATATGTATGCCAATATGGCATGCGAGTTGGGACCTAATCCCTAACTGTCTGTTACCCAGTTGGGCAATTCCTTAGGCCTAAAAGACAGTCTCTATCAGCAATATACTCCTAACACTTTTCAAGGGCAAAATCACAAACTCTTAGTTGTAAATGGTCGGGCCAACACGGAAAGAAAATTGTGTAGTGGGTCTGAGTCGGTTAAGCCGAATAACTGAGTCTATTATTCACTTGGCTTAGAATAATTAGTTAGTCTTGTACTTTCCTTAGCCTACCCAGTAGCCTAGTCTTAATTAAGGAGTAGTGGGAATCCATAGGTGAGTCCAAAGTCGATGCTTATACGTTAGATGATTTCACTTCATTTTTAATACAGGGAAGGGTTTTATCACTTAGGGTCAAAGTTGTCTAATTGAAATTGAGTTGCCTAAAGTTGAATTTAACTATGCCCGAGCATGTCACACATGCTCAAACCAACCACAAGGGGGGTTCTAGAGTTCACGTTCTTAATTAGTTGGATTTCCTATACTGTCAGGTCTGTTGAAGCACTGCTCTAGGTCCAAAACTCCGAGGGTCTATTTGTCAAACAACCATTTACTCAGAAAGCTTAAGCTATCAGAGTGCGGTAGGTTAATGTATATCAAGGGACTTTATCACTTCAACACTATTTGGCAAGTGGTCTTAAGTTGTATTAAATGTGACCGCATTACTAATCCTACCTCGGGATTGGGAGTGACATGGTTGGTAGGAGGGTGGGTGGGGATCAAAATTATTGGTATAGGCTTTGGAAAATGAGCCTTGTGTCGGAAAGTGTGAGATGGGATTTCCAAATCCCAGGAATCGGAACTCCTAAGTGTAAGAGGAACACCCGGGATATACCCTTTATTGCATACATTCCAAACATGGCATTAGAAAACATGGGATACAGCCAACCTAGGGACAACACTTTACACATACATTTATTATTTCTTTTTACAATTTCATCCACCCAATCTCGCTTAATGTAGTTGGCCGAACGGGCCCAAAAGGGTGAAGAGGGGCTGGAGTTGCTGACTCTTCACGAGTTTGGGTATCAACAGGGTTTGTAGAGGCCCCACTGACAGGGAATGAAGAAGGGACAAGAGAGGAATGGGATGGGTTAGGCAGTTACACGGTTTTGAGCTCCAAATGAGGGATGTGAGAGCTCAACGTGAAAGAAAAGGGGTAGGGTAGGTGGTTGGGGTTGCTGTGATCGATGGAAGTGCGTGAATCATGGCCGAATATGGTGGATTAAAAGATTGGAGGAATTTGAGGGAGAAAAACTAAAAATGGAAGGGGAGGGCGTTTAGAAGGAAAAATGTGAGAGAGAGGGGGGTTCCAGCCCCCAAAATCCCAATCCATTGGACAAATGGCACGTGCCAGGGGGTAGGGGAGGTCAGGCCGACCAACCCCAGCCCTGGCCCCACTTGAGATGGCCCACCGGACCGCGGTCCGCCGCCCGAGCCGCAGCGCCGCCGCGGCCGGACTTGGCCGGAACCGCGCCGCCGCAGTGGGGCCCTGTTCAGCATGGTCCCAGGGTGTCAGAAACACCCTGGTTCGACCCTGGGTCTTAGTAGATTTAAGTGGGGAGGCCCCCGACTCCGGTTCGTTCAATTTCGGATAGTTTCGGGTTAAACCGGACGTAACTTGCAATCCGGAATGAGTTATCTGACGTAAAATATATGAATTTGGGGTAGAACGAGCTAATGAAGCCAACCAACCCAGCTATGCCGGGTTGCGCAGCCCGAAATTGTGAGAAAACCCACCGATTGACGGTTATTTCCACGCTTCAATTTCGTTTTGCTAAAGTAGTAGTTTTAGTTTGATTTCTCTTCATCCGTTGGGCTTTAGGAGTTGTGCCCAATGAGAAAAGAGTTTAGAATAATTAGGAGAACAATTTGGTGAAGTCGTTTAGGACACTTACTATTTTTTGACCGAAAACTTTACCCACTAGTAGACATCACAACCCATAGTAAGTCGCGAATTCTAGAAGTTTTAGTTGTAGTTTGTTCCTGATTTCTTTCCCATTACATGGTATCCTTATTTAAAGGGTTGTGAACTCATGTTTTTAAACATTCATTAATCAATTATGAATGTATTAGGATTTATTTATATTATCTGCTTTCTTTCCTCATGGATTCGGGAAGTCTCGGTGAGGAGTCCAGAGAAGCTCCGAGGGTTCGGAGTAGTTATCATCATCCCACCTAACACTTGGTATGAGGTGGATTGTGATCTAGACCCTTCACTAGACAACCTAGAAGTGTTTTAAGGTCGACCCGTGCGACCATGGTTGAATACATACTCGATTTCGGTGTTCGTTTTCAGTGAACTAGCCGTTGGACGGAACAGGGATGCCTAAGACTGTTTCTACATTCCGTCGCTCCCTCCTAAGTCAGAGTGCGTCAGAGTGCGTAGTGTGACCATAACCCAGGTCCGGTTTAATCAAAATCATGCTCTGATACCATCTTGTAACGCCCTGAAAATCGGGGGTCGGGCATAAACTCAACTCCCGAGTTCCAGAACATCACTTATGCAACAAAATGAATGATGATTGAATGTTGACTGTATTCGTGCATTGAACATGAGTGAGATTAAGCCAAAATAGCATATCATACTCCAGAGACAGTTAAGTTTGCAAGCGGAAGACTGTGATAGATAAATAAAATATATAACTTATGATGAGTCTCCAGAGTGTGATAACATTACCAGGTTAAATAAATACAAGTGCAGTTCTAAAATTTACCAAATGTAAGGAAGTGTAATGCCTTCTATCCCAAGAACCATAACCCCGTCAATACAATACCAGGTCTTCATTGACCTGCCAGAGAGATACAGATAGGAGAACTCCTCCTATCATCACAGAAGTAGTCCGGCTCTGCTTCACAAGCATCGCCATCACCTGAAATTCAACAAATCTGGTGGGTGTTCGGAACACCGTCCCGTAACGTGGGAGTGAGTGATCAACTCAGTGGAACAATAAGGCATAGGTTAACATGTTATCAATTCAATCAAGCAGTAATGATAAAGCGGTACAAATCAAACAATTCTAACTACTCTTATTAAATGCAAGAATGAAATGACATGATGCTGTATGCCCTTGCCAAACCACCCTCAAGCGACATCATCTTACGTTCGCGAATGCTTACTCCCTCAGTGCGCCACATCTACCAAGCACATGCGGTGCGATGATGCTCATGATTACCAAGTTTTTATTAGTCCATTTCAAACAGCAGTATTAGGAAACTAAGGTACCTCCCTTGTATCATTTCCAAACATGATCCATTCTAGGGTCGTCAATCCTAGTTATTCTCATACGATGTTATGGTTTGAGAAGCGTAGTGAAGGCATCGCAAAGGGCTCATCACCCGTCAGCGCGGATACAGATCTCACCGTATGCGGCTCAATTACTGGCCGTCAGCTCGAGTACAGGTCTCACCGTACTCGGCTCAATCACTAGCCGTCAGCTCAAGTACAGGTCTCACCGTACTCGGCTCAACTCACACTCTAGTTGCTGTGAAAGACTCGTGGCCAATCACAGACCCTTGGAGTGTACTCGATGATACCACGGAGGACTCGTCGCCCGTCAGCACGAGCACGGATCTCACCGCACTCGGCTCTCGCCGAAGTATCGACAGCTCGAATACAGTGTCCCATACCACCGTATTCGGCTCACGAGTTGGTTGCGCAATGGTCACTACGGGGAGGCACATGGCCCCAGCGTAGGCCGACAGCTCGACCACGGTGTCCCATACCACCATGCCCGGCTCATGCGTCTTAGCGGATCGAGGTACCATGGTTAAAAAGGGGTTTCACTGGTAAGTTTGGTACCCTAGGTTCAAGCAGTAGCGTCCAAACAGGGTGAACATGCATAAGGCAGATCGGGTTACTTGATGAGCTCGACTAGCACGATCGCCCGTTGAGCTGCACGACATGAAGTGCATAAACAACTTCGTGTGGCCTAGCCACTGCCGACAGGCAACGCACGACTCGAGTTCGTCGAACACATCCCACGTGGCAAATGAATCTCAGCCACGAGTTCAATCTCGTTACCGATTGCCTGGACTATAATCATAGCCCCAAACACAATCAATTACAGAGATATAAAGCAGTAATGGATCAGGATTCAAATCATACAATCAGTCTGGTATTATCCGTTTAGGGCTGCCAGGGCTGTTGCACGCACTCGTTGCTCCGCTCCCCCATCACCCATGACGGATCATACAACATAAATATAAATTTAAACATATGCATTACATAGTTAAAATCATAAAACAGTTGAGCATGTTATGAATCACAACACAAGCATGAGTTTGTACATGTTCAAATCCTAAACACACAACTATCAAAGGAGATCATACACATAGTGAAAAGAGGTTGAGAATCATATCTCAACACCCTTATATATTACAATTGCTAACTACTACACATTCAGACATTTCAAGAAACACTTAAACAAACATACATCAACATACATGACATATGTCGATCACATAGGCATTAGGCCAAATCCATTCGCTAGGGAGTTGCCCCAATCATAACACGCGTACACCCACGACGGATAGTCATGGCAAGCAGGAATCCGAGTTCCATATTCATTCAGTCATTTCCACAAACACTTGGGCCACACATTTTAGCATATATAGTGTATTTTGGCCGTGGCGTGACTTAGGGCAAATCCTTTCGTCAAAGGGGGGTATCGCCAATACATCAATCATGAATCCATGACAATTAGTCATGGCGAGCACGAATGAGAATTCTATACTCATTCAGCCATTTCCACAAACACTTAGAATACACTATTACAACATACATGGTGTATGTTAGTAAAACATGTATTAGGGCTATCCTTTAGCCAAGCTAGTATTTTATCCAGGTATAATATATTACTACAGCAAATAATCATGATACATACATCTCCAAAATTTATACGTATACAGTATTTCTAGAATACACAATTTCAACATACGTAGCATTTACAAGTGAACATGTATTACGGCGATTCCTTTCGCCAAACTAGTATTTTATCCATATATAGTATAATCATACATTAAATAAACATGTCAAACACTTCTCCAAAAAAAATACGTATACGGTATTTCTACGTATATCTAGAGTATGTGAAATTCCATATTCTACAATGTTAATCGAAACAGGAAACGGAAAGCACTTTGTACATGTGCAATTGCATGCAGATCATGAATCTATCATTATCTGACATTGAAAGCGTTGAAAAACGTAACCTATACACCTAAAGTCCGCACCTTTTGTCGTAGAATCGTAACGGAGTTGATAGGTTTACTAAGCTTCCGTATACGGCAACTAGGCGACCTATAGAACGAAATAGGTTAGCTACTTCACAACCTACAACAGTCTAAACCCCAAAACAGATTAGGGTTAGGGTTTCTTACCTAGAAACGACGCCGGAAACGCCGGAAAAGCGTCAAGAAGGATGCGGTGGAGCATGGATAGCAGCAGGGAAGGACGGCAGGGAGATTCTCCCACTTCTCCCTCACTTTCTCTTTCTTTTCCCTCTCTCAAATCCAAATTCGTATGGCTGGAATGGGAGAGGGTTTAAGGTCCTTATATAGCCTCAAAACTCACCGAAATAGACTCCTGTTCAAAGGTTACTGCTAATATAGGTATTTCGTCACTTTTCCAGCTCAAAAGAGAGGTTCTGGTGGCCCTCCTTGAGCCAAACGTCAGACTTAAGCTCACCACACATGGATCTATGAGGGATTACGTTTTTGACTCGATCGGATTCCCAGATCGCACGTGGCGGGCCACTTTCAGTTCAACGGTCAGTGGGCCACGATCCGAAATTCCAAGTACATGTGAATGTTCCTGAAATTTTTCTTAATCCGAGGGTGTAATTTGGTCTGATTCTGACGGTCAGGTTGCTTAATACTGATGCGCAAGCGAATGGTGCCAGATCACTATTCCTGATATTTTTATTAGGATGGAAATAGTGTTTTTCACACTCCCTCGCTCTGGATCGAAATAAATGACCGTGGGACATCGGTCGGAGCTGATTTTTGAGATGATTGTCAAGCCCAGTGGGGCGGTCCTGGTTCCTTAGCTTCGTGTTAATCGGACTCCCGATGTGCGATCTAGACCTCATACGAAGTTTCGTTTCAGTCCCGAGAGCAGACGGGTAATGAGTTTGGCTCTAGACTTTAGGGTAACCTAGAGTCACATGTTTTACAAGTTTTGGGTCTTGCAGATCGTATTTAAAGCGATCCCAACGGATTTCATGGCTAATCGAGTTTGCACTTAGTTAACTTTGTTAAATTTCTAAAGGATTTAATCCTAATTGTTTTCTGGTTGAGATGGTACTTAGGCCTTTGTAGTTTGTATATAAAGTGATCCAAGTTTTACTACTTAGCTAGTTTAAGTTAGTGTCTAGGGCGAAAGTGCTTTGAAAAATTGAAGGCACAAGGAAGTGAAGGGTGGGATTTGTGAAGGAAATGGGTTCAGAAGCGATTTTAGACTGTGGGGTTCAGTTCTGACGAAATAATAAGGTATTAAGAGCAACCCATCGCCTAAGGACATCTAATCCCAAATTGGCAAAAATCCGGGATGTTACACAAGGTGTTCCATAATAGCCACGGTGGCTGAAACGGTGTGTATGTGTGTGTGTTTTTTGGACCGTTACAACTCGTTTTTTTCTATAACGGCCATTATGGCTGTTTCGGCCCCATAATGTGTAACGGCCGTTACATAACTGATTTTGAATACCATGAAAGTACCAATAAAATATCTTCGCCCCCAGCCACCAGCACACAAGGTATTCCATAACGGTAACGGTGGCCGTAACGGCCACCACTGTTACCTTTACGATATAGGTCGTAACGGTTGTTACGGCACCCATAACAGCCATTACGTTCTCTCTCTCTCTCTCTCTCTCTCTCTCTCTCTCTCTCTCTCTCTCTCTCTCTCTCTCTCTCTCTGAAAAAAAAACCTGAAAACATGTATATGCCTGTAATGTCGAAAAAAAAAAAAAGTCCAAAAAAACCTGTATCTGCCTCATAACAGACCATTACAGGGATGTTATGGCCTTTACAGGGGACGTAAAAGGCCATTAACGGTGGTTACAGGTCATTTTTTTCATAACGGTTGTTAAGACCGTTACGACCCTGTAACGTGTAACAGTTGTCACAGTTACCTTTACGTAACGGCCTTTACGGCACACCTTGCCACCACACACACTGATGGGGACATCATGCGCACGCACGCTGCCCCCTACGCACGTACGCCAGGAGGGCCCCACCGTCAATCTGGATCGATGACGACGTCCAGAGAGGGCCTCCTAATTAGAAGACGAAGTTTGGTTCATTGAAGTGGGCCCGATAATCAAGTAAAGCCCATCACAGGATCTCATGATCGGGGCCCACTAGTCGGATTGATTTCACATTTTAGGTTTTGAATATTTATGTTATTTAGAACATCATGAACGCTTTAGATTTCTTTGATTAGTTTTTATTTTGGTTTACTTCATCGCCAAGTAATAGGTTGCGCATATGGCGCGAGTTTTAGGGTATAGGGTTTTCTTATAAATAGGCACCCCTTGTAGTTCTTTTTTTTATGGAAGTTGAATAAAAATTCATGCGTGTTTTTCTGCTCTCTGAGTTTCTGAGTTGTGAAAAAATTCAAGTGGGTGTGAAGCCCTCCCTTTTCGAATAGCTAAATTCAAGTGGGTGCGAAGCCCTCCCTTTTCAAAGGGCTAACTACCGTGGTGCGAAGCCACGTTTATCCCAAATCCGCCCCCTCCATCTTATTTCATTCATTCTACGATCATCTTCGCTTTAAATCCGCTTGTTTTGCAGCTGTTCATCTCTCTACAGCCAGTTCCAGAATCTAGCCCTGCAGGAGGGCTAAAACTTCGACGGAGCACCACGCCCCGACCGCACATCGGATTGCGACGAGATTTGGAGGATTTGAAGTCCCCCCTGGCCGACCAAGGTCAATGAATCAGTTTGGGGATTCGGGCACCGCACGTGCGAACAGCCTCGAGAGCACGTGCGCCAGGCCCTGGCCTGCTATCCGCGCACAGGAGCTGTTCCAGGTTCAAGTTTTCTTCCTATTTTCCTTTTTTAATACCTAATTTAATAAACCCTAACCCTAGATTGCATTATCCCTAATTGATTTGCCCATTTTCTCACCCTAGGGTTCCTCAAATCGAAATTGGGGAATTCCTTGGATTAGGGACTGATTACTATGAATGTGTGGTTGATTTCTATTTCCCTTTGAGCATTGTTTGGTCCATAATTTTATTGATCCAGTCCTAGCCTGTGTAGGCTTGGACCCGTGCAGATTCCCCTTGAATGTTTGAGCTCTTGTGTGAGATGTGAAATTACTATGTGATCATTCTGAATTAGTATGATCTAAGCCTGAAATCTTGCATATCATATTTAAATTTCATGTCCTGCATCAAATTTAGTATCAGAGCTTAGGGTTCTTGTAGGGGAATACATCACATATTTAGGGTTTAGTTTGTTTTAGTCCTTCATGCATCTAGTTCATCACATATAGCTGCTTAGGAGTCTGTATTTACTGATATTAGTTGCTAAAATTTCTGATTATCAGGAAATTAGCAATTCACATTGCTGTAACTTTCTGTTATTCCCTTATTTTGACAACTATATTGTTGAATTTTAGTAACACTGCGTAGTTTCCCTCATATAGAGTCTCATAAGATCATTTAGTCTCATTTAGTTGCATATAGTCGTCATAGAAAGTCCTTAGAGGGAGTTAGCAGTCGTATGCCCCCACGTACGGGTCGTGGTTGGTTTGCACCCTACACTAAACATAGAACGATTGCAAGAGTCACTAAATAAATTGTCCCAGCAGATTGAGTCTTTGGGTAAGCGCTTGGATATGGACCAATGCTTTGAACAACTTGATGTGAGCATTACCCAACTAAAGGCCTCCGCCAGTACAAACCCCACCATTGGGGTAGATGTTCAATCTCAAGCAGGTGGCCAGGAGGATAGACCAATGAATGGAGTTAGCCAAGGAATCAGTTATGGGCGTGCACTCGTGCACCCACCCCATGAGGGACATCAAGACCACTATTTTGAGGGGTACAACATGGGCAGCCTTGTGGCTGGAGAGAATGCACCAGAGGCTAGTATAGAGTTACCCACTAAGGTCATTCCGGTAGTGGATGAGTTTCGTGATGTCTGTCCTGATGATATACAGGAAGAGTCTCCCCCTATGAGGGATATAGAACACACCAGAACATGGGACACCGTAATACCTACAACTGAGTTTGCGTTTAATAGTTCTGTCGATAGATCCACAGGTCTCAGTCCTTATGAAGTCGTTACTGGTTATAAACCTGAGAAACCTATTGATCTTGTCTTTATGTCACTGCCTCATAGGCCGTCAAAGCCTGCAGAGTCTTTTGTGCATCACATTCATTCATAGCATCAAGAAATCAGGCAGAAGATCACTACTAGTAATGAACATTACAAATTTTCTGCAAACCAGCATAAACGTTTCAAGAAATTCAATGTAAGGGACTCTGTGATAGTCCGCATCAGGCCCGAGCGGTATCCTCCGGGGGCCGTTCGTAAGTTACACGCGCGTAGCACTGGACCCTTCAAAATTATAAAACGAAACGGTCTCAATGCGTATGTGGCAAATCTTCCACCCTCCATGGGAATTAGTTCCACATTCAATGTGGAGGACCTAGTTGCATTTCAAAGGGCCATTGATGCATTGTCTAGCCTTTCGCCTAACCATCCTGATTCCCCAGACTTTTTCCTTGATTCATGGCCCCCTCCTGACCCATCTTCTCAACCTCTACCTCCCATACCTACCCTTCCCGACCTATTTTTCCAGCCTCTACGTCCCATACCTACCCGTCCCGGCCCATTTTCCCAACCTCTACCTACCATACCTACTTTCCCGACCTTTCTTCCCAGCCTCTACCTTTCATACCTAGCCTTCACACACTCAAAGAGGAAATAGAGGATATCCTAGACCATCAGATAGTTTCAACGTCGGACGACGGGTTTCAGAAGTACCTGATTAAATGGAAGTCATGCCCAGCTTCAGACAGCACGTGACTCACTGAGGAGGAGCTTCAGAGACTTGATCCTGACATCCTGAAGCGGTTCAGGAATTTTATTTCACCAGTGGCGAAATCTTCGCAGCCGAGGAGAATTGATGGGGACATCACGCACATGCACGCCGCCCCCTACGCATGTACGCCAGAAGGAGGGCTTCATCGTCGATCTGGATTGATGACGATGTCCAACGAGGGCCTCCTAGTTAGAAGACGGAGTTTGGTTCATTGAAGTGGGCCCGATAGTCAAGTAAAGCTCATCATAGGATCTCATGATCGGGGCCCGTTAGTCGGATTGATTTCATATTTTAGGTTTTGAGTATTTATGTTATATAGAACATTATGAACGCTTTAGATTTCTTTGATTAGTTTTTATTTTGGTTTACTTCATCGCCAAGTAATAGGTTGTGCACATGGCGCGAGTTTTGGGGTATAGAGTTTTCCTATAAATAGGCACCCCTTGTAGTTCTTTTTTTCATGGAAGTTGAATGAAAATTCCTGTGTTTTTCTGCTCTCTGAGTTTCTGAGTTGTGAAAAAATTCAAGTGGGTGCGAAGCCCTCCCTTTTCAAATGGCTAAATTCAAGTGGGTGCGAAGCCCTCCCTTTTCGAAGGGCTAACTACCGTGGTGCGAAGCCACGTTTATCCCAATCTGCCCCCTCCATCTTATTTTATCCATTCTATGATCATCTTCGCTTTAAATCTGCTTGCTTTGCAACTGTTCATCTCTCTACAGCCAGTTCCAGAATCTGACCCTGCAGGAGGGCTGAAACTTCGACGGAGTACCACGCCCCGACCACACATCGGATTGCGATGAGATTTGAAGGGTTTGAAGTCTCCCCTGGCCAACCAAGGTCAAGGAATCAGTTTGGGGATTCGGGCCCCCACCGCACGTGCGGACAGCCTCGAGCGCACATGCGTCAGGCCCGGGCCTGCTATCCGCACGCAGCTGTCCCAGGTTCAGGTTTTCTTCTTATTTTCCTTTTTTATACCTAATTTCATAAACTTTAACCCTAGATTGCATTATCCCTAATTGATTTGCCCCTTTTCTCACCCTAGGGTTCCTCGAATCGAAATTGGGGAATTCCTTAGATTAGGGACTGATTGTTATGCATGTGTGGTTGATTTCTATTTCCCTTTGAGCATCGTTTGGTCCATAATTTTATGGATCCAGTCCTAGCCTGTGTAGGCCTGGACCCGTGTAGATTCCCCTTTACTTGAATGTTTGAGCTCTTGTGTGGGATGTGAAATTATTATATGATCGTTCTGAATTAGTATGATCTAAGCCTGAAATCTTGCATATCATATTTAAATTTCATGTCCTGCATCACACATACACCCCCCACCCAACACACACACACAGTCCCTTAAGAAGGAAAGAGGACCTTTGGAAGCACATTACCAATTTGGAGGAGATAATTTTAGGCAATATGTTACCTGGAGCACCCACTAAACTAATTGGGCGAAAGTCTTTGATTGAATCATGAACCCAATGAATACGAGCAAAAGAAATTGTATCATCAACATATTGAAGATGGGAAACAACTAGGTCGTTGTCACTTACCTCATTGCTTGAAGTAAGCCAAACCTTGTAGTACATCTATATCATGAGGTGAAGAGGTTTAAATAAACTGGGGGAAGAGGAAATGCTGACAGACTAGAGGAGCCCCAAAGAATCAAAATGATGACATCAATCAAATTTGATAAATGTATTGTGGAGACGCACGACACTTACTATGCCAACATTCAAGTCCAAAAATAAAATCACCAACATTAGAAAGGATGATTTAACATGTTTAAGTGCATTTCAAAGTCAAATCTTGATGACCATACCACATAAGAAAGACCTATGTTGCATCAATGACCCCATTGATCTTGAAACCACAAAAAATCTCGCTATCTTTGACAACGCCACCTTGATTAAGTGAAACAAGATGGCCCACAACCTCCATAACATACAAACATAATACTTTAGCCAAGATCTTATAAACATAGAGATGGAAAACATTTGTGGCAGTGAAATGAGATGAATAGAGGAAGCATTGAAGCTTAACCAATTTTATGGAAGTTGATAAATTCATCCATTAGCTGTATAAAGTACCTTTTTTCTTATTCTAATAACACATACTCTTGGAGAAAGTAAATAAAAAACTATTGGGAGCCTAGTTCCTTAACTCTTTGAAGGCTAAAGACAACATGCTCCTACTCGGCCAATTATACAGTTGGCAACCTAAGCACTTAGTACACCCTGATCCATAGCTCAAGTGGTAGACTGAGTGAAAGATACCTTGTTTAACACTGAGGTCTTGGTATCGATCCCTAGTGGGGGTGGCTAACAGTGAAGTGTGATCTGACAGTGGGGTGTACTAACAAGCTAACCAAAAAAAAAAAGAAAAGGTGCAGCTTTCTATAATCAAGTTGAGAATTATTGACATGCATTCCCTATATTGAGCAAGAAACCGATCCACTATTGGTCTTTTATTTGTTATATCATTATGATAAGTGGGTTCTTTTTTCTTCTTCTTTTTTTTCTCTCTCTTTCACACTTTTCAAATGTAAACAGCCCAAGGGCTCTTGGAATGAGTGAGCTGCAATTATTCTCTCATTTCTCAACTATATTCGCACATAAAATGCATTCACATGTTAGTTTCTATTACTTGTGGCCCTTCAGTACTCTTCCCCCAGCATTCTTCACAAACACTTGTACTTTTGCTCAACCCATCCTTGTAACATGCATAATTGACATTTAATAAGCTAGCATTGTGTGCATGTCCGCAATGGAATAAGTTAACCTGCACACTCTGAGGATAGTGCACAAGATCCTAGCACCATGCTAACAAATGCACAACCACCCATGGCAGTAACACCTGGCAAGAAATCATCTTTCATATTTCTCACCATCCTCTAGCAGCTTCTATGGTTCTACCTAGCTCCTCATTATTCATGCCTAATCGACTAACAGCTTAAACTCAACCCTACATGGCACAAGTGGGTAAGTTTCTGGAATCATGAATCATTGAATATGTTGTTTATGATCATTAACGTGTATATACGCCTTTTCTTTTCTTTTTTTCTTTTTTCTTTTTCATAGCTCCTCGACCAAATATTGGCTCACAAGAATATGAGAAAATGGCTCTCATCATACAATACAACCACATGCAATCCTGACAAACTGATCTGTAAATTCTCACTATGTCATTTTAATAATAGTGTGTAAAACAAGCAACAAGCCATTATGATTTTGTAGTTTTAATAAAAATATATATAACTGTAGCATCTAAAATTGATTTTTTTTTTTTTAACTTCTCTCGATTTAAACTCCATGGAACTTCCTCTTTGAAATTCAGAGGCATAAAGAAATGGTCTTAGGAAAATAAGCAAATTACTCTTAACGCACGAATTGTAAAACAGAAAATCAGTATCATAACCAGTACACTCTTTGGTCAGAATGTGGTCCTGGCTGAAATTTCATTGATTAAAAGTATCAAAGAATGAATGAAATTGGTTCTAAACAATGTTTTAAATATCGATGATATCGGCTAATATATCCCACGATATATCTTGTATCCCACCTATGCGACATGAAACGCACAGGTAGTGTCGATATATCCCACATGTTCGATCCGGTGAACATTTTCAATTCCTGATCCATTTTGTTGTTGAAATTATGTTAAATCAGTATCAAATGGTTACAAATCCTTTGGTTCTTCATGTTTTACATGAAAAATCATGGAGTTGGAGGTTTAATTTTGATATCCATTGGTTCTTCACAGTCTCCATGTTTTTTCTTGAAATTTTCCTTCAAACAACTGTCAATTGAGACTAATTTCCAAGTATTTAGGAGTATTTGATGAAATGATCATCACATACACTCTAAATTCGAAATTTGAATGTAGGTACTCCGATTTAGAGAAATTCAAAATTTCCCCAATTTCTCCCAAATTTCTTGCAATATTGCATTCCAAACATGAAATTAAGCATGTATGAGGGCTGATCTACTGATTTGTCAAGTCCTTGTCAATTTTTGGAAAATTAAAATCAATTTTTAATAAAATTTTATTAAAAAAAAAAAATCCTTCAACCAACGTCAATTTAAACTAATTTTGAAGTATTTAGGAGGGTTTTATGAAATGATCATCACATGTACTCTAAACGTTATACATCCAATTTGAATATAGTTGCATTAGTTCAGTCAGACAACGCATAGCTTAGGACCCTTTACAAAGGAAATCTATTATGTGCACTTCTTTTTTACATGTTATGATTTAAAATTGTGTATTAAAGTCTTTTTTAACAATCTTTGAAGTTTCATTGAAAAATTCAACCATTTTGCTAATGTTTCCCCATTTTCCCAAAAAGTATGATAAATTACCAGATACAAATGATATATCCTGTGCGATAACTGATATGTATCTATATCTCAAGGATGCGATACCGATATTTCGAACACTGGTTCTAAACAAGTGAACACTTGATCTTCAATCCATGCACTTTGATAAAGTGCAGTTGGGGGCCTCTTGGCTGTATCATAACCAATACCCTTTGATCAAAGTGCAAACATGGCTGAAATTTCATTGATCATAAAAAAATGACAGGAATTCATTCTAAAGAAGCGAACACTCACTCTTCAATTTATGCACTTGGATAAAAAATTTGATTAGCACCCATAACTACAACACTACGTAGTGTTAGCAAATAGCGTAAATCCCCTGTAGCGTCATAGCGTATGTAGTGTATGTGTAGCATCGTAGCATGCGTAGCATATGTAGTGTATGCTACGCTTTTTTTTTAGTAAATCGTAATTATATTTTGTATCTTTTTTAAGGTGACTACATTTTGTATTTTATACTTAATACTCTCAACCTGTGGGATTTTAATTTCTTTTCATACTTGTGACTTGTGGTTTTAATTAGGCATTATTAATTATAGTTTGCTTAAAAAGTTGTTGATGTGATAATAATTTGATTTGATTTATATATATGAAATGGCTTTCGATAAATGATGATTAATAACTTGTTTGAACATGCTTATACTTGAAAAAATGAATAATCTTTTAGACATATATATATATATATATATATATATATATATATTACTATTTATCATATTTTTTCTATTTTTAAATTAAAAAATAGAGGTATCGTGTAGCACTAAGCTACTTACACAACACGCTACCGCTATTTAAAACACTGGATAAAATAGAACACAAGCATGGTATGCCAAAACGGTTACGTATCGGCCGTAACGGCCGATACGTAACGGTAACGGTGTGAACCGTTACGCGTTTCGGGGTCGTATCGGCCGTTACGCAAATTTGTACCCGTATCGGCCGATACGGGCCCGTTACGGGGCGTATCGGCCGTTACGGTCCGTTACGGCCGTTACAGGGCTGTTACGGGCCCGTATCGGCCAAATTTTGGCCCTTTTTTTGAAAATTCGAAAAATCATTTTTTAATGATTCTTTTGCTGTTTTAATGATGTCATATGATGTGTTAATCATAGTAGAACATGTTAATGTGCATTTTACAGATTTTGGGTGCCATTTTATATTTTTTTAATATTTTTTTCTATTTACGCATGAATTTTGGCCCCTTTTTTTAAAATTCGAAAAATCAATTTTTAATAGTTGTTTTGCTGTTTTAATCATGCCATATGATGTGTTAATCATAGTAGAACATGTTAATGTGCATTTTACAAATTTGGGGTGCCATTTTATATTTTTTTAATATTTTTTTCTATTTACGCATTTATTTTGGCCCTTTTTTTGAAAATTCGAAAAATCATTTTTTAATGATTCTTTTGCTGTTTTAATGATGCCATATGATGTGTTAATCATAGTAGAACATGTTAATGTGCACTTTACAGATTTTGGGTGCCATTTTATATTTTTTTAATATTTTTTTCTATTTACGCATGAATTTTGGCCCCTTTTTTTAAAATTCGAAAAATCAATTTTTAATAGTTGTTTTGCTGTTTTAATCATGCCATATGATGTGTTAATCATAGTAGAACATGTTAATGTGCATTTTACAGATTTGGGGTGCCATTTTATATTTTTTTAATATTTTTTTCTATTTACGCATTTATTTTGGCCCTTTTTTTGAAAATTCGAAATATCATTTTTTAATGATTCTTTTGCTGTTTTAATGATGCCATATGATGTGTTAATCATAGTAGAACATGTTAATGTGCATTTTACAGATTTTGGGTGCCATTTTATATTTTTTAAATATTTTTTTCTATTTACGCATGAATTTTGGCCCCTTTTTTGAAAATTCGAAAAATCAATTTTTAATAGTTGTTTTGCTGTTTTAATCATGTCATATGATGTGTTAATCATAGTAGAACATGTTAATGTGCATCTTACAGATTTGGGGTGCCATTTTATATTTTTTAAATATTTTTTTCTATTTACGCATGAATTTTGGCCCTTTTTTTGAAAATTTGAAAAATCATTTTTTAATGATTCTTTTGTTGTTTTAATGATGTCATATGATGTGTTAATCATAGTAGAACACGTTAATGTGCATTTTACATATTTGGGGTGCCATTTTATATTTTTTTTATATTTTTTTCTATTTACGCATTTATTTTGGCCCTTTTTTTGAAAATTCGAAAAATCATTTCTTAATGATTCTTTTGCTGTTTTAATGATGCCATATGATGTGTTAATCATAGTAGAACATGTTAATGTGCATTTTACATATTTGGGGTGCCATTTTATATTTTTAAAATTTTTTTTTCTATTTACGCATGAATTTTGGCCCTCAAAAATAATTGTAAACACCTAAATGTAAGATATTTTCATATTACATTCATTCTAATATATCTATCATTGATAGTAAGTTAGAAAATTAAATATATGAATTTTGTAGTCAAATTTAGGTTATCTGGTTCATAAATTCATCAGACAGTCCGATACAACTTCTCACCAAAGAGTGGACCGTTACACCACCATAAACATGTTCCAATTTATAAATGAATGCATATTTGGAATGCTTGGAATATTCCGGATTTAATCCATATTTTTTCATATTTTTTTGGCAAAAAAATTTTTTTGCGCCGTTACGGGCCGTTACGCCCCCGTATCGCCGTTACGCCCCCGTATCCGTATCGGTTTCGGAGGGCACCGTTACGCCAACCGATACCGATACGGGACACCTTGAACACAAGTGACCTAGTAGATCCACGGTTCTAAATATCAGTATCAGCGGATGCATCAGCTCGGCCAAAAAGTGATATGATACGGCGTCGCATATCGGTATTGGACCTGTTTTTTAGTAAAAAACAAAAAAAAAAAAATTAAAAATTAAAAATAAATAAATAAATAAATAATGAGATATCTAAGCATCTATCTTTTTTTATCATGTATTCAATGGTGTATCAAACCATTCTTTGGTAAGAATATTGTATGTCAGGTCGACCTATTGTAGGTTATGATGTTGATTTTTTTAGTATACATTGTTGACATATGTCATAAATTGATATCATATATTGCTAATATGATTATCTATCAACTATTAGACTATGAAATGATTCAAATTATAAAAGTAAAAAGTGTAAAACAACTAGCATTCAATAAAAAAGGCCAAAAATGGCTCGAAAATAGAAAATTAATTTAAATCTAGTAACAAATGATAGATCTATGTTTAAAACAACCTTACACTTACCTAAATCGATCATCGGACTAATTTTCCAAAAATCGGTTTTGAAAAATAGAAATATCAGAAAATGCCCAAAAAATAATTTGAAATAATAATAATAATAATAATAATAATTTAATCAATGTATATATGAAATGTGTAGATCTATAGTCTTAAAAGGCTATTCATGCATTCTTACAACATTTGATTGGAAAAAAATATATATACATATCTGAAAATTTCAGAAAATTCCAACGTAAATAGGAAAAATAATAATAAAGAAATCTCCAAATCAAGAACAAATGTGTAAATCTATAGTATTAAAAATCTATTCATGTATTATTAGAACATTTGATTTTAAAAAAGCTAAAACCGAAAAAATCAAAAAATTCTAGTAAAAATAGGAAAAAAATAAAAAATAAAAAATCCCCAAATCGAGAAGAAATGTGTAGATGTATCATGTATAGTATCAAAAGGTTATTCATGCATCATTATAGCACTTGATTTTAAAAATAGTAAAAAAAGAAAAATAAAATAAAATCTGAACTTTTCAGAAAATTCCAGCATAAATAGGAATTTTTTTTTTTATTTTAGAAAATCCCCTAGTCGAGAAAAAATGTATACATCTATAGTATCAAAGGACTATTCATGCATCATTACGCCATTTGATTGAAGAAAAAAAAAAAGACTGAAATATGAAATTTCCAACATAAATAGGAAAATTTTAAAAATTAAAAAAAAAAAATCCCTAAATCGAGAAGGAATCATGATTCCTTTGATTTGGGTTTTCAATATATATTTGACTTGATTTCAGCAATAATAATTTAAAAAATAGGTATTTTACCTTCTTTTTCTTTTTTCTTTTTTTTGTATTTTCCCCTGATCGAGTACCGACACTTCAATGCTTAGATTCAATTCCAAAAGCAATGTTTTGATCTTCAAATGTAGTGTGAATCTAGTCGGAAATGGGCTTTGAACAATCTCTTAGGTTTTAAAAAAAATTGAAAGGAAGAGAGAGGAAAGGGAGAAAATGAAAAACAAGGGCTGGCTTTGGTGTTTTAAGCCCGTATCGGTCAAATCAAAATGGGTACGTCGTATTGGTACCAATACAAGTGCGATTTTTCATATCAGACCGATACGACCCTCATTGCGCATCGTCTCATGCTGATACGGATACCGATAGCTTGTATCGGCCAATACAATATTGATATTTAAATCCCTGAGCAAACCTCTTTTCACTGCCTTGAGAGGAGTGCCAGTGTAAGTGTGCAAAAGGATATGAGAAGTCATGCAACTGGCGAGCGAGCTAGACAATGCCTACTAATAGCTTTTTGGGTTCTACTGGCAAAATGGTTCTTAATTCATGCAATATTTGGATCAATAAAGTATGCAATTGCCTTGGCCTTTATGTGAAGAAGGGGAGAAGAACAACCAAGTATGGCAGTACCACCTGGCTAAAAAATTTTAACAATGGTTCTTATGGAAGTAGGTCTACAATTAAACTTAATTTATTCACCTTTAAAAGGAACATGAGATTGCTCACTTCGAGAGGACCTAGTGGGTGAGATCCAACTTTGATTATATCATGGAAAATATAATTGCTCTCTCTCTCTCTCTCTCTCTCTCTCTCTCTCTCTCTCTCTCTCTCTCTCTCTCTCTCAAACCATTAAGCTATCCCGTAAAACAATAAGAACTTGTTCGAATAGTGGGAAAAGAAATGCAAAGAAATAAAAATAGATGACTTTTCCCATGATGAGATGTTTCACTATGTTTGATAGCAAAGGAAATATTTGATTTCAAAAAGCAATCATTACCCAAACATCATTGTCAAATTCTCAAGCACAAGATACAAGAGCTTTATGAGATTTCTACTTGCTATCCAAACAAGAGCCCCAAAAATGGAATCCATGTTTCAATAGTGCTCGTAGAGATCTTGGAAAATCATCACTAGATGATGATTACAATTTTCTTTTCTTTTCTTTCTTTTATTTTCCCACTATACAAACATGCCCTAAGAATGAAGTGAAACAACGTAAATTTCCATGATAGAATCAGAAAATCACCTCTCTAGGGCTGAAAAGGCATTTTGCACCTGCAGAGACAATAAAGAGTAATAACTAACTAAATAAATCCATAAGATATCTGTTTACAATTGTTTCTTTCATTCTCTCCACATTGAAGGCATATGAAAAAGAAGGCAGGATGACACAATATTGCTTAAAGATGAAAACACAAACCTTCATTAGAAATTTGTTAAGAGCAACAAATTCTGAAAAAAAAAAAAAAAAAAAAAAAAATGCACCACAAAAGTACATGGTGTTAGAGAGAAACTTTGACATTTCTTCCAAATAATAGATGAAAGGTCTATAAAGTTACCAAAAGAAAGTCTTCCGAATTCTTAAACAAATGAGAGCACATACAACAATCGATGTTGACTTATCCCTTGATAGGTTACATGCATGACATGTGCATTATTCAGTATATGTTGTTGCAACACCATTCTATTATAATAAGTCCACAATAACATCACTATATAATGCCAGTACCTTTGAACATTTTTGCCCTCACAATTAGTTTGCACAACGTTGGTAACATTGGTTAAGAGGGTCAATTCCTCACAACAAGTAGCTGCTTAGCCAGGAACGGTTGAGATTTTACTGTAGAAGGGATGAAACCCACTTCCTTTCATTTTTTTTAATGTGTAGCTCGCACCACATCTCCTCTTTCCCTAGCATGAAGCATCTAATTAGGAAGACTGCATGACAAAGGCTCTATTCTGCCTACCCTAATGATTGTATGACATCCGCTCCTTACATGTGGTGTATCCACTGATGTTAATACATCAGGGATCGAGTGGGCAACAACAAGGGAAACGGTGAGGATGGATTGCCCACCATTCCCTTCTCCTCACTATGTAACATGGCCTACACGTGGCCCCATTTTTCCCTCTGCCCCTCTCATTTTCTCTCCCCTCCAAATCTCTCTCCCTTTTCTATCTCTATCCCCTGGCTCCATGCGTGTCACATGTACCATTAATATTAGATAAAGATACTTCTATTTTTTTATTGATAATGAAAGTTTTATTAAAAGAAGCAGCTATGCATCATAGAAAATGGCAATCAACAAAGAGACAAGAACAGGAAACATCATCCTTAGCAAGTAATGATGATTATATAAATATCCAACACCACATTGAAGCAAGTTTAGTTGATGAACCATTCGCAAGTTGAAGCATAAAGAACTTAGGTCGACTATTAACTCAACCAAGTCATTTCTTATCTTTTTTGTTCTAATCCACCTTCAAACTGTAGAAACTTTTTTTCCATGAATAACAAAAAATTTATTAAAGAAGCCCAAAAAAGCTGCAGAGGACATATGGACAATTGACCCTTAGCCAAGGAATTAGCGGGTAATTGGCATCTCTCAAGATTTTATGAAAAGAAACCTCCAAATGATAGCAACACTTTCTTATACTATTTGGAAGAAGAAGAAAAATACTCCGAGGGGAGGATCTGCAAAAGGCTCAAGCTATAGCATTGCAGGAATCAACTTCAGCCATGATGCACCCACCTGATTGAAAAAGATTTCCGACCCCATTTTGATAACCAACAAGACAGCTCTATTCGACGATCTGATGTCAGTTAGTCCTAAGAAAGTGAAAATTATGGAGCCATGCTCATCCCTCAACATGCCACCTTTCCAAGATACACTAATGGTAGCTTGTGAAACGAGTTACCATTGATGTTGATGGTTCAAGGAGGATAAGAGCAAGGAGTAAAGGCAGAACTCCAACACCCTTCGAGAACTAACGTTCACTCATTTAGAGTATTGGATTTAGATACCCTTTTAAATTCTTCAAGGAGGTAGATTGCTATAGAGAGAGAGAGAGAGATGGTATATTGTATCCATTATTCATCATTTTCGGAAGAAAATTAGTAAAAGACATAAAGGGGCCGTTTGGACTTTGGCAAAGCTGTGTCGCTGACAAACATTTGGGCCGAAAATACATGTCCATGGTTTGTCTCATTTGCACACAGGAAACTAGGAAATTTGGACAAGTAGTCTGATGCATGACTGTTAAAGCATGGATTGGCTATCTCTACTAAAATTGTATTTTTCAAAAATTAGTTGGTGGCATTGCTTTTTCAGTCACAAAAAGTAACATGAGGATGCAGTTTGCATAAACACGATAAAAGGGAGGGAGGTATTTACAAATATGGGAACTACCAGGGGCCATTTACAATTACAGTATATCAAAAAAGGAGGGGGCATGAAAAAAAAAAAATGATTTTTACAGTATTAGTATTTTATTATTACTACTTTGCAACAAAAAGTATTTCCTTGATCAACAAGGTCGATGCCCCAAATTGTTGGTTAACCCAACCCGGTGACTGATTGAATCCCAAACCTAGTCCTGGTTTGAAAACAATGCGCCAATTATACAGAAGATCTTTTATGGAGATTTTAATGCTTCACCCATTCATCATGAAGGCCCGCCAAATTCAATCTGGATCACAGAAAGCTGGGACCCACTTGTAATGTCACTGGCCAGACAAATAAAATAAGTTTTACTCTCAGCCTGAGTATCGTGTAAATAGATGCTGACACGATTGTTGTAGCTTAGAAGATAAGGCAACCTCCAATCATAGAATTTGAATAGTTGATGAATTTCTCATACAATCGTACAGATGAAAAACAGAGCCATACAGTTATAAATAATAATAATAATAATAATAATAATAATAATAATAATAATAATAATAATAATAATAATAATAAACATTGTCAACAGTCAGTTCAAGCTTAAGCTCAGACGGGAATAAAATCCATCAAAATATGGAACAGAAATTCTCTTCCAACGAAATCAAAACTTCTCCAAGTTGAACAGTTTAGTATTTGTCAATGTTTCCTGGGTCATGGTCCATGGTACCTCTACCCCTGCTGATCACCATTCATCCGTGGGCCACACAACATACAGACCTTGGAACACCAAACTGAAAAAATGAAAAGAAAATAATCTGAAGATCGATCGATCGCTCGCTCACCTTCAAAGCTCATGGTCCCATTCCTATCGAAATCGTACATCCTGCAAAAGACCAAAGCATCAATCCAAGCTCCTCCATCAAATTCACTAATAAAAAAAGAATTAAAAGAGAAAATACGATAATCTGCAGATGAAAAGAGACCTGATCATCTGCTGAACAACGGAGAGAGAGAATTCGAGGTTTCCGACTGCGAAAGCGCTCTGGCAATTGATTTCGAAACAATACAAGAAATTAGGGTTAAGGCAGAGAGAGAGAGAGAGAGAAGAAGAAGAAGAAAACGAGAAGTGAATGAGAAATCACCTTCAGTTGAAGAGCAGTGATGCTGCTGGTTTTCTCTGAGTCGACTCTTTCGAACCACTCTCTCAGAATCTCTGTATTCTCCATTCCCGCCGAGAAAATAACGAACGGCAGCGATCCCTTCCTCTGGAAATGAGAGGGTCCGTCTTTATAGGACGTGCATTGCCTGCGACCTGAGAACGGAAGCGAAGTGGGGCCCACCCTGATATTTTATGAGAAATCCACTCCGTCCATCTGTTTTAGCAGCTCATGTTAGTAGATGAGTCGGAAAATGAGGCAGATCCAAAACTCAAGAAGGCCACACGCCAACAAGCAGTGGGGATTGAACATCCACCTTTGAAATATTTGTGGAGCCAAAGCAGGCTAATATTTTAAAAAACATATTTATTACCATGGAGGGATTGTCCATGAAATTAAAGAGAAATTTGCGACTGTACGACCCATTTACGAGACCAAGCCCACTTCATTTTCCCTTGCGGGAATAAGCCCCATCTGTACGGACACCCTCCCAAAGGTCGAAAATGCCCCTACTTTTTCCTTCAAGTGGGAAAACGACAGCTAACGCTCCTCGAGCTCCGAGTTGTACCAATAGCTACGGATTATACCTATAGTAATTACTACCAAAATCCGTAGCTAAAGAGTCCTGTCCGGGGTGGGCTCGCCGAACTGGTGGGGCCGCGCTACTCGCTGACCTAGTTGGCGGGGCCACGCCCATCTGGCGGCCCCTATGGCTACGGATTATAACCATAGCCATAGACAGATAACCGTAGCCATATACCACCCTTATTCCATCCAATCACATAGTGCATTTTTTATTTTTTTTTACATGGAGAACTTTATTCTACCTATAATTTTCTCTAGCACATATTTATATAAATATGTATATATAAGCATATAAAATGTTTTTCTCTCTTTTTTCATTTCTTTCTTTATTCATTTAACAAGAATATCTTCTAAACTAAAATTAGTTACTTGATGTACCCTATATGATTTTGGGGTAGGAGAAGCTACTTTAGCCAACCAACCTAGTTATTTTCCAAGATTCCATCAGGTCGATGGTCGAAAATCCATTTCATTCACTTAGCGGTCAATTTCATTCATGACCGTGAAGTTAAGGGGCATGACTGTGAAATGCGTCGGAAATGACTATGAAGTGCATGGAAATGAGTGTGAAGTGAGGCGAATGGACCGTGAAATGCGTGGAAATGATCGTGAAGTGAAGGGGCATGACCGTGAAATGCGCCGAAATGACCGTGAATCAACACAGAATCGGCGGGAATGACCATGGTATGCATGGAAATGACCGTAAAGTGAAGCGATTGGACCGCGAAATGCGCGGAAATGACCGTCAAGTGAAGGGGCATGAATAGGGCTGAAAGTTGGGCGGGTTCAACCCGACCGACCCGACATTGGGTTGGGCTCGGGCAGGATATTTCGGGTCCAATCTTAAGCTTGGGCTATACAAACACCAACCCGATAAAACTTAGGTTGGGCTCGGGTTGAGGTCTCGGGTTGCCCGACCCAACCCGAACCCGATCAATATATAAGTTACTTATAAATTATAATTGAGTGTGGATCGTTTGTATCGAAGGCACACTAGTGATGTCGAGTCTCATTTGTCCACGTCAATTCCAAGGACTCAAGTTAACAAGATTTGTCAGATTTCTCTCTCCCAAATAGACTTCGTGTTATGCTACATGACTTTTAAAGGGGTAGTTGTCTTATATTTTAGCTTGTTTTTCAAAAGAAAAAATAAAGTTCTTTATAATGAATAATCACATATATAATTAATAAAATTATAAATACAAAAAATAAGTCCTATATTGAAATATAATAAACTAATGTAATAATGAAAATGTTAGCATGTATATACCCGACCAACCTGATTAACCTGACCGAGCCCGCTTGGGTTGGGCTTGGGTTGAGAATTCCCAACCCAAGATTGGGTTGGGTTGGGTTAGGGTTGAGGTATATGAACCTTGGGTTGGGTTAGGGTTGAGCACCAACCGGACCCAACCCGCCCGACTTTCAACCCTAGGCATGACCGTGAAATGCGTCGAAATGACAGTGAATCAACACGGAATAGGCGGGAATGACCGTGATATGCATGGAAATGCCCGTGAAGTGAAGCGATTATACCACGAAATGCGCGGAAATGACCGTGAAGTGAAGGGGCATGACCGTGAAATGCGCGAAATGACCGTGAAGTGAAGCGATTAGACCGCGAAATGCGCGGAAATGACCGTGAAGTGAAGGGGCATGATCGTGAAATGCGCCGAAATGACCGTGAATCAACACGGAATAGGCGGCAATGATCGTGATATGCATGGAAATGACCGTGAAGTGTAGCGATTGGATCGTGAAATGCATGGAAATGACCGTGAAGTGAAGGGACATGACCATGAAATGCGTCGAAATGACCGTGAATCAACACGGAATAGGCGGGATCGGGATCAGGTTTAAGTTTGGGTTTTCAAGTTTAGGTTTACGTTTAGGTTAAGGAGTTGAGATTAGGATTAGGTGTATGTTTAGGTTTAGGGATTTGAGAATACATTCAGGTTTTAGGTTTAGGTTTTAGGTTTTAGGTTTTAGGTTTTAGGTTTTAGGTTATAAGTTTAGGTTAAGGTTGTAGGTTAAGGTTATAGGTTATAGGTTTAGGTTTAGGTTTAGGTTTAGGTTTAGGTTTAGGTTTAGGTTATAGGTTTAGGTTTGGGTTTAGGTTATAGGTTATAGGTTTAAGTTTAGGTTATAGGTTTAGGGATTTAAGAATAGGTTTAGATTATAGGTTATAGGTTATAGGTTAAGGTTTAGGTTTAGGTTTAGGCTAAGGTTTAGGTTTAGGTTATAGATTATAGGTTATAGATTTAGGGAATTGAGAATAGGTTAAGGTTTATGTTTAGGTTATAGGTTTAGGTTTGGGTTTAGGTTATAAGTTATCCGTTTAGGTTATAGGTTCCCGGTTTAGGTTTTGGGCTTTGCGCCTCGGTTTCGGTTCCGGTTCTCCGTTTCGGTTAAAGGTTTAGGTTAATGTTCTAGGTTTAGTTTTCGGTTTCGGTTGTAGGTTTCGCTTTGCGCCTCGGTTTCGGGTAGGTTGTCGGTTCCGGTTTCGGGCCTTGCGTTTCGGTTCTCTGTTCTCGGTTTCGGTTCCGGTTTAGGTTGTAGTTCTCGGTTTTGGAATTTGCTCCTAGGTTTCCGTTATAAGTATAGATATAGGTTTAGGAATTCGGGTTTGGGTTTAGGTTATAGGTTTCAGTTTAGGTTATAAATTATAGGTTTATGTTAAGGTTTAGGTTTAGGTTACAGGTTTTGGGATTTGAGAATAGGTTTAGGTTATAAGTATAGGTTTAGGTTAGGGTGTAGATTAAGGTTTAGGGAAATGACTGTGAAGTAAAGGGTCATGACCTTGAAATGCGTCGAAATGACCGTGAATCAACACGGAATTGTGGGAATGACCGTGATATGCATGGAAATGGGGGTGAAGGGAAGCGATTGGACCGCGAAATGCGCGGAACTGACCGTGAAGTGAAGACGTGGGACCGTGAAATGCGTCGAAATGACCGTGAATCAGCACAAAATATGCAGGAATGACCGTGATATGCATGGAAATGGGGGTGAAGTGAAGCGATTGGACCGCGAAATGCATAGAAGTGACTATGAAGTTAAGACGCGGGACCGCGAAATGCGTCGAAATGACCGTGAATCAACACGGAATATGCGAGAATGACCTGATATGCATGGAAATGGGGGTGAAGGGAAGCGATTAGACCGCGAAATGCGTGGAACTGACAGTGAAGTGAAGACGCGGGACTGCAAAATGCGTCAAAATCACCGTGAATCAACACAGAATATGCGGGAATGACTGTGATATGCATGAAAATGGGGGTGAAGTGAAGCGATTGGACTGCGAAATGCACGGAAGTGACCGTGAAATGAAGACGCAGGACCGCGAAATGGGTCAAAATGACCGTGAATCAACACGGAATATGCGGGAATGACGGTGATATGCATGGAAATGGGGGTGAAGGGAAGCGATTGGACCACGAAATGCGCGGAACTGACCGTGAAGTGAAGGGTCATGACCGGAAAATGCGTCGAAATCACCATGAATCAACACGAAAAAGGCGGGAATGACCATGATATGCATGAAAATGGGGGTGAAGGGAACCGATTAGACCGCGAAATGCGCGGAACTGACCGTGAAGTGAAGGGTCATGACCGCAAAATGCGTCGAAATCACCGTAAATCAACACGAAAAAGGCGAGAATGACCGTGATATGCATGGAAATGGGGGTGAAGGGAAGCGATTGGACCGCAAAATGCGCAGAACTTACCGTGAAGTGAAGACGCGTGACCGCGAAATGCGTCGAAATCACCGTGAATCAACACGAAAAAGGCGAGAATGACCATGATATGCATGAAAATGGGGGTGAAGGGAAGCGATTAGACCGCGAAATACGCGGAACTGACCGTGAAGTGAAGATTCAAGGTGATTTTGACGCATTTTGCGGTCACGCGTCTTCACTTCACGGTCAGTTCCGCGCATTTTGCAGTCCAATCGATTCCATTCACCCCCATTTTCATGCATATCACGATCATTCCCGCCTTTTCCGTGTTGATTCACGGTGATTTCGACGCATTTCGCGGTCACGCATTTTCACTTCACGATCAGTTCCGCGCATTTCACGGTCCAATCAGTTCCTTTCACCCTCATTTCCATGCATATCACGGTCATTCCTGCCTTTTTGTGTTAATTCACGGTGATTTCGACGCATTTCGCGGTCACGCGTATTCACTTCTCGGTCAGTTCCGTGCATTTCGCGGTCCAATCGCTTCCCTTCACCCCAATTTCCATTCATATCACGGTCATTCCCGCCTTTTCTGTGTTGATTCACGGTAATTTCGACGCATTTCGTGGTCACGCGTCTTCACTTCACGGTCAGTTCCGCGCATTTCGCAGTCCAATCGCTTCCCTTCACCCCCATTTCCATGCATATCACGGTCATTCCTGCCTTTTCCATGTTGATTTACGGTGATTTCGACGCATTTCGTGGTCACGCGTCTTCACTTCATAGTCAATTCTGCGCATTTCGTAATCCAATCCCCTCCCACGGTCATTCCATGCATATAACGGTCATTCCCGCCTATTCCATCAGTTGAATTTATTCAATGTTAACTTTACAGTGGTTAAATTAATTCAGTCTTATCATATAGGGCCTATTTGGCCGCGTAGATTGGATGAGATTAAAAGGGATTGGAAGATAGATCCCGGGATTGGCTAGGCATGCCAAACAGACACGAGATCCTGATCCCGGGAGATAGCAATCCCATGGATCTTAAGACAATCCACTGACATCACCATCATTACCTTTAAGGCCTGTTTGGCCGAACCAATCACACGGTATTAGGAGGAATGGGATCGCGAGATCCCGGGATATGCATGATGAGCCAAACAGACCTTGTGAACTTGTCTCGGGATATAAGCAATCCCATGGATCTTAAAACAATCCACTGACATCACCTTCATTACCTTAAAATTGATCCCATCCCTTGGTTGGAAGGAGTGGAAGGTAAAATACCTGGATATGCCCGGCGTGCCAAACAGACCCAGTGAACTTGTTCCGGGATATAGCAATCCCATGGATCTTAAACCAATCCACTGACACCACCATCATTACCTTAAAATCCATCCCATCCCTCCTAATCCCATGGGATTCGCCCGGCTAAACAGGCCCTTAAATCCCATCCAATCCACCCTAATCCCTTCAAAAATGCCTGCGATGTGTTTGGTTTGGGGGATTGAAAGGGATTGGAAGGTTTAATCCCGGGATTGAAGTGAAGCGAATTGACTGTGAAATGCGTGGAAATGACCGTGAAGTGAAGGGGCATGACCGTGAAATGCGTCGAAATGACCGTGAATCAACACGGAATGGCGGGAATGACCGTGAAATGCATGGAAATGACCGTGAAGTGAAGCGAAATGACCGTGAAATGCATGGAAATGACCGTGAAGTGAAGGGAATTGACCGTGAAATGCATGGAAATGACCGCGAATCAAAACGAAATCGTCGGGATTGATCGTGAAATGCATGAAAATGACTATGAAGTGAAGCGAATTGACCGTGAAATGCATGGAAATGACTGTGAAGTGAAGGAAATTGACCGTGAAATGCATGGAAATGACCGTGAATCAAAACGGAATTGCCAGGATTGACCGTGAAATGCATGGAATTGCGAAGTAAATGAAATGAGCAAAATTAACCGCGAACTGATTGAAATTGACCGTGAAGTGAATGAAACGGATTTTCGACCATCGACCTGATGGAATCTTGAAAAATAACCAGGTTGGTTGGCTAAAGTAGCTTCTTCTACCCCAAAATCATATAGGGTATGTCAAGTAACTAATTTTGGTTTAAAAGATATTCTTGTTAAATGAAAAAGGAAAGAAATGGAAAAAAAAAAAAAAAGAGAGAGAGAAAAAATTTATATGCTTATATATACATATTTATATAAATATGTATTAGAGAAAATTGTAGGTAGAATGAAGTTCTCCATGCAAAAAGATAAAAATAAAAATAAAATTTCATAGATTGGCACAGACTACAGTTATGGCTACGGTTATAATCCGTAGCTATAGGGGTCGTCAGATGGGCGTAGCCCCGCTAGATCGGCGCGCCCCCGCTGGATAGGTCAGCGAGTGGTGCGAACACCCTAGTTCGGCGCGCCCACCCCGAATAGGATCCTTTGGCTACGGATTTTGGTAGGTATGGCTACGGTTACAATCCGTAGCCAAACCTCTGTATCCAATAAAATAAAAATCCGTTTTTTTTTTTTTTTTTTTTTTTTTAAACGTCGAATCTTTGTTGTTTTTTGGGTCCCATCATGAGGTCTATGTTATATCCAAACCGTACATCTATTTGGTGAGCTCATATTAAGGCTTGAGACGGAAAATAAGACAGATCTAACTATCAAGTGGACCACACTTTAAAAGGCAGTGGGGAATTGAACGTCTACCATTGAAACCCTTTTAGGGGTTACAGAAGTTTTGGATCATTATGAAATTTGTTTTTCCTCTTCATCCAGGTCTTTGTGACCTTATGAATAGATTGGATGGAAAATAAATGTTATGGTGGGCCCTACAAAAGTTTCAACTGTGAAAATCAAATTTTTGCTGCTCTTTGTGGTGTGGTCCAGTTGATCTTTGGATATGATTTTTTTTTTTGAATAATGCTCCGAAATGATCTCGAAATATGGATGAAAGTTGTGGATATAATAAATACATAACTGTGGGGCCCACGTAACGTTGATCTCTTTGAACCGTTCGTACAACTCGGAGTTTGAGGAGCGCCATCGCTCGTCTTCAAGCACCAGTCGATCCGCTTGAAGGTAAAAGCAAGGGGCATTTTCGACCTTTGGCAAGTCGTCCGTACAATTGGGGCGTATTCTCGCAAGGGAAAATGAGGTGGGCTTAGTCTCCTAAATGGGCCATAAATGGGTCGTACAGTCGTAAATTTCTCTAAAATTAATGTCATGCTTTGTTGATAATACGGTGGTACATTGAATAGATATACCCACCATCATTTGGAATTACTGAGAATAACACACGTGTGTTATATCTAAACCGTTCATTTGTTTTGCAACCTCATTTTATGGCATGGGCCTAAAAATGAGGTAGATCCAAAACTTATGTAGCCCCAAAGAAGTTTTCAATAGTAAGTATTTAATCCCTGTTGCTTTCTATGGTGGGGTCCACTTGAGCTTTAGATTTACCTAATTTTTCGGCCCATGCTCTAAAATAATCTTGATAAATGGGTGGACGGTGTGGATATAGCCCACACATCATAGTGGGACCTACACAACTTGTGAACACGAGACTCAACGCAATTCCATTTAATGTAATTCCACGCTTTTCCATTCTTCCTGAGCATGGAGTGGATTTGGCATAAGACCAGATGAATCCCATCCCACCTCTTTTTTTCTTTCTTTTTTTTTAAATTTTTTTTAATTTTTTTTTTTTAATTTTTAGGTTAGCTTGTTAGTACACACCCATGTCAGTGCACACACTCCTTGTTAGCCACCCCCACTAGGGATCGATACCAAGACCTCAAGTGTTGAAACGAGGTATCTCCACTCAGTCTGCCGGTTGAGCTATGGATCTGGGTGTAATTGAGAAGCAAAAATCCGTTGTGAATGGCTTGGATGGCATATAATCCCTTCTAATCCCACCTTGTGAATGGCTTGGATGGCATATAAACATCACGGCGTATCCCATGGAGATTCCAATGGCAGTAAGCCTCCCTATTTTTCTGACTGTACGACCCATTTATGGCCCATTTTCGAGACGAAGCCCACCTCATTTTACCTTCCAAGAATAAGCCCCAGCTGTACGGATACCTTCCTAAAGGTTGAAAATGCCCCTGCTTTTCCTTCCGCAAGAGGATCAGCCGCGGACACTCCTCGAACTCCGAGTTGTACGAACGGTTCAAAAGATATCAAAGTTACATGGCCCCACAATTATGTATTTATTATATCCACAACGTTCATCCATATTTCGAAATCATTTCGGAGCATTATGGAAAAAAAAAAATCATACCCAAAGATCAACTGGACCACACCACAAAGAGCAGCAGAAATTTGATTTTCACCATTGAAACTTTTGTAGGGCCCACCATAACATTTATTTTCCATCCAATCTATTCATAAGGTCACAAAGACCTGGATGAAGAGGAAAAACAAATTTCATAATGATCCAAAACTTCTGCGACCTAAAAGGGTTTCAATGGTAGACGTTCAATCCTCCACTGCCTTTTACAGTGTGGTCCACTTGATAGTTGAATCTGTCTTATTTTTCATCTCAAGACTTAATACGAGTTCGCCAAATAGATGGGCGGTTTGGATATAACACATACCTCATAAAAGGACCCACAAAGGCGGTGGGGATTACAACAGGAAAAAAAAAGCCTGGAACTTATAACTACGAATTATAACCGTAGCCATAACCGCAGCCCATGCTTTTTCGATATATCCTTTGCTATGTATAAAAGGCCTTTCGATATCGACTTCGATATGATCGAAAAAGGTCCAGAACTGTCTAGCGAGTTTGTCTAAAAATTCAGCAATTTTCGATACATATCGAAGTCGATATGTATCGAAGCTATAGCTACGGATTATAGCCGTAGCCATAGCTGTAGTCCGTAAAATATGCAAAAAAAAATTATTTATTTATTTATTTATTTTATTTTATTTTTTTTACATGGAGAACTTTATTATACCTACAATTTTCTATAATATATATTTATATAAATATGTATATATAAGCATGTAAAAAAATATTTCCCTCTTTTTTTCATTTCTTTCTTTATTCATTTAATAAGAATATCTTCTAAACCAAAATTAGTTACTTGACGTATCATATATGATTTTGGGGTAGGAGAAGCAACTTTAGCCAACTAACCTTGTTATTTTCCAAGATTTCATCAGGTCGATGGTAGAAAATCCATTTCATTCACTTCGCGGACAATTTCAATCAGCTTGCGGTCATTTCTATACACTTCACGGTCAATTCGCTTAATTTCACAGTCATTTCCATGCATTTCATGGTCATTCCCGGCAATTCTGTGTTGATTCACGGTCATTTCCATGCATTTCATGGTCAATTCCCTTCACTTCACGGTCATTTCCACGCATTTCACAGTCAATTCGCTTCACTTCATGGTCATTTTCATGCATTTCACGGTCATTCCCGGCGATTCCGTTTAGATTCACGGTCATTTCCATGCACTTCACGGTCAATTCTCTTCACTTCACGGTCATTTCCATGCACTTCACGGTCAATTCCCTTCACTTCACGGTCATTTCCATGCATTTCACTATCATTCCCGGCAATTCCGTGTTCATTCACGGTCAATTCGACGCACTTCACGGTCAATTCACTTCACTTCACGGACATTTCCACACACTTCGTGGTCAATTCACTTCACTTCATCGTCATTTCCATGCATTTCATGGCCATTCCCGGCGATTCTGTGTTCATTCACGGTCAATTCGACGCACTTCACGGTCAATTCACTTCACTTCACGACCATTTCCACGCACTTCACGGTCAATTCACTTCACTTCACCGTCATTTCCATGCATTTCACAGTCATTCCCGGCAATTTCGTGTTCATTCACGGTCAATTCGACGCACTTCACAATCAATTCACTTCACTTCACGGCCATTTCCATTCACTTCGCAATCAATTCCCTTCACTTCACCATCATTTCCATGCATTTCACGACCATTCCCCACGATTCCGTGTTCATTCACAGTCAATTCGACGCACTTCATGGTCAATTCACTTCACTTCACGGCCATTTCCATGCACTTCGCAGTCAATTCACTTAACTTCACCTTCATTTCCATGCATTTCACGGTCATTCCTGGCGATTCCGTGTTCATTCACAGTCAAATCGACGCACTTCACAGTCAAATCGACGCACTTCACAGTCAATTCACTTCACTTCACGGCCATTTCCACGCACTTCGTGGTCAATTCACTTCACTTCACCGTCATTTCCATGCATTTCACGGCCATTCCCGACGATTCCGTGTTCATTCACGGTCAATTCGACGCACTTCACAGTCAATTCACTTCACTTCATGGCCATTTCCACGCACTTCGTGGCCAATTCACTTCACTTCACCGTCCTTTCTATGCATTTCAAGGTCATTCCTGGCAATTCTGTGTTCATTCACGGTCAATTCGACGCACTTCACGGTCAATTCACTTCACTTCACAACCATTTCCATGCACTTCGCGGTCAATTCCCTTCACTTCACCATCATTTCCATGCAATTCAATGCCATTCCCGGCGATTCCGTGTTCATTCACGGTCAATTCACTTCACTTCACTTCACAACCATTTCCACGCACTTCGCGGTCAATTCACTTAACTTCACCGTCATTTCCATGCATTTCACGGTCATTCCCGGCGATTCCGTGTTCATTCACGGTCAATTCGACGTACTGCACGGTCAATTCGATGCACTTCACGGTCAATTCACTTCACTTCACGGCCATTTCCACGCACTTTGCAGTCAATTCATTTCACTGTCATTTCCATGCATTTCACGGCCATTCTCGGCGATTCTGTGTTCATTCACGGTCAATTCGACGCACTTCATGATCAATTCACTTCACTTCATGGGCATTTCCACGCACTTCGCGGTCAATTCACTTCACTTCACCATCGCATTTCACGCCATTCCCGGCGATCCCGTGTTCATTCACGGTCAATTCGACACACTTCACGGTCAATTCACTTCACTTCACGACCATTTCCACGCACTTCGCGGTCAATTCACTTAACTTCACCGTCATTTCCATGCATTTCACGGTCATTCCCGGCGATTCCGTGTTCATTCACGGTCAATTCGACGCACTTCACGGTCAATTCACCGTGAAGTGCGTCGAATTGACCGTGAATGAACATGGAATCGCTGGGAATGACTGTGAAATGCATGGAAATGGTCGTGAAGTGAAGTGAATTGACTGTGAATGAACACGGAATCGCCGAGAATGACCGTGAAATGCATGGGAATGGGCGTGAAGTGAAGCGAATTGACCGTGAAATGCGTGGAAATGACCGTGAAGTGAAGGGAATTGACCATGAAATGCGTGGAAATGACCGTGAATTAACACGGAATTGCTGGGAATGACCGTGAAATGCATGGAAATGACCGTGAAGTGAAGCGAATTGACCGTGAAATGCATGGAAATGACCGTGAAGTGAAGCGAATTGACCGTGAAATGCATGGAATGACTGTGAATCAAAATGGAATCGTCGGGATTGACCGTGAAATGCATGGAAATGACCGTGAAGTGTAGCGAATTGACCGTGAAATGCATGGAAATGACCGTGAAGTGAAGGGAATTGACCGTAAAATGCATGGAAATGACCGTGAATCAAAACGGAATCGCCGGGATTGACCGTGAAATGCATGAAAATGACCTTGAAGTGAAGCTTATATATTGATCGTGAAATGCATGGAAATGACCGTAAAGTGAATGACATTAACCGTGAAATGCATGAAAATGACCATGAATTAAAACGAAATCGCCGGGATTGACCATGAAATGCATGAAAATGACCATGAAGTGAAGCGAATTGACTGTGAAATGCATGGAAATGACCATGAAGTGAAGGAAATTAACCGTGAAATGCATGGAAATGACCGTGAATCAAAACGAAATCGCCGGGATTGACCATGAAATGCATGGAAATGACCGTGAATTGAAGCGAATTGACCGTGAAATGCATGGAAATGACGGTGAAGTGAAGGGAATTGATCGTGAAATGCATGAAAATGACCGTGAATCAAAACAGAATCGTTGGGATTGACCGCGAAATGCATGGAAATGACCGTGAATCAAAACGGAATCGCCGGGATTGACCGTGAAATGCATGTAAATGACCATGAAGTGTAGGGAAATGACTGTGAAATGAATGGAAATGACCGTGAAGTGAAGGGAATTGACCGTGAAAGGCATGAAAATGACCGTGAACCAAAACGGAATTGCCGGGATTGACCGTGAAATGCATGGAATTGATCGCGAAGTAAATGAAATGATTGAAATTGACCGCGAAGTGAATGAAATGGATTTTCAACCATAGACCTGATGGAATCTTGAAAAATAACCAGGTTGGTTGGCTAATGTAGCTTCTCCTACCCCAAAATTATATAGGGTACGTCAAGTAACTAATTTTGGTTTAGAAGATATTCTTGTTAAATGAATAAAGAAAGAAATGAAAAAAGAGAGAAATTTTTTTTTATATGCTTATATATACATATTTATATAAATATATATTAGAGAAAATTGTAGGTAGAATAAAGTTCTCCATGTAAAAAAAATAAAATAAAAAAAATTCATAGTCTGACACAGACTACAGTTATGGCTACGGTTATAATCCGTAGCTATTGGTCAAATCACATATCGTAACAAAAGACCTTTGATACATATAAAAGGACCTATCGAAATGGCAGGGGCTACGAGTATAGCTACGGTTATAATCTGTAGCTATAGAAAACACCGTAGCTTTAAGTTCCTGGTTTATTTATTTATTTATTATTATTATATTTTATTTTATTTTTTGCTGTTGTAATCCCACTGCTTTTTGTGGGTCCTATTATGAGGTATATGTTATATCCAACCCGTCTATCTATCTATTTGGAGAACTCGTATTAAGGCTTGAGATGAAAAATAAGACAGATCAAGCTATCAAGTGGACCACAGCAAAATTTCTAACTGTGAAAATCAATTTTCCCGCTGCTCTTTATGGTGTGGTCCAGTTGATCTTTGGATATGATTTGATAATGCTTCGAAATGATCTCGAAATATGGATGAACGTTGTGGATATAATAAATACATAACTGTGGGGCCCATGTAACTTTGATAGGTTCTGAATCGTTCGTACAACTCGGAGTACGAGGAGCGTCAGCGATCGTCTTCGAGCACCACCAATCCGCTTGAAGGAAAAAAGCAGGGGCATTTTCGACCTTGGAGAAGGTGTCCGTACAGCTGGGGCTTATTCTTGGAAGGTAAAAATGAGGTGGGCTTCCTCTCAGAGATGGGCCATAAATGGGTCGTACAGTCGGAAATTTCCCTATTTTATAATAGAGCACGGCAACCCATGCACATGGCACAAGCATTTATCAATCTGGACCGTCCAAAACGTGCATTTCCCGGTAGATGGAGCAGAATCTCAGATTTTAGATGGCTTAAAAGCTGTAATTAAGGATCAGTTTGTTTGTGGATTTTAGCCCCCGACCTTTTAATGTGATCGTTTTTTTTTTTTTTTTTTTTTTTTAAAATATTTTTACAGCGGGAATTCAGACGGTCATGATCATCGATTGATCCAAAGTGGGCCTTATGATTTGGACGGTATGGATTGAGGTAAATGCATGCCATTTATAAAGCGGTCATGTGTGTGTATGATCTCTCCCTCGTGTGAGTGCCTCCAATGTAGCATATGCTCGTAATATCACATCCGTGCATTCATGATCTCCCTGTTTGGCACTTTGGATTTGTTAGTAAACTGGTGTATTTAAATTCAAATAGCTGCTTTTTTGCATTTGTCATTAATAGAATCAGAAGTAAATGAAATGAAAAGTATTTTAAATATATATATTTTTTTTGGTGTATTTTGAAATGAGAAATTTCCAACTGTACGACCAGTATACGGCCCAAAACCTCTTTAAGCCCACTGGCTTTTTATCTTCCAAGAATACTCCCCAGCTGTACGGCCCCATTCCTCAGGTAAAAAATGCCCCTGCTTCCCTTCCTGAGGCGGATCGGCTGGTGCTCGAAGCCGAGCGCTTACGCTCCTCGAACTCCGAGTTGTACGATCGGTTCAAAGAGATCAACGTTACGTGGGCCCCACAGTTAGGTATTTATTATATCCACAACGTTCATCCATATTTCGAGATCATTTCGGGGCATTATCCAAAAAAAAAATCATATCCAAAGATCAACTGGACCACACCATAAAGAGCAGTGGGAAAATTGATTTTCACCGTTAAAAATTTTGTAGGGCCCACCATAACATTTATTTTCCATCCAAACTATTCATAAGGTCACAAAGACCTGGATGAAGAGGAAAAACAAATTTCATAATGATCCAAAACTTCTGTGACCCCTAAATGGGTTTCAATGGTAGACGTTCAATCCTCCACCGCCTTTAACAGTGTGGTCCACTAGATAGCTAGATCGGTCTTATTTTTCGTCTCAAGCCTTAATGCGAGTTCACCAAAAAGATGGACAGTTTGGATATAACACATACCTCATAATAAGACCCAAAAATAGCGGTGGGATAACAACAACAAAAAATAAAATAAAAAATAATAATAAATAAATAAACTATGAACTTTTCGCTACGGGTCATTCTATAGCTATGGATAATAACCATAGCCATAGCCCTCGCCGATGCCATTTCAATATGTCCTTTTATATGTATCGAAGGTCTTTCAATTAATCGAAATAGGTCCAAAACTGTCCAACGAGTTTGCCTAAAAAATCCTGCAATTTTCGATGAAAAAGGTATTTTATCTTTAGCTACGGATTATAACCGTAGCCATAATTGTAGTCTGTGCCAATCTATGATATATATATATATATATATATATATATAATTTTATTTTATTTTTTTACATGGAGAACTTTATTCTACCTACAATTTTCTCAAATACATATTTATATAAATATGTATATATAAGCATACAAAAAAAAATTTCTCTCTCCTTTTCATTTCTTTTTTTATTCATTTAACAAGAATATCTTCTACACCAAACTTCGTTACTTGATGTACCCTATATGATTTTGGGGTAGGAGAAGCTACTTTAGCCAACTAACCTAGTTATTTTCCAAGATTTCATCAGGTCGATGGTCGAAAATCCATTTCATTCACTTTGCGGTCAATTTCTTTCACGAAAATTCACAGTCATTTCCGTGCATTTCACTTCACGGTCACTTCCGTGCATTTCGCGGTCCAATCGCTTCACTTCATCCCCATTTTCATGCATATCACGGTCATTCCCGCATATTTCGTGTTGATTCACGGTCATTTCAACGCATTTTGTGGTCCCGCGTCTTCACTTCACGGTCATTTTCGTGCATTTCGTTGTCCAATCGCTTCACTTCACCCCCATTTTCATGTATATCACGGTCATTCCCGCATATTCCGTGTTGATTCACGGTGATTTCGACGCATTTCGCGGTCCCGCGTCTTCACTTGACGGTCATTTTCGTGCAATTCACGATCTAATCGCTTCACTTCACCCCATTTCCATGCATATCACGGTCATTCTTGCATATTCCGTGTTGACTCACGGTCATTTCAACGCATTTCGCGGTCCTGCGTCTTCACTTCATGGTCACTTCTGTGCATTTTGCGGTCCAATCGCTTCACTTCACCCCCATTTCCATGCATATCACGGTCATTCCAGCATATTCCGTGTTGATTCACGGTCATTTCGACACATTTCGAGGTCCCGCGTCTTCACTTCACGGTCATTTTCGTGCAATTCACGATCTAATCGCTTCACTTCACCCCATTTCCATGCATATCACGGTCATTCTCGCATATTCCGTGTTGATTCACGGTCATTTCGACGCATTTCGCGGTCCCGCGTCTTCACTTCATGGTCATTTTCGTGCATTTCGCGATCCAATCGCTTCACTTCACCCCCATTTCCATGCATATCACGGTCATTCCCGCATATTCCGTGTTGATTCACGGTCATTTCGACATATTTCGCGGTGAAGTGACCGTGAAATGCATGGAAATGACTGTGAAGTGAAGGCGAATGGACCGTGAAATGCGCAAAAATCACCGTGAAGTGAAGGGGCATGACCGTGCAAGGCGTCAAAATGACTGTGAATCAACACGGAATAGGCGGGAATGACCGTGATATGCATAGAAATGACCGTGACATGTAGCGATTGGACCGTGAAATGCGCGAAAATGACCGTAAAGTGAAGGGGCATGACCGTGAAATGCGCCGAAATGACCGTGAATCAACACAGAATAGGCGGGAATGACCACGAAATGCATGGAAATGACCGTGAAGTGAGGCGAATTGACCGTGAAATGTGCGAAAATGACCATGAAGTGAAGGGGCATGACTGTGAAATGCATCGAAATGACCGTAAATCAACATGGAATAGGCGGGAATAACTACGATATGCATGGAAATCATGGTCATTCCCACCCATTCCGTGTTGATTCACGGTCATTTCGGCGCATTTCACGGTCATGCCCCTTCACTTCACGATCATTTATGTGCATTTCTCGGTCCAATCGCCTCATTTTACGGTCATGTTCATGCATATCACGGTCATTCCCGCCTATTCTGTGTTGATTCACGGTCAATTCACTTCACTTCACGGTCAATTCACTTCACTTCACGGTCATTTCCACGCACTTCGCGGTCAATTCACTTCATTTCACCATCATTTCCATGCATTTCATGGTCATTCCCGGCAATTCCGTCTTCATTCACGGTCAATTCGATGCACTTCACGGTCAATTCACTTCACTTCATGCTCATTTCCACGCACTTTGCGGTCATTCCTGGCAATTCCGTGTTGATTTACGGTCATTTCCATGCATTTCATGGTCAATTCCCTTCACTTCACGGTCATTTCCACGCATTTCACGGTCAATTCGCTTCACTTCACGGTCATTTCCATGCATTTCACGGTCATTCCCGGCGATCCCATGTTGAATCACTGTCATTTCCATGTATTTCACGCTCATTTCCATTCACTTCATGGTCATTTCCACGCATTTCATGGTCAATTCGCTTCACTTCACCGTGAAGTGAAGGGAAATGACCGTGAATCAACACGGAATCACCGGGAATGATCGTGAAATGCATGGAAATGACGTTGAAGTTAAGTGAATTGACCGCGAAGTGCGTGGAAATGGGCGTGAAGTAAAGTGAATTGACCGTGAAGTGCGTTGAATTGACCGTGAATCAACACGGAATCGCCGGGAATGACCGTGAAATGCATGAAAATGACGGTGAAGTGAAGTGAATTGACCGTGAAGTGCATGGAAATGGTCGTGAAGTGAAGCGAATTGGCCGTGAAGTGCGTCGAATTGACCATGAATCAACACGGAATAGGCGGGAATGACCGTGATATGCATGGAAATGACCGTGAAGTGAAGGGGCATGACCGTGAAATGCTCTGAAATGACCATGCATATCGTGGTCATTCCCGCATATTTCGTGTTGATTCACGGTCAATTCGACGCACTTCATGGTCAATTCGCTTCACTTCACGGCCATTTCCACGCACTTCGCGGTCAATTCACTTCACTTCATCGTCATTTCCATGCATTTCACGGTCATTCCTGGCGATTCCGTGTTGATTCACGGTCAATTCAACGCACTTCACGGTCAATTCACTTCACTTCACGCCCATTTCCACGCACTTCGCGGTCAATTCACTTAACTTCAACGTCATTTCCATCATTTCACGATTATTCCTGGCGATTCCGTGTTGATTCACGGTCATTTCCCTTCACTTCACGGTGAAGTGAAGCGAATTGACCGTGAAATGCGTGGAAATGACCGTGAAGTGAATGGAAATGACCGTGAAATGCATGGGAATGACAGTGATTTAACATGGGATTGCCGGGAATGACCGTGAAATGCATGGAAATGACCGTGAAGTGAAGCGAATTGACCGTGAAATGAGTGGAAATGACCGTGAAGTGAAGGTAATTGACCATGAAATACATGGAAATTACCGTAAATCAACACGAAATTGCCAGGAATGACCGGAAAATGCATGGAAATGAGCATGAAGTGAAGCAAATTGACCACGAAGTGCGTGAAAATGAGCGTGAAGTGAAGTGAATTGACTGTGAAGTGCATCGAATTGATCGTGAATGAAGACGAAATTGCCGGGAATGACTGTGAAATGCATGGAAATGACGGTGAAGTGAAGTGAATTGACAGCGAAGTGCCTGGAAATAGCCATGAAGTGAAGTGAATTGACTGTGAAGTGCGTCAAATTGACCGTGAATCAATACGGAATAGGCGGGAATGACCGTGATATGCATGGAAATGACCGTGAAGTGAGGCGATTGGACCGAAAAATGCACGGAAATGACCATGAGTGAAGCGGCATGACCGTGAAATGCGCCAAAATGACCGTGAATCAACACGGAATAGGCGGGAATGACCGTGATTTCCATGCATATCGCGGTCATTCCCGCCTATTTCGTGTTGACTCACGGTCATTTCGATGCATTTCACGGTCATGCCCCTTCACTTCATGGTCATTTCCGCGCATTTCATGGTCAATTCGCCTCACTTCACGGTCATTTCCATGCATTTCATGGTCATTTCTGCCTATTCTGTGTTGATTCACGGTCATTTTGGCTCATTTCACGGTCATGCCCCTTCACTTCACGGTCATTTCCGAGCATTTCACGGTCCAATCGCTACACGTCACAGTCATTTCTATGCATATCATGGTCATTCCCGCCTATTCCGTGTTGATTCACGGTCATTTTGACGCCTTGCACGGTCATGCCCCTTCACTTCACGGTAATTTCCGCGCATTTCACGGTCCATTCGCCTTCACTTAACGGTCATTTCCATGCATTTCACGGTCACTTCACCGCGAAATGCGTCGAAATGACCGTGAATCAACACGGAATATACAGGAATGACCGTGATATGCATGGAAATGGGGGTGAAGTGAAGCGATTGGACCGCAAAATGCATGAAAATGACCGTGAAGTGAAGACGCGGAACTGCGAAATGCGTTGAAATGACCGTGAATCAACACGGAATATCCGAGAATGACTATGATATGCATGGAAATGGGGGTGAAGTGAAGCGATTGGACAGCGAAATGCACGAAAATGACCATGAAGTGAAGACGCGGGACCGCGAAATGCGTCGAAATGACCGTGAATCAACATGGAATATGCGAGAATGACCGTAATATACATGGAAATGGGGGTGAAGTGAAGCGATTGGACCGCGAAATACACGAAAATGACTGTGAAGTGAAGACGCGGGACCACGAAATGCGTCGAAATGACCGTGAATCAACACGGAATATGCGGGAATGACCGTGATATGCATGGAAATGGGGGTGAAGCGAAGCGATTGGATCACAAAATGCACGAAAATGACCGTGAAGTGAAGACGCGAGACTGCAAAATGTGTCGAAATGACCGTGAATCAACACGAAATATGCGGGAATGACCGTGATATGCATGGAAATGGGGGTGAAGTGAAGCGATTGGACCGCGAAATGCACGGAAGTACCGTGAAGTGAAGACGCGGGACCGCGAAATGCGTCGAACTGACCGTGAATCAACACAGAATATGCAGGAATGATCGTGATATGCATGGAAATGGGAGTGAAGTGAAGCGATTGGACCGCGAAATGCACGAAAATGACCGTGAAGTGAAGACGCGGGACCGCGAAATGCGTCGAAATGACCGTGAATCAACACGGAATATGCGGGAATGACCGTAATATGCATGGAAATGGGGGTGAAGTGAAGTGATTGGACCGCGAAATGCATGGAAGTGACAGTGAAGTGAAATGCACAGAAATGACCATGAATTTTCGTGAATAAAATTGACTGCAAAGTGAATGAAATGGATTTTCAACCATCGACCTGATGGAATCTTGGAAAATAACTAGGTTAGTTGGCTAAAGTAGCTTCTCCTACCCCAAAATCATATAAGGTACATCAAGTAACTAAGTTTGGTTTAGAAGATATTCTTGTTAAATGAATAAAGAAAGAAATGAAAAAAAGGGAGAATTTTTTTTATATATGCTTATATATACATATTTATATAAATATGTATTTGAGAAAATTGTAGGTAGAATAAAGTTCTCCATGTAAAAAATAAAATAAAAATAAAAATAAATAAAAAATTTCATAGATTGGCACAGACTGCAGTGATGGCTACGGTTATAATCCGTAGCTAAAGATAAAATACCTTTTTCGATTAATCGAAAGACATTCGATTAATCGAAAATTGCAGGATTTTTGAGGCAAACTCGCTGGAGTGTTTTCAACCTTTTTCGACTAATCGAAAGAACTTTGATATATCGAAGTACATCGCTGTTACGACTATAGCTACGGTTATAATCCGTAGCCAAAGGTAGCCCCAGCTCTCACGAAAAGTGGAAAAGCAGGGGCATTTTCGACCTGAGAAATGGGGCCGTACAGCTGGGGCTTATTCTTGGGAGGTGAAAAGCGAGTGGGCTTCAAAAGGTTGATGGGCCATATATGGGTCGTACACTTGGAAATTTCTCGTTTGAAATCTCAATAAAACGGTAAAATTCCGGTGTAAACCAAAAGAAACACCTTTCTTACCTTTATATTTTAGGATAGGAGAGTGGCACATATAATAAATGTGTCTTTAGATTACTAATTCACTAAATACATTATATGTTGATGATACCCAAAATAATCTAATGCTCAGTTGCAATACTATAGAATGATTTGAACATTTTAAACATTGGACATATAAATGAAGGGTTACAAAACATTGATGAATCACTTGTTTATGATCCTAATAGTTGTGGCTCACCCACTGCTCAAAATTTTCTCTTTTTAAGTTAAAGTATATATTTTAATGAACTTATTAAAATTATTCTATCAAATATCACATGTATAATAATTTGAGATATGAAATATGATTTAGCTAATCAAATCCAAGTCCTTTGAATATACCGAAGAATTCTAATGCCCTCAAAATACAAACTCTCCAACATAATATTTAGATTCCAATGCATTTCAACTAAATACAAATGAGAATTTGGAATTATTTTGATTCCAATATAATTGTGATTTGGATTCTGTAATGGGGAAAATACGCCGACCTACTATCGATAGGCCAGGTCGAACACTAACAACAAGAGGTACAACTCAACGGTCCAACACTCACCTCTTGACTGACCAGGAAAGGAGCTCCATCTCTTGGCTTCAAATCGAGCTCAACCTCAACAAATAAGCTGTTCCTGACCCCAACGTTTGGCCGAGCTCGACCTCAACGGATAAGCCGTGCCCAACCCCAACGTTAGCCCAAGCTAGAACTAACCGACATATAGTCAGCCCACGATCCACGTCGAAGATCACGGAAACTATCTCCAACACGGCTCTCCTTGCTGAAGATCTAGAAGGATCCCCGCCGTGCTTAAACTCAGAATCCCACTAGGATTCTGTCCCCGCTAAGACAGGGACGATCACACCCTACGCCATCGCCTCTTCCCACTTATAAATAAGATGATCCCCAGAAGGGAGAGGTACGTATAATCTCTAGCCCTATACCCTCGACACACAACTAAACCCAGATTCCTGACTTTGGCATCGAAGGATCTCCGGCATGAGCCAAGGTCATCTTTATTCGTTCTCTGTGCAGGTTTACGGCCCGGGGGGCTGATGAGATTTCTGCATTAATGGATTCCAATGCTTTTCAAATCCAAGCTCCCAAATGGGCTCAATATTAAATTACCGGTTGCCATCAGCCAAAATTTGAAAATTCTTGCATGACTACACCTATTCGCATGGAGGCATAACTATTCCCTGATGTGGATGAGATCCGCCCCATCCATCAGGTGCCCCACTCCACGTTATCCCTTGACCCTAAAAGAGTCAACATGAAAGGAATTGGATGGCACATATAAAACACAGCAAGGCCCACACAACTAACAATGGAGCGTACGTTCATGTTGGTGAGAAGAATCATGTAAACGGATTTGGATGGCATATATAAGTCACGGTGGGCATCCCAGTTGGGTGGACCATTTTTGAACTGACCCAATTTTGCTATCCAAAGCAAACATATGAGCCACCGCTGATGAACGGCTTGGATCTCATGCATGTTCTCCCTCCACGTGGTGCTCGGTTAGTTGTAGGCATGGCCGATATATATGATTACTAAGATTAGTTCCATTTGCCACAAATCACATTGTTTGGACAACCATAAACACTATATACTGGGAACCAAAAGATAAGAAATAGCTTGATTTCATTGAGAAAATAGTTCATTTAATAGATGATTGATGCAATAGCTAGTCAATGAGTCGATGGTAGAATTGATCTGATGCATGGTATAACCGTCTAACTGTTTGATTAGTGTTAGGAAATTTGATTGGATACACCGAAAATATAAAAATAAATAATTGAAAATAACTATTTCACTAGGCTGAATCACGTATAAAATACGCTGTCCTTAAAGCTTGATTCGCCTCCTTATCAACTGTTGATGGGTTCCAGGCGAATTGCTTCCAGGATAAGACAAGCCTTATCTGGATCCAACGTGCAGCAATCACGATAGGTCCACTATGGAACAGTTCTAACACAGTAAATTTCTTCTGACAGATTTAGACGGTAGAGATGATCATAGTATTCTAAAAAAGGAGCTATGGACTGTATCTGATTTGATGGGAGAGATGGTGTGTTGAGATGATGAAATCGGACTGAAATGGTCCAGTTTATATAGGCCTCAGGTTTAGACCCGTTGCTGTGTGGTATTCAATGGTCAAGAATGTTTGAAAAATGTTTCTAGCCATTGTCCATTAATCCCAGACATTTTTGGTCATTAGATCTGAAGATCTGACTGTTGGATCATCCTAGCCCGTCCGTTTTCAGACCATTGTGGCTTTTAAGGTAGCTATCCGTTTATAGAAATGGCTGGACGTTTCGAATTTAAGATCCGACCGTTCTTAGTCACCTATAAAACCCAGGCTCATTTCCAACTTTTCAGATCCACACCGTCCTAAGGCTCTAATCAGACTCATCGTACTAGACTCATCGCACCGGTTCGTGAGGGAGCGACCACTCTGTGACACGATGCGCACGTGCGAAGTACAAAGTGCGCCACTACAGCCTCACTGCCCACGCCCACGCCCGTGCCCGTGCCCGAGCCCGAGCGCGCGCGCGTGCGTGCGTGCGTGTGTTCCAGTGCTTCGCACTGGAACAAGCAACCCGTGTTTCATCTCCTCCAAAAAGCTCCAAGTAAGAATACCCTTCTCAACATCTCATATAAACCACAAAACTATCTTTTGCATTTTCGATGTGGGACAGCACACACACCGCACTTTTTAATTCAAAAAATTCAAAAAGTATTTTGGCGGGAAAATTCCAAAATTTTGAAAAATATGAATTTTCTTTTTTATTATTTTAAAACCACTGATTTTCAACAATCCCCCACTGGTTTTTAAAACAATGAAAACTCTGCCAGAATAATTGTTATTATGCATAAAGAAATATATCTTGCGATTTGAATATTTCATTAGTGTAAGCATTTTAAAGTTATTTCAAAATTTCTAGTTGCCGCAACATTGAACTACTTATTCCTTTATGATATAACTAAAAATACCACACACATAATAACCATGTGTTAGGTGTTCCTTTATAATCTCGCTTAACACTTTTAATGGCCATGTGCTTATACTGTTTCATGAACGATCCCGAGATAACTCTAAGTCTCATGAGAAGCGGCACCACTTCTACGTTCACATAGGTGAAATCCTTCCAGTGTTTCCGTTTAGAACACTTGTCCTTTTTTACTGGACTTCATTAAGAGTTTAATACTCATCACTCTTTTATAACGGCCAACATTATCATCCTGGATAAGGTTATTAATTTATTTAGTACTGAAACTTTTCACTTATCAGTGAATTGTTGTTACCCATTAAATCCAATATTTAGATATTTTCTAATTTAGAGTTGAGTTTCTTTCATTGGTAAAATTTTGAGTAAAGAGTTTCAACCCCATCCCTCTAGATGTTGTCCTTACTACCTCTCTCGTTAGAGGTTTAGTAAAAGGATCTGCCAAGTTGTTACTTGACTTTACATATGAGATCGCAATGATTCCATCTTGAATCAATTGCCTTACATAGTCATGTCTCAAACTTATGTGTCTGGACTTTCTATTATAGGTACCGTTATAGGCTCTCGCTAGAGTGACTTCACTATCACAATGAAGTGAAACAGCCGGTATAGGCTTCGCATAGAATGAGATTTCTAAAAGAAGATTCGTTAACCACTCAGCCTCTTTGCCTGTAGCAGTTAAAGCTATGAACTCAGATTCCATAGTTGAGTGCGTTATGTAAGTTTGTTTCTTGGATCCCCAAGATATAACTGCACCTCGTAGGGTGAATATCCACCCTGTAGTGGACTTGTTCTCCCCCGCACTCGATATCCAACTTGTATCGGTATATCCTTCCAATACTATTGGAAATTCTGAGTAAAATAGCCCTAGTTCTTTGGTTTCTTTAAGATAACCTAGAACTCTACTTATTACTTTCCAGTGTTTAACACTTGGATTACTCGTAAACCTGCTTAGTTTACTCATGACGTATGCTATATCAGGTCTTGTGCATTGGATTGTATACATAAGACTGCCTATAGCACTAACATACTCTAGTTGTGCAATTGCTCTTCCACTGTTTTCTTTCAACTTGATACTTGGATCAAACGGGGTCTTTTCCTCTTTAATTTTCAAGTGATTAAACTTGTTTATTATTTTCTCAATATAATGAGACTGGCATAATGCGAAACCCCTACTATATTTTTTAACTTTGATATTTAATATGGTATCTACTTGTCCAAGATCCTTAATTTTGAAAACTGAAGAGAGAAACTTTGTAGTTTCAGTTACACCTTCCATTTTATTACTAATTATTAACATATCATCTACATATAAGCATATGATTACAATATAATCATATCACACTTTTGAATATATGCATTTATCAGTAATATTATGTTCAAAACCATAAGACAGAACTTTAGAATCAAATTTATCATGCCACTGTTTTGGTGCTTGCTTTAATCCATACAAAGACTTAACAAGTCTACACACTTTTCTTTCATTTTCTGGTAGAACAAACCCTTCTGGTTGCTTCATGTAAACCTCCTCATTGAGATCACCATTCAGGAATGCTGTCTTCACGTCCATTTGATGAATATGAAGATAATGTATGGATGCTAGAGTGAATAAGATCCTAATCGATGTTATTCGAGCTACCGGTGAATAAGTGTCAAAATAATCGATTCCTTCTTTCTGTCGGAAACCCTTAGCAACTAATCTTGCCTTAAAGGTTTGAATTGTACCATCTGTGTGATATTTTTTCTTAAATACCCATTTACAACCTATTGGTTTAGAACCTGAAGGAAGATCTACCAATTCCCATGTTTGGTTATATATTATGGAATCCATTTCATCATTAATGCCCTCTTTCCAAAAGGCGGAGTCTCTTGAAGACATAGCTTCACTAAAGGTTTTAGGTTCATCTTTTATAGTCAAAACCATAGGTATTTTCCTAATAACCTTCTCTCTATCACCCTCAACCAGATGAAAAGAGAGTCGCTGAGAGTCTATTTGATCAGGATCAAGACTCTTTTCTACTCTTGCTCTTTGACTCCTACGAGGTTCACTAGGAGTTTTCTCTTATATTTGAGTTTCTTTTATATTATGAGATTGTATTTCGGCATTCTTATTCTCCGTGAATACAGAATTCTCAAAGAACTCTACATCTCTAGACTCTATGATTACATTGGAGTCTAAGTTTAGAAGTCTATAGGCGTTACTATGTTGTGCATATCCTACAAGGACGCACTCAATAACTCTCGGTCCTAATTTAGTTCTTCTAGGTTCCGAAGTTCTGCAGTATGCAAGACACCCCCACACTCTAAGATACCCTATGTTTGGTTTTCTTCCTTTCCATATTTCGTATGGAGAGGTCCTGATTTTTTTAGATGGAATTCGGTTTAAAAAATGACATGCAACTAACAGTGCTTCTCCCCATAGGTTAAATGACAACTGTGCTTGTATTAGCATTGAGTTGACCATTTCTACTAATGTCCTTTTTTTTTTCTTTGCTACACCATTTTATTGTGGTGTATAAGGTGTTGTACACTGATGTATTATGCCGTGTTCTTCACAATAGTTAGAGAAGTCATTAGAAAAATATTCTCCTCCTCGGTCACTACGAAGGATTTTAATATTTTTGTCTAACTGATTTTCTACTTCAGATTTATAGATCTTGAATGCATTATATGCTTCATCTTTCGATTTCTACAGATATACATATACATATCTTGAACAATCATCTATAAATTTTATAAAGTACCTTTTACCTCTACGGGTAAGAACGCTATTTACTTCACATATGTCAATATGCATTAGGTCTAATATTTGAGATGATCTCTCAACACTAGGGAATGGTTTCTTGATTATTTTAGACCGTATGCATACTTCACATTTATCTTTGTCACTATCATTATATGATATTAGGCCATTCTTAGCCATGAGTTTTATGGTACTGTATCCAATATGGGCTAGTCTACCATGCCATAATGTTACAGATTCAATCATGTAAGCAGAAGAATTCTTTTCATTCAGAGATAATTTGATCATCCCATTACAAGCGTATCCCTTACCCACAAAGTTCCCATTCTTAGACAAGATCAGCTTGCCTGATTCAAACACAACCCTAATCCCAGGCTTGCTTAAGAGATCCCCTAAGACAAGATTCCTTCTTATGTCTGGGACATGCAGTACGTTGGTCAGGATTACCTTCTTTCCAGAGGTAAAGAATAATTCCACGGTTCCTTTGCCTACAACTTTCGATCGTCCTTCATTTCCCATTTGAACCTCTTGACCATTGGTTTCGTCTTCATAAGTTTTGAAGGCAGATCGATCATTGCATACATGGACTGTGACACCTGTATCATACCACCAACTAGGAATTTTCTCTTGAACTAGGTTCACTTCTGTGACCATGGCTACGATTTTATCGTCTACTGTATTAGCTTTTTTCTTAGGCTTTTTTTGTGCCTACAGACTCAGGCGAAATGTCCGGTCTTGCTGTAGACATAGCAAGCTCCCTTAAGTTTGTCGTTTTTCTTCTTTTGGGTTTTCTTGAATTTCCCTTGATCTTTGTTAGGTTTAAGGGAATCAACTTTCTCATAGGTATTATTTTGGGATGACCGTTCTACTGCGTTCACCTTGGATGAGGATGCACCATTAGCGTCATCCTTTTTGTCTCGGTTACAAGATTCTTCTTCAATACGAAGATGCTTATGGATTTGTCCTAGGGTGAACTCTTCGGATTTATGCAGTAGTTTCTTCCTGTAGTCTTTCCAGTTCGGAGGCAACTTTGCGATTATAGCTCCGACTTGAAAAGATTTAGGAAGATCAATTTTTATGGCTTTTATTTTATTTACAATAAGCTGCAGTTCTTGGATTTGGGTAAGCAGCAGTAGATTGTCTACCATCGTGAAATTGAAATACTTGGCAATTAGAAATTTTTGTGTACCTTCCTCTTCAGCCTTGTATTTGTATTCCAGCGCGCTCTAAATTTCTTTTGCTGATGTGGTTCCCGTGTACAAATCGTACAACCGATCAGAGAGAGCATTGAGGATGTGGCCACGACACAACAGCTCATCTTCTTGTCGCTTGATCCTAGCAGCAACCTGTTTTGGAGTGTCAGTGTCCATTGCTTCAGGCAGAGGCTGGAGAGTTGGATCCAGGATGTAGAAGATCTTCAGAGCAGTCAGCAGGAATTTCAGCTTGTCCTGCCATCTAGTGAAATTTGAACCATCGAATCAGTCCAGTCGGATCAGATCCTGGTTCATCAGTTTGATTGATGCAACACTTTCGGTGTCCATGGTATCAAGGTTTAAGATTGTTAGGAAATTTGATTAGATACACCAAAAATATAAAAATAAATAATTGAAAATAACTATTTCACTAGGCTGAATCACGTATAAAATACGCTGTCCTTAAAGCTTGATTCGCCCCCTTATCAATTGCTGATGGGTTACAGGCGAATTGCTTCCAGGATAAGACAAGCCTTATCTGGATCCAGCGTGCATCAATCACGATAGGTCCACTATGGAACAGTTCTAACGCAGTAGATTTCTTCTAACAGATTTAGATGGTAGAGATGATCATAATATTCTAAAAAAGGAGCCATAGACTGTATCTGATTTGATGGGAGAGATGTTGTGTTGAGATGACGAAATCGGACTGGAATGGTCCAGTTTATATAGGCCTCAGGTTTAGACCCGTTCCTGTGTGGTATTCAATGGTTCAGAACGTTTGAAAAATGTTTCTGGCCGTTGTCCATTAATCCCAGACATTTCTGGTCATTAGATCTGTATATCTGACCGTTGGATCATCATGGAGTGGATTTAAGATCCGACTGTTCTCAGTCACCTATAAAACCCAGGCTCATTTCCAACTTTTCAGATCCACACCGCCCTAAGGCTCTGACCAAACTCATCGTACTAGACTCATCGCACCGGTTCGCGAGGGAGCGACCACTCTGCGACACGATGCGGACGTGCGAAGTGCAAAGTTCGCCACTACAGCCACACTGCCTCACTACCTCACTGCCCACGCCCACGCCCACGCCCACGCCAGTGCCCGTGCCTGAGCCCGAGCCTAAGCGCCAGCGCGCGCGTGTGTGTGTTCCAGTGCGACCCGTGTTTCATTTCCTCCAAAAAGCTCCAAGTAAGAATACCCTTCTCAACATCTCATATAAACCACAAAACTATCTTTTGCATTTCCGATGTGGGACAAAGCACATACACCGCACTTTTTAATTCAAAAAATTCAAAAAGTATTTTGGCGGGAAAATCCTAAAAATTTGAAAATTTTGAATTTTCATTTTTATTATTTTAAAACCACTGATTTTCAACAATTAGTGTACACTGACTACATGATTATACAAAAGCAGTCAACGACAAACGCATCTGATATTCATCAGCTACTGAGCATGGTCCAATATCGAGCCACGCCCCTCCACAATGTGGGTTGCCATATGCGATTGACGTCCACCATTAGATGTAACAGTTGACAGAAAACACAACAGATCAGATACGCATCGAAAGGATCATCTGATGATCAATGCCCATCGAAAGGGTCCTTACTCCTACTTTGGTGGTATACTCTTAGGGCGTGTTTGGGCAGTGGGATTAGAAGGGATTAGGTGGGATGGGATTCATCTGGTCTTGTGCTAATTCCACTCCATGTTTGGGAAGAATGGAATTAGGTGGGAACTAGATTAGATGGAATTGCATTGGTCCCGTGCCAATTTCACTCAATGTTAGAAAGTTGTGTAGGTCCCACCATTATGTGTGGGCTATATCCACACCGTCCACCCATTTTTCGAGTTATTTTAGAGCATCGGCCAAAAAATCAGGTAAATCTAAAGTTCAAGTGGACCCCACCATAGAAAGCAACGGGGATTGAATACTTACAGTTGAAAACTTCTTTAGGGCCACATAAGTTTTGGATCTACCTCATTTTTAGGCCCATGCCATAAAATGAGATTACAAAATAAATGAATGGTTTAAATATAACACGTGTGTTATTCTCAGTAATTTCAAATGATAGTGGGTATATCCATTCAATATACCATCGTATTACCAACAAAGCATAGCATTAATCTTATCCCATGGCAATAAGGGACAATCCTGCAATGGTTAATAATTATGTTTTTTGAATCTCATCCCACCTAATCCCACCGCCCAAACAGGCCGTTAGGAGTTTCAACACCTGGTCGAGGGTTCGAGTACCCATAGGTGGTGAAATCCCACCATGGCGTGAGTGTGTGGTGGTGTGTGTGCGTGTGTAAAAAAAAAGAAAAAAAAAAGGTTGTGATATGTGATTGATGGCGACCAATAGATGTAACAATAGACACAAAACACAACAGACATGTTGTATTTGGTTTTAATAAAATAAAAAGAGTGTTTTTTCTTTAAAAACAAAGGTTTTCCAAACCTTTTTTCTTTTCCCCATTACCTGGGAAAGAGAAAAGAAAAGAGGATATATGTGGGGTGGGGTGTATCTTACTAATTGGGTAAATCTGAGGGAGCACAGAAGTTTGCATGCTGCACTGAACACACGCGTGGGCATGGATAATAGAACAATGGTGGCCCTTGCAGAAATTGTTATATTAAATAGCAAGCATGAATTGATTTTGACCATGCTGTCATAAACCATCAGAAAATGGTCATAAGGGGGTGTTTGGCACATGGGATTGGGAATGATTAGGTGGGATGGGATTAAAAAAGCGTAATTATTATACATGGCAGGGATTGTCCCCTGTTACCATGGCATAAGCTGCTATGTTTGTAATACGGTGGTACATTGAATGGATATACCTACCATCATTTGAAACGATTGAGAATAACACATATGTGTTATATCCAAACCGTTCATTTGTTTTATAACCTTATTTTATGGCATGAGCCTAAAAATGAGGCAGATCCAAAACTTATGTGGCCCTAAAGAAGCTTTCAACGGTAAGTATTCAATCCCGACTACTTTCTATGGTGGGGTCCACTTAAGCTTTAGATCTACCTAATTTTTTGGCCCATGCTCTAAAATGATCTCGAAAAATGGGTGGATGGTGTGGATATAGCCCACACATCATGGTGGGACCTACACAACTTGCTAACATTGAGTGGAATTGGCATGGGACCAATGCAATTCAATTTAATCTAATTCCAAGTTTTTTCCATTCTTCCCAAACATTGAGCGGATTTGGGACGGGACCAAATGCAATTCCATCCCACCTAATCCCATCTAATACCATGGCCAAACGCCCCCATAAGGACTAATTTTCAACTGCCAGAAAAGGTCATATTATTTATTATACTTGAGCCATAATTCACCACCCCAAGTGCCTATATAAACAAGGTTTGTTGGGATCATTTCACAGTAGTAAAAGCTAACACATCTCCTCTTCTCTTTGGTTCTAAACACATATTCTCAATGGTTCAGCATATGACTTGGTGAGTTAACTCAGTATCCAACTCAGTGAGTAAAATCAGAACACTGACTCAATGAATTTATAAACAAGGTGAAAACCTTTTTCTACTCTTTCCCAGCAAGCTAAGACTAAAAACCATAATCTACCAAGTAGACAGCGTTGAACAAGTTCCTATGAGGGTTTCTTTGATACCTTTACCTTACCTTTATCGTAATCGGAAACAATGCACCTGAAGGTGCTAATCCAACTAATCAGGCAAGAGCAGTGGGTGAAAACCCGACGTTAGGGGATATTGTGTCCATGTCAAATATGGGCCGCACATTCATGGATGTGTTCCATCCATTCTGTTCATTGTGGTAACCGATAGAATTGGGAGATCTTTATCTAATTAAAACTAGAGATGTCGAGAGATATCAAAAGCATAAAGGAAATCCATTCAACCTACATGCAGATTATAATATACTAAACCATCACACGGATATAGTCCACAAAAACCATAAACATAGGTCGAAAGAAATAATCAAAGTTACAACAATAATATTTAAAATTTAATAATAATAAACAATGCAAAAAAAAACCAGCAGGTCCACGAAAATCGCAACGACTTTCTCGCTATCTGATCGAGTAAGATCATCAGTCGATGTGGCCCTCTCCACCACCTCCTGTCTCGTCTGGGTCGACTGATGGGTAGACGAAGTCGTAGCGTGCTGGATCTCCATCTCAGCAGATGCAGCGGCAACCTGAAGACACGGAGACTCTGGCAGTGGTCTGGATGGCTCACAAGCCTCACGAAAAAAATTGTCCCAGCATGCTACGACCTCCTTCCTGTTCCGAAACGCACGGTGCCTGCCGCCACTATATCCCTCAACTTCTACTCGCGCCTCATCCCAAGTGTCATATATCCCAGAGCGACGTCCGACGAGGACAACGTAAAACTTTTCTTTACCCACTACAATGGCATGCATGGATGTTTTTTGTGATATATCAAAAACTGAACATTCGTAATTCAAATATCTCATACTAATCCTTGATAAGAATATGAAAGTTGTATGTACGTACCCTTCCTGCATTATATCAATTAACTAATCCAATCCGAGTTAATGTGCGTAATGCAAGCATGTGAGTAAATATACCGAATTGCTTCCAAAACATATTTAGTCATTAAAACATCAGTCACAATGGTATACATTAGTCATATATACCAGCACAACAAAATCCAAAATATGAAAAAAAAATTAATATACGGAAACAAACATCACAACAAAATTAGTTATTACATGCCCATAATAGAAACCAACATAATAAACCCATTGACCACACCCTGTCAGACAGAACCATCACCTCCATCACCGAAGTGATCACGAGTTTTTCCTTTAACCACTCCACTTGGCGCTCGGGTCGAAGACTAGCAAAGAACGACGCCAACAACTTGTCCTTACTCAGGATCTCACCAACATCGATAAATTCTTTGGTGGTCAGGCCTTTCACCTCCTCGAGTACATCGAGTACTTTGTTAGTACGATTAACCTATTTGCCGAGTCCAAATTTCATCATTAACTCGGCAACGGTATTTAATGAAGTCCCAAGTACATCACATGGACGAGGCGGGTGCGATCGTTTCCTTGTTACTATCCCTCCGTGAGTACCATCGGAATAAGGAGTGCGAGTGGGAGTGCCACGTGACCCGTGATGTCCCATCGCAGGACTGTCCGATGGTAATGGAATGGTCCCTGTGGAGTCTGTTACATAATCCTCTGATAGATCTACCGTATCATCCATATTGCCATCAACAGAATTCCATGCTTCATTAAGGTCTCGCTGCAGACGAGAAGAAGATGCTGACGCAACCATACTCCTGCTGCCTTGACGTAGCGGCCCGTGGCTTGGTCGGATCTGCATATGACTGCGAGGTCATCCATCCTGTCGATTCGTTTACCGCGGAGTCTTACAACATTTGGGTGAGACTGCTAGAGGAATAAGACATATGTAATAATGGGTAAATATTACATAGAGATGAATGATAGGAAATTCAAAACTAGTAAAACGTACCCTAAGATATTGCTCCCAGACTTCATCAAGGGCTGTCACAACCATCATTTCAGAGTCCCAACCAAAGCCACTCGCTGCTAGCATGTCCTTCACTGTAGTATACTCTTGCTTGTAATATCTCAACCGATTGGACACGTTTTGCCATGTGACAATTACCTCAGTGTGCTTTGTAACTTCGTCGGCCGCAATCTGGTACGCCTCCCTCTTGAATCCGTTATCAGCCTTATGGCCTAGTGCGACCTGTTCGAGGAATGTGTCGAACAGTATTTGGTCCATAGCACTTGTCCATTTGATCTTCGACGCTCTAGATGAAGGCTCCGCGAGAGATTTCATAGTTTTTGCACGTGGTGAACATCGGGTGGCTATCGGCGGTGTTTTTACCGGTGACTGGGTTGGTGTGGATGTTTCGTTAAAGGAGTCTGCAATTTTACCTGATTATGAACTATGTATGATTTTTTTTTTTTTTTTTTTGCAAATGGCAACTATAATTGTTAAAACATCAAATATTAAGATAGACTTATATAACATAAATTCACTGGTCCTTATAAGTATCCAACAAACCACCAAGTGTGTAACTCGGTGACCATAATTCCTATTTTTTGAAGTTAAAAAAACCTTAAATATAGTATCACCAACTGATGTATGAAAATTAAATAGAAAGTATCGTCATCTACTCCTACTATTCTGCTGAGCATCTGCCCACATTCTGGCTGTAATGTCATCACGCATTCGATTCCAAGCATCTTTTTTACGTTGCATTACTCGAAGCAACCATTGCTGCTCATCATTACTTGATAGCTCTTATGGCGTTGGGATACCCTCAACATCGGCAGCAGATATACCAGCGAAATCACTGTCCTGTGGAGACTCATTTTGGCCACGTATATAATTGTGTAGGACACAACAGGCTATCACAATCTGGACTTATGTTTGAAATTCGTACTGCATAACGCTCTTCAAGATGAGAAATTTGCCTTTCAATAAACTGAAACATCGCTCGATTGCATTGTGCAATTGTGCATGTTGCTAATTAAACATTCCTTCATCACAGGAGCTCTCCCGGTTCGATATTCTTGTAAGTGATACCGAACGCCCCGGTATGGAGCATAAATCTAGGTGAATGAGCGTATCCAACGCTGACAACTTAATATTTTCCTATACATTCGAATCAACGTTCTATTAAGTGAAAAACTGGATACAGTCATAGTTAACAATTAGATTGGCACTTTCATAACAGATAAACAGTACCGTTTGAGACAAGCAATGAATCATCTGATCGGGTTAATGCGTTGTGTAACACTCTCGCATTCGAAGCAGAACCCTCCCAACTGGCTAATACATATGTAAATTTCATATCGAAAGAACACGCTGCCAGTACATTTTGGGAGAGCACCCCTTTGCGATTGCGGAAGCTCGCGTGGTCAACTGCCAACACATGCGCTGGAATGTGTGTACCATCAATTGCACCGACGCAATCCTAAATGTGAAGAATCAATAACCATGAAGTGACCGTACATTGGAGGGAAGTAAAAAATACAGATTTAGAAAATACACCTGCAAATATATCTGAAAGTAAGCAGACCAATTTAGATTTGTTTGGATCTTTGATGGCGTCTCTGTGTCGGCCGGTTTAACTAAATCAGGGTACATTGATATAATTACCTCTAGCACACGGTGAAAGTGCCGACTGACTGTCTCACCCGATCGAATAAATCTGTGACCTATGACTCGGTTACGAACATTGTGCCCCATCGTGTGAAGGAAAATAACTACTCGTTCTTCAAGAGTAACATTACGCGTATCATGGAGTCGTATCTTCTCGCGTAGCAGCGTACATAGTTCAAAAAATGAATCTCGATTCATCCTAAGCTGATCTACACAATCTCCGTCGCTAGCCCAAATAATAGAATTGATGAACCTTGCTCGCTCATCATCCCCATGACGCGCCGGTTGCTTGAACATGTACGTATGACAATATTCCCCAACAGCCTGTACACAAGCTGCCACCGCTTGATACACAATTATACTATCCGGCGATTCCTCATCTGAAGAATCTATCGTCAACTGATAACATACACTCTCATGTGTGTATTTCTCATAAATATACATTGCAAATAATAGTGGGTATAAATATAAATGTTGGACGAAAGTATATATCTATAGATATATATAAATATATATAGTATATGACTACTTAGACCTCCATGGTCGGCCTCTAACAGTGGCTATAATGCTTATCTGTGAGTCCTAACCTGTGTTGGGAATTAGAATAGGATCTCCATTCATAACAGCATGGATAACCGCAAGGATAACAACATGGATAACAGCATGGATAACAACATGCATAACTCCATGGATAACTCCATGGATAACAGCATGGATAAAAGCTTTCGTCCTGGAAGAAATCAATATGAAACATGAACTTCATACCGAATTCTGCAGGGAAAGAGATTCAGACTTATTGTAGAGTTCCTCTAACAACAGAATATAGGAACTCTTGATTACTAAAACTTCTCAATACACCAAACGCAGAGTATGAGGATTGCAGCAGGAAACAGAGAATACAAAGAGAGGAAACAGAGAAAAAAAAAACTAGAAAACCAAGAGAAAATTCGAAGAGATAATCAAGGGCCTTTTGGATAGGAATCCTAGTGGATTTCTAAGTGCCCGTTTGGATGCATTGAAGAGTATTTGCAGAAATGTGCCCCACCCAATTAATGACTACCTATTGGGCCTAAAATTTGGGCATGGGTGCAGCCTTTTTAGCATTCGTGCTTTGATTTGAGCCCGAAGCCCATCCCATTAAGATCACAAACCCATAGAAAATTTTGCAAAACCTAGGCCTGGCCCTTCCCATTTTCTAAATAGCCTTCAAAATGAGGGCCATACACAAACCCATAGTAGGTTGGTGCTTGACCTGTGTTGGGAATTAGAATAGGATCTAAAACCCGACAGGACAGCCTGACAATTGCAACGAACCAACTCTTTTTATATGTGTACGTGTTATGCCCTGAATGTTATTTTTTTTTGTGGGATAAATCCCAGCAGGAATTGGAGATTTGGTGTTTTTTTTTTTTTTTTTTTGCCTCTCATTGATGGAATTTTTATATGGACAGCTAACAAAAAAATTTAACTGTTTCGTTTGGAAGGCTAGATCATCCAACCGTTGTATATCTGGATTATGGCCCATCCAGTGGGGTTCAAAAGGAACTTAGATGAACTTGTGCCACACGTATGGAAATTGAATTGCATGATATATATATATATATATATATATATATATATATATATATATATATATATATATATATATATATATATATATATATATATATATAAAAATTCTTTAACCGTAGATTAGCTGTTAATTCTCAATTAATTTTTTTATGACCATTATTATTCAAGGTAGGAGTACATTATGGCAGGATCACTCCAAGATGGGCAGACTGGGTGGACCAAACCACCCACACGAAATTGCTTGATTCTTGGGATTTTTACCACAAAATGATATGGGGAAGTGCTTTTCAAGCTGGGAAATTACCATAATGCATATTATATACTTTTGTTTTTCCTGTAGAAAGTGCTAAAATAATATCCATGAAATTCTGTTTTCATGGAAGCTCCCAAATGTTTCAAAGAAATGAATATTTAAAATTTGAACTTTTCAATGCATCTAAACGGACCCTTAATCTCTAGCAAGGGTGCCAATGTGTCATGTTCCCATGTGAGAGGAGCCCTCAGAAAGATGGGCTTGATTTTTTGCACCAAAAAAAAAAAAAAAAGGGTGGCGTGGAACCTTGTCCCTGACCTTTGGGTTTTGAGTTTGTGAAAGTAGGGGGAAGTGGTCCCCATGATTCAGTGATTGAATAGTTGATACTATGGGCAGATAGTTGATATTATGGCCTCCATTGTGGATGGCCCAAGCACTAAATAATCCTCCAAATTGGAAAATTGGTAATGATTCAATAGTGGTCAACAAATAAATGGAAACGGTCAAGAGAGGAAAAAACAGGAGTGCTTCAATTTCAACTACAATGGTCTAGAATCTTTCAATCTGGAGACTTGATGCATGGGTCATCCACGCTGATGGCTGCCTTATCAACAGTGTAGATAATTGAACCATGGGCCCTGCTTGCACACAATGAAAAGATTTCTCCTGTGCAAACAGGCCCTAAATATTCTTTATCAGTTACCCATACAGGAAAAAGAAGAAGAGATGAAAAATGGGAGAGCTTACAGAATTCAATTAGAAACTTTTCGTATCCTTTTATCTGGTTTGGGGGAAGAGTGAGAATGCAAGCCAAATTATATGACTCTTCTGAGTGTTTTTCCTGCATAATCAGATGAAGTTTTTACCTTAATGATTTTTTTCCCTTAAATTATTGCATGTCCAAAAGAAGAAATTTTGAATTAAATAGGACATATAGGCGCATTCCCGTAAATAACCTGAATTGAAAAAAAAAACAAGTCCAGAGTAGCAAAAAATTGCAAGATAATGAGAGTAATTGAAACATTCATATCAAGCAATATGCAGAGAACATGTGAAAAGTAAACAACTAGAGAATCCAATATTTTGACAACTTACTTTAGAGACCCCTAGCTTCAAATTCCCCCAATAGTTGGCCACAAATAAAATAGTTGTCATTGAAAGAAATGAAATCATAATCCAAACAGGAACTACCCAAAATAATGAAAAGAAATTGATAAAAACCATCAAAAAAGCAAATACCTCATTTGTGTAAAGACAAAGAACAAAAAGAAGAGAGACAACTTCACTATTGCCACCAGAAACCTAAAACACAAGTCAAGGGATAGAGGTTGCGATGCATAACAATGAGTTGGATATTCCTATTGCAGTACTTTAGGTATGCCATTAGCTTAAAAAAACATGGATAAAGTAAAACCCAATATTTAAGGAGTTCAAAATCTCCAAATTTCAATATATACTTTCAAGGGACCTGTGTTTAACATTGTTCCCTGTACAGGTCTTCCTGCAATCTCTCTTGAAACCTAATTTCAAGCATGTGAACCACTTTGATTGAATCTAAGAATAAATTCACAATAGAAGTATATATTCACTTGCTCAAAATCATCCAAATTTCACAGTTGGAGAGTTATATAAAAGAGGTGTGAATGTATGCATTTGGGCAACAAGGTGGGATATGTTAAACAAGAAGAACTCACGAATCAATTATCCAAAACTCATTTTAATGATTAGTGGCATATGATAAATAAGCAAGCTTCCTCTGTCTAGTGCATGCAGGTTTTGAAGGACATAACACATGCACATAAGGTCATGTTGTTAACAACAAAATATGAGATTAAGGTGTCCAGTACCTCAGATTACTAATAGCCTTCTCGAATCTCAGAATCTGAATCATTGATGCAACAAGGGTAAACCAGATTTGGCAAGCATTCACATCACACTCATGATTAGTGAAACCTGTCGAGTCAAATGGTTCTCCAATTGCATATTGTAACATCTCGGAAAAATCAGTACAAAGACCCGAGTATCACCTCAGCAAGAAACCACTAAGAACTAAATCCTTTAGAAATTAGACGAAAATTAATTAAGTGCTAAACTGAATTAATCGGTAGATTAGCTTGAACTGCTTTCTATACGAACCACAAGACCTAAAACCATTAGAATCGCAAACTCTACATTACCTAAAAACCTAGGATCAATCTCAAAACCCGGTTGCTCTCAAGAGCACATTGAAACTCCGTATCGGACCTTCACCGCACGCCGAAAGTCCGATTACCGCGAAACTATATATGACCGCCTTACTGGGCTTGACAACCTTCTCAAAAATCAAGTCCAAATAGTATCCTAAAATGCACAACTTGAGCCCGGAGTGAAGTGTGTGAAAAACGCGAATATCTTTAGAAAATGAACTCAAACTTAAGTGATTTGGGCCGTTCACTTGCAGGCCAAATTTAAGGTTTCTGACCGTTAGATTTTGACCCAACTACACCCTCGGATCAGGAAAATTTCCCTACACAGGTCAGTATACTTGTGGCCCTGATCGAGTGTCAATGACTGTTGAACTGAAACTGGTCCTCCGCGGTCGATTTGTAAATTCGATCGGACCGAAACTTTAACCTGGTATAGATCCATTGTTAGGAAACTTTCTCCGGACCGTACGCTGGAAATGAACCTCCAGATGAGCTCCGTTGGCCTGAAACAGACGACTTTTGGCTATAACCTAAGTATACCATGGCCCTAGGGCCATTGACATCAGTTCTAGGCCTATATAAGGGCCTTAACCCACTCCTCTCTCATTCCATACGAATTTTCTAAAACCCTAGGAGAGAGAAGAGAGAAAAGAAGAGAAAAGTGTAAGGTGAAGAGTGAAAGTCAGGGAGAACGTGGCGGTGTTTCTTTCGTGCGACTACACGCACTAGATCGCCTCTTTGCTACGCTACACAATTCTTTTCGATTCTATTTTTGGGGTAAGAAATACTAACCCTAATCTGTTTTAGGTATCCAAATAGGTAGATCGGCGAAATAGCTAACCTATTTCGTGATTCAAGTAGCCGTTGTGCTGTAGATGAAGGCATAGTGTTCGAACTGAGTTCGATACGAGTTTACTGATGGAAGGTGCAGACTATAAACATTTAGGTTATGGTTTTCAAGGCTTTCAATGTCAGTTAATGATTTATGACTGACTTGATTGCTGTCACATGTACTTAGACGTGATGTTTTCTGTGTATTACACATATATATGAACTATGTTGAATATAATGCATCCCATGTGTTTGTTGAAATGTTTGAATGAATATGGAATTTGGATTTGTGCTTTCCATGATTATTAATTGTAAATACATGATTGTTGTATGTGTGACAACTCTTTTGTGAAAGGACTTGCCATATAATGTATGTTATAACTAATATATTACATGTATATTATAATGTGTAGTCTAAGTGTTTGATAAAATGTCTAAACGAGAAATTATTTGATAAAATGTGTTTATTGAAGGTGTTGAGATCAGATTCTCAATCACCTTAGCTATATGAGTAGATTCCTACATGTAGTTTAAATGCGGCTACATGATTCATGTGTGAAATGCCTATGTATGATAACATGCACACTATGTGTTTACAAAAAATGCTCAAATGAGATTTACATTTGAAATGTTTGTTAAATGTTGTCGTGACTATCACCTATGAATGCCTATTATATTTGAGTTTGATTGGGACTAATACATAGTCTAGGCAATCGGTAATGGTTCCCGATCGAGTGACTGAATTAGTTTCACCATAACAGATACGTTCGATGAATCCGAGTTGTACGATGATTATCGACAGTGGTTAGGCCACAAGGAGTGCGTATGTGCTCCATGTCGATTAATTCAACGTGCGTTCGTACCAGTCGAGCTTGTCAAGTAACCCGATTGACCTAATGTATGTTCACCATAGATGAAAGCTACTGCTTGAATCTAAGGTACCACTTACCAATGAAAAGCCCGTTTAACCTTAGTACCACGATCTACTAAGACTCATGAGTCGGGCATGGTGGTATGGGACACCGTGGTCGAGCTGTCGGCCTATGCTGAGGTGACGAGCCTCCTCGTAGTGTCCAGTGAGCAACCCAAACTCGTGAGCCAAATACGGTGGTATGAGACATTGTATTCGAGCTGTCGGCCTACGCTAAGGTGACGAGCCTTCCTGTAGTGACCTCGAGTATAAACTAAGGCCTACACTGAGGTGACGAGCCTCTTCGTAGTGAATTGAACTTGTCTGTCTACTGTTTCTAAATTAGGGTGACGTTGCCCTATAACTTGTCTATCGTTTATGATTGACTAGGATTGACGACCCTAGATGGATCATTGTTTGGGTAAATGATCTAAAGGGAGGTACCTTAGCTTCCCGAACCTGCTGTATGAATGGGTCTAATAAAGGACTGGGCTAATGCAATCATGCACCGCATTGTATGTGCCTTTGGCGTAGGAGTTGATCACAGTAGAAGGGTTGTATGCGCAATCGTGAGATGATGTTGCAGAGGGAGTGTAGGCGAGGGCATGCATCATTAACACATATCATTCTTGCATTAACCAGAGTACTTAAGAATGCTTGTTGTATTGCTTTATCATTACTGCTTGACTGAATTGATAACATGTTAACCTTTGCCTTATAGCTCCACTGAGTTGATCACTCACTCCCACTCTGGGATGGTGTTTTAAAAGACTAATCAGACCCTGTTGTAGTTTCAGATGATGACAAGGCTTATAATATGAAGTCTGTCTTCTATGATGACGAGGAGTTCTCCTATATGCAACTCTTTGGCGAGTCTATGTAGACCTGGAGTTGCTCATCGGGGCTATAGGCATATAGATAGATGACATCACACTTGATCATTTTGTATGATTTTGGAACTATATACTCAGGGGACTTATAATCACTTATATACTCTATATATTTATCACAATCTTCCGCTTGCGTAATTTAATTGTCTCTGGAGTATGATATGTTGATTTGATATAATCTCACTCATGTTTAATGCGCTAATACGGACAATATTTAATCATCATTATCTATGTTGCATAAGTGATGCGTTGGAACTCAGGAGTTGAGCTTCTGCTCGACCCTTGATTTTCAGGGCGTTACAAGTTGGTATCAAAGCATGGTTTGGATTAAACCGAACCTGGGTTATGGTAACACGATGCACACTAACGTACTTTGACTTAGGAGGGAGCGTTAAAATATAGAAATGATCATAGGATCCCAAGTTTCACCCGTCGGTGATCATATGACCGTTGAAGCGAAACTGACCGTTGAATTTCACCCCGTATGCGTATAAGATCAGGTAAAAATGATCTCAACCCCTTCCTAGACCGTCAATCGACAGGTTTGGATGATAACTTAGTGAATCCCATGCTCAAAACACGCCAAAAAGCGTGAATACGTTCGAGTTGAAGTCCAAAAGCACCTCAAACGGAGGTGGGGGCCACACCGTAATTTACAGAGGGACCCAAGGGGGGTCCCACATGTTTTTGGCACCCCAGGGAGGGGTGGACACCACCCTCAGGCGGAGCCACCATGGACGGTCTAGAGTCCGGGCGACGGCACCGCCCGATCGGCGGCGCGCTGCCTACCGCCCGGCCAGGTGGGCCTATGTACACGTGTGGGACCACCCCACTACTCCTTAAGCCCTCTTTTAGATTGTTTTGTCCCATTTCATGCCCCTCTCAACTCCATTTCCCCTTTCAAACACTCCAAAGCTTCCTTTCCCTCTCAAATCTTTTCTTCCATATACTTCCAACCTTCAAATCTTTCATCTTGTTCATCGCTACCTTCCCATTCCTCGATTCCATCCCTCCACCTCCACTATTTTCACTCATTTGAACACAAAAGCCCTCTTTTGTGTCTCATAATCTTCTAAATCTTCTACCTATTTGCATTTACCCACCACCATTGCCTCAAAACTATCATTTTTATCTCCCTTCCTTCCCTATTTTCATATATTGAGCACAAAGGCCCTCCTTTTGTGTCTCAAACCCTCCAAAACCCACAAATCCCTCTCATCCTTCAAGCATTCCCTCTTCCAATGACTCTTTTTGAGGTTTTCGCCGCCATCTTCTCAATCTCTACGCTCCTTTATCTCATGGGAAGGAAAAGGGCAGCCCCGGATGAGGTCGAGCCAAGCCTACCATGCCGTACTACGAGGGGGGCAGACGCCGAAGCCAATACAAGTGTCGAGCGTGAATGGAGGTCCAAGCGGGACCTCGATCCTCACATTCTGTTGGAGAGATCGCTACTGCCGAACATCGCCATTGGTAAGTTCCACAACCGCAAGGTCGTATTTGAGGCACATGTCGATGAGAAGATGTTTGGGACGTATCCAACCATCGACTTTCTCCTGGATAATGGGTGGGGCCCCATATTTGAGGGGAATACTCATGCGAGCGAAGGCATTGTGCGCACCTTCTACGCCCTCATTCAGAATCCACTATTGAAGCCTCTCCATTTTAGTATCCCTCTGGGAAGGCAGGAAATCATAGTTGGTGTGGACGAGATTGCCCGCATTATGGGAGTCGAAAGAGGTGTGGTGCACGCCAGTGAGAAGAACCTCATTAGTGAGCAAGAGAAGAGATTCCGCACACGTTTCCTATGCGGCCGACTCGAGCATTGGAGGAGGGAAAATAGCCTCGCTTCATCCAAGATGATGGCCGACTTCCGCCTACTCCACCACATATGCACGTATAACGTGTATCCCAGGTGGAGTAATCGCACCGAATGTACAAGGTTCATGGTGGATTTCTTATATAGAGTCGGGCAGGAAGAAAGTATGCTTGCCTACTCTTATCCTATCCCAAATAATCCGCACGGTCCGATCTACTAGGGAGAGCTCCTCGCTACCTTTTGGTTGACTTGTTTGCAAGATAGCCTGCCACCACTGTTTTCGACTCCATATGGAGGACGTCGCCCCGATCCACTTTATCAGTGAAAACACACTCGACAACATGGGCATTGACCAAAGGTGACGCTAAGCCCGCCTTGAGGAGCAGAGCGATGATACAGAAGAAGAAAGTGAAGATGTCGAGGAAAGTGAAGGTAAGGAAGAGAGTGGCGACGAAGAAGAATGAAGTGGTGAGGAAGGTAGTGAAGATGAGGGCAGTGGTGAAGGGGGAGATAAGGAAGAAGAAGGGGAGGCCCAAGACTCTGATGAGGTCTCTCCTCCTGCTACAGAGGAGCACCACCACGTAGTACGTCACCTCAACGACCTATGGTGCCACAACCGAATCGACCTCAACAAGCTCGGGTGCACTCACTTGCAGCTGAGGCATCCGAGACAGCAGTTACAACACTATTGGCTTTTGAGGCCACAACACACATCTAAGGTACACCAGTCTTCTTATTGGTGGACACCGGGTCCACTATCTCTATAATATCATGCGCAACAGTCAAGCGACTGGGGTTGGAAACTAGTCCTATGGTTGGGTTGAGACTCCTTACCGCCACAGGGACCTTCTCAGATACTACCAAGATGTGTAAGGGTTGCCGAAGACGAGGAAGGGGCATGACTCCATTTGGGTGATTGTGGATCGGTTGACGAAATCGGCTTATTTCCTCCCTATTAGAGTCTCAAACTTAGTAGACGATTTAACCAGGTTGTACATCAAAGAGATTGTACGTCTACATGGAGTTCCTATGGAGATCATGTCAGACAGAGACACGCGATTCACATCTATTTTCTGGACTCGTATCCAGGAAGCAATGAGCGTGAAACTGAAGTTCAATACCGTGTTCCACCCACAGACAGATGGGCAGACGGAACGGGTGAACCAGGTGTTGGAAGATATGCTGCGACCTTGTGTGCTTGATTTCAAGGACAGTTGGGATGACTGTCTTCCTTATGCGGAGTTCGCTTATAACAACAGCTTTCAGGCGAGTATTAACATGGCTCCCTACGAGGCACTGTATGGGCACCCATGTCGAGCACTGCATTGCTGGGCAGAGATTGGCGAGAAGAGTTCGATTGACCCAGAATTAGTATAGGCGACCTCTGAGAAGATCGACATTATCCGGCGTCGACTTCTTGCAGCACAGAGTAGACAGAAAAGTTACGTCGATACGAGACGACGACAGCTAGAGTTTGAGGTCGGGGGCCATGTGTTTCTCAAAGTTTCCCCCATGAAGGGAGTCCTTCGATTTGGCAAGAAGGGGAAACTCACGCCACGGTTTATTGGTCCGTTCCAGATTCTAGATCGAGTGGGTGTGGTAGCGTACCGCCTTGTTTTGCCCACACCACTCGCAAGCGTGCACAACGTATTTCATGTATCGATGCTGAAGAAATACTTTCTTGATCCTTCCCACATCATCAGATGAGAGTAGGTACAGTTGAGTGAAGATGCTACTTATGTACCGCAACCAATATGTATTCTAGACTGGAAGGAATAGGTGCTGCGTAGTAAGGTTATCCCTCTTGTGAAGGTACTGTGGACTCACCACACTGAGGAAGAGGCTACTTGGGAAACAGAAGCCGAGGTCCGTAAGAACTACCCTCAGATTCTCGAGGAGTACGAAAAGGTACTAATTTTGAGGATGAAATTTTTCTTTAAGGGGGGTAGATTGTAACGTCTCGAAAAAATCCGTACAAAGACCTGAGTATCACCTCAGGTAGAAATTACTAAGGACTAAATCCTTTAGAAATTAGACGAAATTAATTAAGTGCTAAACTGAATTAATCGGTAGATTAGCTTGAACTACTTTCTATGCGAACCGCAAGACCTAAAACCATTAGAATCGCTAACTCTACATTACCTAAAAACCTAGGATCAATCTCAAAACCCAGTTGCTCTCGGGAGCACATTGAAACTCCGTATCGGACCTGGACCGTACGTCGAAAGTTCGATTTTCGTGAAACTATACGGTTATGACCGCCTTACTGGGCTTGACAACCATCTCGGAAATTAAGTCCAAATAGTATCCCGAAACGCACAACTTGAGTCTGGAGTGAAGTGTGTGAAAAACGCGAATATCTTTAGAAAATGAACTCAAACTTAAGTGATTTGGGCCATTCACTTACAAGCCAAATTTAAGATTTTTGACCGTTAGATTCTGACCCAACTACACCCTTAGATCAGAAAAAATTCCCTACATAGGTCAGTATACTTGTGGCCTTGATCGAGTGTCGATGACCGTTGAATTGAAACTGGTCCTCCGCGGTCGATTTGCAAATCCGATCGGACCGAAACTTTAACCTGGCATGGATCCATTGTCAGGGAACTTTCTCTGGACCGTACGCGGGAAATGGACCTCCAGATGAGTTCCGTTGGCCTGAAACAGACGACTTTTGGCTATAACCTAAGTATACCTTGGCCCTAGGGCCATTGACATCAATTTTGGGCCTATATAAGGGCCTTAACCCACCCCTCTCTTATTCCATACGAATTTCTTAAAACCCTAGGAGAGAGAAGAGAGAAAAGAAGAGAAAAGTGTGAGGTGAAGAATGAAAGTTAGATCGAGGCGGTGTTTCTTTCATGCGACTACATACACTAGATCGCCTCTTTACTACACTACACAATTCGTTTCGATTCCATTTTTGGGGTAAGAAATCCTAATCCTAATCTATTTTAGGTATCCAAATAGGTAGATCGACGAAATAGCTAGCCTATTTCATGATTCAGGTAGCCGTTGTGCCGTAGACGAAGGCATGACGTTCGAACTGAGTTCGATACGAGTTTACCGACGGAAGGTGCGTACTATAACGTTTAGGTTATGGTTTTCAAGGCTTTCAATGTCAGTTAATGATTTATAACTGACTTGATTGCTGTCACATGTACTTAGATGTGATGTTTTCTGTGTATTACACATATATATGAACTATGTTGAATATAATGCATCCCATGTGTTTGTTGAAATGTTTGAATGAATATGGAATTTGGATTTGTGCTTGCCATGATTATTAATTGTAAATACATGATTGTTGTATGTGTGGCAACTCTTTTGTGAAAGGACTTGCCATAATGTATGTTATAACTAATATATTACATGTATATTGTAATGTGTAGTCTAAGTATTGGATAAAATGTCTGAACGAGAAATTATTTGATGAAATGTGTTTATTGAAGGTGTTGAGATCAGATTCTTAATCACCTTAGCTATATGAGTAGATTCCTACATGTAGTTTAAATGCGGCTACATGATTCATGTGTGAAATGCCTATGTATGATAACATGCACACTATGTGTTTGCAAAAAATGCTTAAATGAGATTTACATTTGAAATGTTTGTTAAATGCTATCGTGACTATCACCTATGAATGCCTATTATATTTGAGTGTGATTGGGACTAATGTATAGTCCAGGCAATCGGTAATGGTTCTCGATCGAGTGACTGAATTAGTTTCGCTACAACAGATACGTTTGATGAATCTGAGTCGTACAGTGATTATCGACAATGGTTAGGCCACAAGGAGTGCGTATGCACTCCATGTTGATTAATTCAACGTGCGCTCATACCAGTCGAGCTTGTCAAGTAACCCGATTGACCTAATGTATGTTCACCATGTATGAATGCTACTGCTTGAATTTAAGGTACCACTTACCAATGAAAAACCCGTTTAACCTTGGTACCACGATCTGCTAAGACTTATGAGCCGGGCATGGTGGTATGGGACACCGTGGTTGAGCTGTCAGCCTACGCTGAGGTAACAAGCCTCCCCGTAGTGTCCAGTGAGCAACCCAAACTCGTGAGCTGAATACGGTGGTATGGGACACTGTATTCAAGCTGTCGGCCTACGTTAAGGTGACGAGCCTTCTCGTAGTGACATCGAGTATAAACTAAGGCCTACGCTGAGGTGACGAGCCTCTTCGTAGTGACCTGAACTTGCCTGTCAACTGTTTCTAAATCAGGGGTGACGTTGCCCTATAACTTACCTATCGTCTGTGATTGACTAGGATTGGCGACCCTAGATGGATCATTGTTTGGGTAAATGATCTAATGGGAGGTACCTTAGCTTTCCGAACCTGCTGTATGAATGGGTCTAATAAAGGACCGGGCTAACACGATCATGCATCGCATTGTATGTGCCTTTGGCGTAGGAGTCGAGCACAGTGGAAGGGTTGCATGCGCGATTGTGAGATGATGTCGCCGAGGGAGTGTAGGCGAGGGCATGCATCATTAACACATATCATCCTTGCATTAACCAGAGTACTTAGGAATGCTTGTTGTATTGCTTTATCATTACTGCTTGATTGAATTGATAACATGTTAACCTTTGCCTTATAGCTCCACTGAGTTGATCACTCACTCCCACTCTGGGATGGTGTTTGAAAACACCAACCAGATCCTGTTGTAGTTTCAGGTGATGACGAGGCTTACGAGATGGATCCTGTCTTCTATGATGACAAGGAGGAGTTCTCCTACATGCAACTCTCTGGCGAGTCTATGTAGACTTAGAGTTGCGTATCGGGGCTATAGGGATATGGATAGATGACATCACACTTGATCATTTTGTATGATTTTGGAACTATACATGTAATTATTTAACCTGGTGACGTTCATACTCAGGGGACTTATAATCACTTATATGCTCTATATACTTATCACAGTCTTCCGCTTGCGTAATTTAACTGTCTCTGGAGTATGATATGCTGATTTGGTGTAATCTCACTCATGTTTAATGCGCTAATACGGACAACATTTAATCATCATTATCTATGTTGCATAAGTAATGCGTTGGAACTCGGGAGTTGAGCTTCCGTCGACCCCCGATTTTCAGGGCGTTACACATATAATGACTGGATCGATGTGTGTCAACAATGGGTCCCAAACAGAAATGGGCAGAGTAACTTGTTTCATAATAAGCTTTTCCTTAAGAAGCAAAATAACAATTATTTCTCCATGAAGACAGCAGAGTGGATAACATATATCATAATTCCAGGGATATTACACTGTCTATCAAACTGTGAAACAAAGTAAAGAGTGATCTGCAATAATATTTCATCACTTTTAGCTTTGGAGGCAGAAAATGCTAAGAATGAGAGAGGGAAAAGGTAAGAAAAATAATATGGAGCATATCAGAGATCTTTATCTAAGCCAATGGAGGAGATCAATGAACACTAAGTTGGAAATGGAAGCAAATCAGCAGTTGGATATGAAGACTGTTAGATTTTAGATTAACTGAAAACTGAAAATACTGAAACCCCTATTTTTTGGAGAACCCTCCCAACATTAGAATTAAGATTTCACAAAACCCCCAATTTTCAGAAACCATTAGCAAACAGGTTTCGAAAATTGAAATCCATTAGTTTAATACAGACTGTTTCAAGTAGAATCAGTCCTCTTGGATGCGGAAATCCATGTCAGATTTTGTGAAAATGCCCCAAATCCAGAAATTGGGGGGTTATCTGGAGTGGGATTGAAGAGTGCAATTAAGATTTCACAAAACCCCCAATTTCCAGATACCATGATCAAAATGGTTTCCGAAAATCAACAATAGGACTGAATACAGAATGTTTGAAGAAGAATCAGTTATCCAATTTAAGAAAATCCAAATAAGAAAAAGCCACAACGCCCACACTCTGCTTACATGGGGGTTATTTGGAGAAGACAACATAAAAAAAATCTGATTTCGCAAAACCCCCAATATCCAGAAAATATAAGCAAAGAGGTTTCTGAAAATGGAAGCAGTCAATTGAATACAGAATGATTGAAGCACAAACAATCCTCCTGGATTCTCTATTCCAGCAAATATTAAGCCATCACACTCTAAAAACCCGAAACCCTCGATTTCTGGAGTGCATAATACATAAAAAATCAGATTGCACAGAAACCCCCAAAATCTAGGAGCCTATAAAACGGACATGCAGATCGGAAGCCAATGGCCCTCTCATAGAGTGGTGGGATGACATGCATGACAGATTCCCAACTGTATGCCACCGTATCAGGCCATAGGAGGAAGAAGACATACCTGCGGTAGCAACGGTGATGGCTGTGATGGCCACCTACGTCGAAAATACCTAAGATTTATAAGACGATTACACTGTGTAAATGATCCTTCCCGCCACTGATCCCGCCATATCTAACGACCTTCAATCCCATCTCTCAGTCCGTACGAAGGACTAGTATGGGCTCGAGGCAAATCCAGAGAGAGAGGAGCGTATCCGAGGGAAATCGAGCGAGAGAGAGAGAGAGAGAGAGAGAGAGAGAGAGAGAGAGAGAGAGAGAGAGGTTCGTATCCGGCGTTGAGATGCAATCTAGCAGTCAATCCAGTAGGCGACGCCGCCCTGCTCATCTCTCTCCCGTCCAAACAGGCAGACGCCCGTACTCTGTTGGACATGACGCTCATATCCAACCTACTACAACCGACTCCAACCTAATACTCCCGCCCAAACGGGCCCTTAGAAGTTTCAACACCTGGTTAAGGGTTCGAGTACCCATAGGTGGTGAAATCCCACCATGGCATGAGTGTGTGGTGGTGTGTGTGCATGTGTTTAAAAAAAAAGGTCGTGATATGTGATTGATGATGACCATTAGATGTAACAATAGACACAAAACACAATAGGCATGTTGTATTTGGTTTTAATAATAATAAAAAGAAAGTGTTTTTTCTTAAAAAAACCTTTTTTCTTTTCCCCATTACCTGGGGAAGAGAAAAGAAAAGAGGATATAAGTGGGGTGGGGTGTATCTTACCAATTAGGTAAATCTGAGGGAGCATAGAAGTTTGCATGCTGCACTGGAACACACGTGTGGGCATGGATAATAGAGTAGTGGTGGCGCTTGCAGAAATTGTTATATTAAACAGCAAGCATGCAATGATTATGACCATGCTGTCATAAACCGTAAGAAAATGGTCATAAGGGGGTGTTTGGCGCATGGGATTGGGAAGGATTAGGTGGGATGGGATTAAAAAAACGTAATTATTATACATGGCAGGGATTGTCCCCTGTTATCATGGGATAAGCTTAATTCCATGCTATGTTTGTAATACGGTGGTACATTGAATGGATATACCCACCATCATTTGAAACTATTGAGAATATAACATATGTGTTATATCCAAACCGTTCATCTGTTCTGTAACCTCATTTTATGGCATGGGCCTAGAGGCAGATCTAAAACTTATGTGGCCCCAAAGAAGTTTTCAATGGTAGGTATTCAATCCCTGTTGCTTTCTATGGTGGGGTCCACTTGAGCTTTAGATCTACCTGATTTTTTGGCCCATGCTCTAAAATGATCTCGAAAAATGGGTGGATGGTGTGGATATAGCCCACACATTATGGTGGGACCTACACAACTTGCTAATATTGAGTGGAATTGGCATGGGACCAATGCAATTCCATCTGATCTAATTCCAAGTTTTTCCATTCTTCCCAAACATTAAGTGGAATTGGCACGGACCAAATGTAATTCCATCCTACCTATCCCATCTAATACCATGGGCCAAACGCCCCGTAAGGACTAATTTTCAACGGCCAGAAAAGGTCATATTATTTATTACAAGCCATAACTCCCCGCCCCAAGTGCCTATATAAACAAGGTTTGTTGGGATCATTTCACAGCAGTAAAAGCTAACACATCTCCTCTTCTCTTCAGTTCTAAACACGTATTCTCAATGGTTCAGCGTATGACTCGGTGAGTTAACTCAGTATCCAACTCAGTGAGTAAAATCAGAACACTGACTCAATGAATTTATAAACAAGGTGAAAACCTTTTTCTACTCTTTCCTAGTAAACTAAGACTAAAAATCATAATCTACCAAATAGACAACGTTTGAACAAGTTCCTATAAGGGTTTCTTTGATACCTTTAGCTTACCTTTATCATAAGCGGAAATAATGCACCTGAAGGTGCTAATCCAACTAATCAAGCAAGAGCAGTGGGTGAAAACCCGACGTTAGGGGACATTGTGTGTGCCCTAGGAATGATGGCGAACTTAGTGAATCAACTGTTTGTACAAGATCAGAGGGCACGTCAACACACCCCATAAAGAACCTCTAGTAATGGCATGAACCTGACAGAGCTGGGAGCCTTGTGAAAGAATTTAAGAGATTATGTTCGCCTGAATTTAATGGAAGATCGGATCCGTTGGAAGTGATCGAATGGAAGATGGAGATTGAGAAGATATCGGATCCATTGGAAGTGATCGAATGGAAGATGGAGATTGAGAAGATATTCTATGTAATGGAGTGTAATGACGAACAAAAGGTCACTTTGACCTTTTTTATCTTACAAGGAGAAGTGCATTATTGGTGGAAGTCAGTAGCTTGGATTGTGGTGCCTGGAATAGTATGGACTTGGGATTGATTTTGTGAGGTCTTTGACGAACAGTATTTCTCAGAGAATATTAGGGAAGAAAATGAGTTGGAATTTATGACACTGACGCAACGAGAGATGATGGTTAGTCAATATGAATCAAAATTTATATAATTGTCTTGTTTTGCCACATTTCTAGTAGAGAATGAGAGGCGGAAAGTAAGGAAGTTCAAGCATGGGTTGAGGGCGGCCATTCGAAACACGATCGTGGGGATGAGGTTAGACACCTATGTTGAAGTTGTGCAAAGGGCACAAATTATAGAGAGGGATAATTAAGAATATTGGAAGGGCAAAGACCCTGAGGTAGATCAGAAGGGTAAGGAGTGTTTCCAATATAACACAACACTGGCTCAATCCAATTCTCAAAGGAATGAGCAGCTAGCCGAAGTCATAGTTCAGGGGCAGACATCGGAAAAGTTCCGAGGCCGATGTTTCAACTGTAATAGGGAAGGCCATAAATTGCAAAGTTGTCACGCATCGATTCAACCACATCTTCAGCAACAACTACAGAATCAGAGGCAACATCATCAACAACGGTATGCTGGTTATCAGCACCAACATAGGCCCGAAAATTTTCAGTAAAGGAACGAGAATAATCAACAAAGGCAAGGAAAGTACCAACAGAGGCCGAAAAATTATTAGCAATAGACATGGAACTATCAGAAGAGACAAGGAGGTCAACAGCAACACGGACCGAGGGGTACCAAAATCAGAATTGTCCAAGAGGATAACAACAACAGGATAGGCCAACACCTCATAATCAGCAGGCCAGGAATGGTGGAACAACACTGTAGCAGCAGACTGCTCAGGGTCGAGTCTTCAACATAGCCCCAAGGGCAAAGAATACGCCGAATGAAGTCGTGGAAGGTATCCTTATTATCTACTCATCTCCTGTTAAGAGTACTTTTTGACACGGGAGATTTGCATTCATTTATATTAAGTTGTGTTTGTATGTTAGGATTAATCTTTGAGAACTTAGAAGGTGAGATTATTGTTGCTACACCTTTAGAAAAATCCCCAGCTTTAACCTTGGTATGCAAAGTTTCCCCTATTAGAAATGAAGAAGTGAAACTTCTTAGAGATTTAATTGTTATAGACATGAAGGATTTTGAAATCATCCTAGGGATGAATTAATTGGATAACAGCTTACCATGCGAGGGTAGATTGTTTCAGGAAGGTGGTGGTATTTCATATGCCGGGACAACTTCTTTTGAAGTTTAAGAGTTTAAGAAGGAATGGGGCTTTAGAAGACATGTTGGCATCGGTGATAGAAGATCAACTGTCAGTGGGCGTCAAGCAGATTCGTATTGTGTGCGAGTTCTAGGATGTTTTCTAGGAGATACCGAGATTGACACCTAAACGAATGGTAGATTTCGGGACTGACTTTATACCTGGGACAACACCTTTGTCAATAGCTCCGTACCGGATGGCACTAGTAGAGTTGAAGGAACTAAAGATCAGATTGAGGAGATATTGAAGCAAGGTGTTATTAGACCGAGTACATTGCCATGGGGAGTCCTGTTATTATTCGTAAAGATGGACAGATTGATGAGACTGTGTATTGATTATTAGCTGTTAAACAAAGTGACGATAAAAAATAAATATTTGTTGCTCAGGATTGACGATTTGTTCGATTAGTTGAAGGAAGCCAAGCATTCTCTGAGATAGAACTGCGATCAAGCTATCACCAATTACGAGTTAAAGAGGAGGATATTCCCAAAATATTTTTTCATACCAGATATGGCTATTACGAGTTTTTAGTGATGTCCTTTGGTTTGACTAATGCGCCTCCAATGTTCATAGACTTGATGAATCGAGTGTTCAAGCTATATTTGGATCAGTTCGTAGTAGTGTTTATTGATGATATTCTTGTTTATTCCAAGACGAATGAGGAGCATGAGCAATATCTCCGTATTGTTTTGCAAACTTTAAGGGAACACAAATTACATGCCAAAGCATTGAAGTATGAATTTTCGCAGAAGGAAGTGAAATTCCCAGGCCATGTTATTTCTGAGAAGGGTGTTGTGGTGGATCCTTTAAAAGTTGAAGCAGTGTGGAATTTGAAGAGACTGTCCAACGTATCTGAGATTCATAGTTTTTTGGGTCTTGCAGGATATTACAAGAGATTTATAGAGAATTTCTCTCGGATTGCCGCTCCATTGACTAATCTTACTAGAAAGGATGTGAAGTTCATTTGGAGTGAAGAGTGTGAAGAGGCTTTCGAGGTATTGAAGAAGAAATTGACAACATTGTCGGTTTTGGCTATACCTTTGGGTGGTGAAGGCTTTACAATTTACAATGATGCTTCTCATTGAGGGTTAGGATGTATAATCATGCAGCATGGTAAGGTTATAGCTTATGCATCCATGTTGTTAAAGGTGCACGAGAAAAACTACCCTACTTATGACCTAGAGCTTGCAACTATTGTCTTTGCATTGAAAATTTAGAGGCACTATCTTTATGGAGAGAGATTCAAGCTCTTTTTTGATAAGAAGAGCCTGAAGTGTCTCTTTTCTTAGAAGGAACTAAACATGAAGCGGAGAAGATGGATTGAGTTCCTGAAAGATTATGACTTTGCATTGAAATACCTTCCCGAGAAAGCGAATGTTGTAGCAGATGCCCTAAGCAGAATGCCGAAAGGAGTCACAGCTCAGATGAGAACTCATTTTTGGAAAATGCCCAACACATTGAAAGGCTTCAATATTCAGGAGAAGCGACAGAGAGAGCAAGGATGCTTAGCCAACATCGTGATGCAAATAACATTGGGCAGGGTATTAGAAGCGCAAAAGGAGGATCCGTGGATCCAAGAGATTGTTGATAAGGCATTGAAGGAGGAAAGGACCGAATGTGAGATTGGAGCTGATGAAGGGTTGGGATTCCAGAGACAATTATGTGTTTCAAATATTGCAAAATTGAAAAATGAGGTCATGGATGAAGCTCATCGGACTAAATAGACAGTACACCTAGAAGGAAACAAGATGTATCAGCACATGCGAAAGCAATATTGGTGGCTGAATATGAAGAAAGAGATTACAAAATATGTATCTCAATGTCTCACATTCCAACTGGTCATGGCAGAGCATCAGAGACCAATAGGGAAATTGTAGTCGTTGGAGATTCCGAAATGGAAGTGGGAATATGTTATGATGGACTTTGTCATGGGTTTGCCTCGAACAAGGGTCATGACGCTATCTAGGTAATTGTCGATAGATTGACTAAATCCACAAATTTCTATGCTATTTGAGCCGCCACTCCACTGGACGAATTGTCCATATTGTTTGTCGATGAAGTATTGAGATTACATGGAGCACCTGTATCCATAGTATTTGATTGAGATTCCGGATTTATGTCATAATTTTGGTGGAGTTTTTAGAAGGCTATGGGAGTTGTTTTGGATTACAATACTACTTTTCATTCTCAAACAGATGGGTCGACAGAGAGAGTGAATCAAATCCTAGAAGATATGCTTCGTGCTTACGTTGTAGATTTTAAAGGAAGTTGGGACCGGTACTTACCTCTCATCAAGTTTGCTTATAACAATAGCTATCGGGTGAATATTGGAATGACTCCTTATGAGGTATTGTATGGGAGGCCATGTAGATCGTCGAGTTATTCGATAAAAGTAGGAGAAGGAACTCCTTTGGGATTTGATTCAATTTGTATAGCATCAAAGAAAGTGGCCATCACCACGATTGAGTGCAGCTCAGAGTACACAAAAGAGCTATGTCGATAACTGCAGGAAGTTGGTTTCACCAATGAAAAGAGTGATGAGATTTGGGAAGAAAGGAAAGTTGACACCATGATTTATTGGACCTTTCGAGATATTCGAGAGGATTGGGCCCGTTGCTTACAAGTTGGCCCTACTGCCTCAATTATCATTAGTTCATGATGTATTTTCATGTATCTATGCTGCGAATGTGTAAGTGGGATGAGTCGCTTGTGATCGACTGGTAGTCGTTGGAATTGCAAGCAAACACCTCATATATCGAGAAACCTGTGCGTATTCTGGATAGGAAGGACTAGACCCTCATGACTAAGGTCATACTGTTGGTGAAAGTTCAATGGGGGCATCATGGAGAAGAAGAAGAAGCGTTGTAGGAACGTGAAGACAAGATGAAATAAAAATATTCACACCTATTCGCTGATTAGATAAGTGAAATTTCTTCAGGGCAGAAAATATCCTTAAAAAATTAGATAATTTTTTCTTACCATACATGTTATTTTTTGTTGTTTTAAAATACATGCTTAGATTATTATTATTGGAAACATTAATTTTGTTTACATGTTTGATAATTGTGTAGCAAACATACGTTTGTTATGAAATCTAAGTCGTGCATCTTAATGTTTATCATTCGATTGCTATAATTTCTTTTCTTGTAGAAAGATGCTTAATATGTCATTGATTCATTGGGCAATGTATTTCCCTATCTATACATACATGGTCATGAAGGAAAATAACTTATAAATAACCAAGTTTCCTAATATGTTTTTCATTCTAAAATAAATAATTTGATTTTCATTATATGTCAAGGAAATAGAGTGTGGACTAGTGGTAAGTAGGTGAATTCAGTAGGTGAATTCGGTGGTGGAAGGTTGTAGGATTGAATCCCCTAACTTGCTTGCTCCACAAGAGCTTAAAATGAAGATCACGTGAACAAGCAAGCAAGATGGCAAAATCTAACCATCAAATAATTTATCATGTAATATTGATCTTGTAGATTTCTATTCCCTCATGTACTCGGATTCGGCTATATATATAATAAAAAATCCTAAATTTTAAGTATCTCTAACCCTATACGCCGCACCCAACCCCACCCTGACCCGATCCTAAACTCTCTCTTCCTCCCTCATCCTCCTCCTCTTCCAAGCCCAACAACCACCCACCACCATCACCACCCTCTCTTTCTCTCTCTCACCATCACCACCCTCTCTCTCTCAATCTCTCTCTCTCTCTCTCTCTCTCTCTCTCTCTCTCTCTCTCTCTCTCTCTCTCTCCCACCCTCCTCTTCCAAGCCCGGCAGCCACCCACCACCATCACCAGATTCACCACCGTTCTCCTCTTTCTCCTCTCCGCTCCCTCCCTCCCTCATCTCTCAATCTGAATCGGTGCCAACTTGAACTGACCCGGTACTTTTTACCAGGTCGGACTCGGTCTGGATTAGTCTAGGCCTATTTCAAAACAGGATCGAGTCGGGTCAGCCCTAACTCGACTCGTGCCCAGCTCTACACGTAACTTGGTAGCTACTTCGTGTAAGTTGTATGATTGGAGAAATCTTGTGGGTCCTACCATCCTTAGATAAAGAGCGTGGGTCCTACAATCCTTAGATCAAGAGCCTGTAAAGGGCACTAGGATGGACCGTGAGTGGGTCCCACACTACCCATGATAGACAGCGTATGGACGTCCACACGGTTCTACCATGGACCAACTTGATATATAACCGGTTTGGGCTCGATTGGTTCTTGGACACATGACTATCAAATAGGCCTTGTGGCTATAAAATATTGTGGAAGTGGATCCCACTAAAGACCTCCCCCTACTCACTAAGAATTAGTGGACGGATCTTTCTTTTAATATGATTTTTAGCATAATATTCCATATGAACAATAACATGTCTATACATACCCCAAAGTCAGAACCATTGGTCTTGCGGGATGACAAGAGGTCCGGTTAATGTTAAATTAGTTTTATCATTTTGGCTTTAAGCCGGTTTAACTCATGGACCAAGGGAGTACGAGGCGCCATGAGGAAATCATACCAAAACTCCTATAAGATTGGTCCAAGTAGCTTAAATACCATTTTGGGCTGGAATAACTTAACTGTTAAAATTAGAAACATCATGGGCTTATTTCCATCCTTAGAAGCTACAGACCCTTGTTATTTGGTTAAGTAATGGATCCTTTGAATATATATGTTTATGGGCTATGGTACTTGCATAGGATAATAGGTAGAACTCTGGTGATGGTTGCAATTATGGGACAGATCGTGGGGATCGTTGTAACAGAGACATTTGAAAATAAAAGAAGGATAACTCTTTCATAAACTTAATTCATGATAAAACACTATAGGCCTATGTCATGCTCCATCCATGAGTAAATATTCTGTAGTAGCTTTATTAGACTGTACATCTCTCTTAATATATCCAGATAAAAGGTAGGAGCAATGGGCTTTAGTATGATGGGTTTGTAGATAATAAAAACATGGCAATATTCATCAAGGTCTCCATAGGCTCAACCATGTGTCTTTTGTATGCCAAATAAATGAAAAATGATCAGTAACCTAAGATGCCACTTGTAGGCCAAGGGTTTTCATTGAATGGGCCTAAGTGACTAAGTAGTGATTCTATACTTTGAATTATAGTTGTCTTTGACTCAAAAGTATAAACCCTAAACCCTAAGATGAGGCACAGTTAGATTCCAAAGGTAGAGATGAACCCTCACAACCTATGACTTGACTTAGGTGGACCTAAAACATGGACGGTATGTATGAGGAAAGCAAACCAAATGTGTGGGAAGGAACTCTTAGAGTCACACCCATGGACTGTCGGTTCATTGGGACAAACCTAGGCAAAGTTCACAAGCTGAGGGATAACACGGGAGAAATATCTAAGGGTCAATAACTAAGGAAAGTTCCCAAATAGGAAAGTTATTTATGAAAAGTTTCTTGATTTAGAATGAAAGTTAAGGAAAAGACCGTAGATAACTATTTCTAAGAAGAAAAATGGAGATCTTAATTGTATATTTACATTAAGGAAGATTTAAATCGAAAGATATATTCTTCTATGAATAAGAATTGTGTCTTAGTCTAGCAGATGTTTTTAAATTTTATTTAAAATCGTGGACACCACACCCCACTTACTAAACCTCTTGTTTTAATAAAATGTGAAAAATGTGTGTCTTTTTTATTTTATTTTATTTTATTTTAAATTTTAAACAAAAGGTTTTCAAAACCTTTTTTCTTTCATCCCACATTGATTGGGGAAGAGAAAAGAAAAGAGGATATAAGTGGGGTGTGGTGTCCAACTCGCGCACGCGCACACGTGGGTGAGGTCATGGATGTGGATGAAGGCATGGGCAGTGAGGTAGTGTGGCTATAGTAGCGCTAGTTGGCGCACTTTGCATGTGCACATCGTGTCACAAGAGTGGTTGCTCCCTCGTGACCTTACTTGAGCCGTCGCGAGATGGTGCGATGGCATGAAGGGGAGGGGACTGATGTAGAGCGGGTCATGGATAGTTTCATGGCCAAGATGGATCAGAAAAGGCCCAGTTGACGACAAAAGTGATCTAGACCGTCAGACCTTAGATCGGGCGTATCTTGCAATCCGGAATGAGTTATCGGGCATAAAATAGATGATTTTGGGGTAGCATGAGCTACTTTAGCCACCCAACCCGCTATGCCAGGTTGCACAAATCGGATTTGTGAAATACCCTCGGATCGACGGTCGTTTCTCTATTTTAATTCTGTTTTTATTATAAATAGTAAGTTTTAGTTTGATTATAACTCTTCATCCGTTGGGCTTTAGGAGTTGCGCCCAACGCAAAAAGAGCTTAGAATAATTAGGAGAACAGTTTGGTGAAGGCAAATAGGACACTTACTATTTTTGGCCGAAAACCTTGCGCACTAGTAGACATCACAACCGTTATAAACAGTAAGTTGCGAAATCTATGAGTTTTAGTTATAGTTTGCTTCTGATTTCTCTCCCATTGCTTGGTATCCCTATTTAAAGGGTTGTGAACTCGTTTATTTAATTCATCAATTAAAATTTAAATTTATTAGAATTTATTTCTATTTTCTTGCTCTCTTTCCTCGTGGATTTAAGAAGTCTCTGTGAGGAGTCCAGGGAAGCGCCGTGGATTTGGAGTAGTTATCCTTGAGGAAAACGGTGATTGACCTCATCACGTTTATCCCTGCGTCAATTGGTATCAAAGCGAGGATTCCCCTCGGGCCGATGGTAAACAACGAAGGTATGAGCCAAAATCATGTGGACGGTGATTCAAGGATTTGTTATCTTGTCGAAAGAATGAAAACTTTCCATCGGGAGAGTCAGTTACCATGCAAAGGCTGCAGGCAAACCCTCGACCGTCTTACTGATGTGCTACTTCCACTCCGAGCCCTAGGTAATGCTCCACCGCCTATGGTTGCTCCACCACCTGTGGTTGCTGTACGACACAACTTTGATTTCCATATAGCACTACCAGTGACAAACCGTAGGGCTACATCAACTGATTTAAGTTTTACCGACGAAGATCTTAATGAAGGCTTTGCCCGACGACCAATCCATGAAGGCAATCATCTAGATCGTGCTGAAAGAGACTATCGAGGTAAGGCTGAACTTCTTAGTTTTAATAATTTATTACGCATAGAAGATTTTCTCGATTGACTAGCCGAAGTAGATAGATATTTTGATTACATGGATGTACCAGATCATAAAAAAGTAAAGTTGGTAGCGTTTAAATTAAAATCTAGTACTTTTGCATGGTGGGAGCAATTGTAACTCTCATGTGCCCGCCAGAACAATGTGCCCATCTCATCATGGCCACGGATGAGACACCTTCTTCGATCACGATTCATCCCCAGTGATTACGAGCAGATATTATTCCAGCAATACCAGAATTGCCGACAAGAAAATTGAACCGTCATAGATTACATTGAAGAATTCTAGCGGTTGGCAACATGAAACGATCTGTTAGAATCTGAGTCATAGAAGCTGGCACGATTTATAGGAGGATTACGATTGACAATTCAGGATCGAGTTTAAATGCACTCAGTCGGGACCGTGGATGAAGCAGTTTAGTTGGCAGGTAGGGCAGAAACACAGCTTGCAAGAGTCTCGAATCGGCCTTATCCTTCAACTCGACCCCCCATAATGGGTCCCACGTAGGATCCAATGCTGGCACGAGAAAAAGAACCAGTAAGAGAACGTCCTTAACCTCCTGCGACCGCAAATCGTGATACGGGAAGCAACTTATCTAGGCTTCAATGTGTAGACCCACAACAGCGGGCCCGAGTAGGATTCCAAATCCTTACGTTCGACAAAGGTCAAACAATTGTTACCGCTGTGTCCAACCAGGCCACTTATCATACACCTATCCTTAACATCCCGCAACACACTTGGCCATAAACGAAGGGGCACTGTAACGCCCTGAAAATTGGGGGTCGAGCATAGACTTAACTCCCGAGTTCCAACGCATCACTTATACAACATAGATAATGATGATTAAATGTTGTCCATATTAGTGCCTTAAACATGAATGAGATTATACCAAAACAGCATATCATACTCCAGAGGGAATTAAAGTACGCTAGCGGAAGACTGTGATATTTATATAAACTGTACAAAAGTAATGGCAAGCCCTCAGAGTATAAATGTTATTAGGTTAAATAATTACAAGTTTAATTAAAAAATGTACAAAATCAGAAAGTGTAATGTTTTCTATCCAAAACCCTGTAGCCCTGTCAGTGCAACTCTAGGTCTACATAGACCCGCCAGAGAGTTGCATATAGGAGAACTCCTCGTCATTATAAAAGACAGGCTCCACCTCGTAAGCCTCTTCATCACCTGAAACTACAACAGAGTCTGGTTGGTATTTTAAAACACCGTCCTAGAATGTGGGAGTGAGTGATCAACTCAGTGGAGCTATAAGGCAGAGGTTAACATGTTATCAATTCAGTCAAGCAGTAATGATAAAGCAATATAATCAAGCATCCCTAGGTACTCTGGTTAATGCAAAATGATATGAATTAATGATGTATGCCCTCGCCTGCACTCCCTCTGCGATCTTCCTCTTACAGTCGTGACATGCACCCCTTCCTTTGTGCTCAACACCAACGCCTAAGGCATATGCAATGCGGTGCATGAGCGTGATTACTGAGTTCTTATTAGACCTTTTCATACAGCAGGATTGAGAAGCCAAAGTACCTCCTTTTATATCATTAACCCAAACAATGATCCATCTAGGGTCGTCAATCCTAGTTAATCACATACGATAGGCAAGTTCGCGAGTTTATACTGTAGGTTGTTACGAGAAGCTCGTCACCGTCAGCGTAGGCTTAATTCACACTCGAGGTCACTACCACCAATGCCCTACCAACTGGCAGTCTATTTTCGAAGGCTCGTCACCAACCCGACTGGGGATCACAGCCAAGTTGCGCCGGGGTAGGCCTATTTCATACTTAAGGTCACAACACTAACGCCCTACCAACTGACAGTCTATTTTCGAAGGCTCGTCACCAATCCGACTGGAGACCACAGCCAGGCTGCGCCAGTGTAGGCCGACAGCTCGAATACAGTGTCCCATACCACTATATTAGGCTCACGAGTCTGGGTTGCTCACTGGTCACTACGGGGAGGCTCGTCACCCCAGCATAGGCCGACAACTCGACCACGGTGTCCCATACCACCATTCCTGACTCATGAGTCTTAGCGAATTGTGGTATCATGGTTGAACGGGCTTTGCATTGGTAAGTTGGTACCTTAGATTCAAGCAGTAGTGTCTATACATGGTAAACACACAATAGGCCAATCGGGTTACTTGACAAGTTCTATTGGTACGAGTGTACACTGAATTAGTCGACATGGTACCACTGTCGACAATCATCGTACGACTTGGATTCATCGAACTTATCCAATGTGGCGAGACTAATTCGGCTACTCAAGCAGGAATCGTTACCGATTGCCTGGACTACGTAGTAGTCCCAATCACACTCAATTGTAATAGGCATTCATATGTGACAGTCAAATAACATGCAACAACCAAATCGGAAACAAATCTCATCTGAGCATATTAACAAACACATAGTGCATATGTTATTCTACATAGGCATGTTATACGTAAATCACAAAGTAGTAATGCACATTATATGAAGGAATATATTTATATAGCTAAGGTAATTGAGAATCCTATCTCAACACCTTTATTAAATGACATTCATCAAACAATTTCACGTTCAGACATTTTATCAAACACATAGAACATATCATTATACATATAAGTTTTATACATAAATCACATAGTAGCAAGATAGATTACATAAAGGGAACTGTAAATATGGATAAGGGAATTGAGAATTCTATCTCAACACCCTCATTAAATACATTCCAACAAGCATTTCCTCATTCAGGCATTCTATCAAACACTTAGACTACACATTTCAACATATATGTATTAGACTAGTTATAACATATATCCTGGCAAGCCCTTTTACAAAGGAGTTGCCATATACACAACAAGCATATATTCATAGTTAATAATTATGGCAAGCACAGATCCAAATTCCATAATCATTCAGTCATTTTTACAAGCACTTAGACTACACACTTCAACATATGTGACGTATGTTGGTTATAACCGGTGTTAGGGAAAATCCTTTCACCAAGGAGTTGTCACACGTATAACAATCATATATTCACGACGAATAATCATGGCAAGTACGAATCCAAATTCCATACTCATTCGATCATATCAACAATCACACGAAATACACTATATTCAACATAGTTCATATATATATGTGTAAAGTGCGGGAAACATCGTATCTAAGCATGTGATAGCAATCAAGTCAGTCATAAATCATTAACTGACATTGAAAGCCTTGAAAATCATAACCTAAACGTTTATAGTCTGCACCTTTCGCCGGTATACTCGTAACGAACTCAGTTTAAACACTAAGTCTTTATCTATGACACCACAACAACCTATAATATAGAATAGGTTAACTATTCCACCCTCTACTCTATTTGAATCCCTAAAATAGGTTAGGGTTAGGATTTCTTACCCAAGTACGGAGTCAGAGTCGCCGGTATAGCGACACGAAAATGACGATTCGGCAAATGGAGTGGTGGGATCGAATCCCGAGAATAAACTCCAACTCTCTCTCACTTTCTCTCTTGTCTTCTCTTTTCTCTCTTTTCTCTCTTAGGGTTTTCCAAATTCGTATGGAATGAGAGAGAGAGAGAGAGAGAGAGAGAGAGAGAGAGAGGGTTTAAGGGGCTTATATAGGCCCAGAACTGATGAGAAAGGCCTCAGGGCCATGGTATACTTAGGTTATATAGTCAAAGACTGGCCGTTTTGGTCCAACGGAGCTGATCTGGAGGCCCCTTTTCTGCACATGGTCGGACTTAAGCCTCCTGACATTGGATCTAGGTCAAGTTAAGTTTTCGGTCCGATTAGATTTACGGATCGACCGCGGGGGACCAGTTTCAGTTCAACGGTCACCGGTACTCGATCAGGGCCACAAGTACACTGATATGTGTTGAAAATTTTTCCTGATCCGAGGGTATAATTGGGTCAGATTCTGACGGTCTGAACCCTTATATTTGGCCTACAAGCGCACTTAAATCTGAGTTCATTTTTGAAAGGTATTCGCATTTCTTACACACTTCGCTCCGGGCTCAAGTTGTGCACTTCTGGATATTATCTGGATTTGATTTCTGAGATGGTTGTCAAGCCCAGTAAGGCGGTCATAAGTGTATAGATTCATGGTCAACGGACTTTCGACGCGCGGTCCAGGTTCGATACGAAGTTTCGGTGTGCTCCCGAGAGCAACCGGGTTTAGATATGGATCTTAGATTTCAGGGTAATGTATCGTTAATGATCCTACTGATTTTGGGTCTTGCAGTTCGTATTGAAAGCTGTCCAAGCTAATTCGACAGGTGTTTAGTTAAGCACTTAATTAATCTTCGTCTAATTTCTGAAGGATTTGGTCCTTAGTGATTTCTGCCTGAGGTGATACCCGGGTCTTTGTACAGATTTTTCCGGGATGTTACAGGCACTGAAGGTGAGGCCGCAGAAGAAGACCCTGACTTTGATGAACACGAACAAGCCACTGAGGAAGGAGCATATAACGATGAGTTGACGGTCCAAGATCATGGCAAATCTCTAGTTGTAAGGCGATTACTATATACCCCACGGAAGGAATTACATTCACAACGACATAATATATTCTGTATGCGGTTCACTGTCAACAAAAATGTCTGTGATGTGATCATAGACAGTGGTAGTAGTGAGAACATTGTCTCAAGAGTGATGGTGGATAAGTTGCAGCTACCAACGATAAAACATCCTTCCCCGTACTCAATTAGCTGGATAAAAAAAGGTAAACGAGACCAAGGTAACTGAACAATGCACTGTCTCATTTTCAATTGATAAAAATTATAAGGATTAAATACTATGTAACGTGGTCGACATGGAAGCATGCCATATATTACTCAGTTGACCCTGGCAGTTGGACCGTGATGTGTTCACACCCTAAGTATAGGGTTGTGAAGTAGTAATAAACTCGGTGAGACCGAGGTCGAATCCACAGGGACTGAAACCTGTACGTAATATGAAAGTAACCAGACCTATAACTAGAATAAGATGAAATCTAAATCAAGTGAGTATGAGGGAATAATGGTGCAATACTAATCTAAAACTTGTGAAATTTAAAGGTAGGAAACTAGGGTGCCAAGGATCCACTTGTAGAGATCAGGGAATCTACGGTCGATTCATGAACTCAACTGGACTTCGAGTCCCATCTTCATCCAGTTGGAAGATATAACCCGAAAATCAATTCTGAACTTCATTTCATCTAGTTTTCAAGAGATCATATGGGTCTAATTAGAATGGATTCCATCACAAAACCATGCCCATGAGACAAAGCAAACAACGGAATTAAATTAATTCACAACCAATTTGAGTGATGTATGAATGTCAGAAAGCGTTCTATCATTCCACCATGTCCAACGGGCGATGGTGAACAACAGGGCGTCCTGGCTTCATAATCACAAGAAAGAAAAAAGAAATACTCAAGCCATCACAGATCTACTGTAATGTAAGTCACAATAAACCATTACAAACTAAAGCATTCTTTCATCTAATTAGAATCAAATATAGTTCATGACATGCATCCAAGCCGTAGGATCAACCCCATCACGCCACAAGCTTCACCTCTTAGCCCTAGCTAAGAGGCTTAGCTAGCCATAGGTATGATTAAACTAAATCTCAAAAGAAAAGAAAAGAAAAGAAAAGGAAAAAACAAAAACAAAAACAAAACAAACTCTCTTATGCTTCAAGTCCCAGCTCCCTGATCAGATGATTTTTTTTCTCCATGTCTCCAAACCTTCCCTTTATAGAGTGATGGAGGTCGGTTTGGAATGGGAAGAACCGACCTTGTTTCGCTCTTCCGTTCACAGCAGAACCGGACTGCGAATGCTTGTTCTGCGCAGCAAAAACGCACCGACACCTGCGTTCAATCTGAGATCAAGAGAAGAGATCATCCATTCTAGAAATTCTGACTTCATAGAAAGGGTGAAAACCCTCCTCTACACCTTCTGTACGGATCTGATCATCGATCTGATCATCCCCTTGATCGTACAGTGGCCCACTGCGGCCGGTTTTACGGACGCAAAACCTGCGCATGATCCTTACACTGTGATAACTGGTGGGTCCCAAAAAAATATCGTTTAGAGAAATCCACTCCGTCCATCGGATTCCTCTCAGAATTTCGGTCGTCCTATAATGCGATGAATGCAAAGATTTTCTATTTTCCTTCAGCTGCACACGTGTTGTTCTCCCTTCACCCGTGTATGCACACGCGCGTATAAACGTGTGGAGTCTTCATAGTCCTAGTCAGGCCATAGTTCCGAATTGGTTGGACAGTTTAGATCGTCACGAGGGTCCCTGATGATGGCCCACCGAAAAAAAACCGCAACCTTTGCTCCATTTTCGTAGGCGATATTCATATCCGATCTGGATTTGGAAGGCGTGCGCTGACCCGGACACCGATTTCCTGCGAAAGCTTTTCGCAGGAAGTTCCTGCGCAAGGATTCTAGGTGAGGCCCGTTGTGATGTTTGTGAGAAATCAAAGCCATCCATCCATTTTTTGACCTCATTTTAAGACATTCTACCAAAAATGAGTAGGATCCAAAACTCAAGTGGGCCATAGGAGATGAAACAGTTGGGAAAGGAATGCCTACCGTTGAAACTTTCCTAGGCTCTACCTTGCTGTTTATATGCCATCTAAACCGCTTATAAGGTCATTTTCACTTGGATAAAGTGAAAAAACCAAAAAAAATATCGTTCAAAACTTTTATGTACATATAAATATTTCAACGGTGGTCGCTAAATCTCCACTGTTTCCTCTCGTGTGGCCCATTTGAGTTTTTGATCCTCCACGATTTTGGTACCATGTCCTAAAATGAGCTTAAAAAAGGATAAAGGGGTTAGATTTTACACAAACAACTAAGTAGGACCCACACAGAATCTTGCACAAGAACTTCCTGCGAAAGTCTTTGGCAGGAAATCCGCTTCCCGCTAACCCGACTTGGTGGACTTGGTGCACATCCGTTGCACGGATGGGTGTGGTGCACATGATGCACTGCAAGGTTCTCAATGATGTGTATGAAAAATCTACGCCGTCCACTTGCTTGCTCATCCATTTTAAGGGGTTGAGACTAATTTTGAAGCATATCCATATATCAGGCGGGCCCCAAATTAGGATTTTAGGGGTTGATCTGTCCATTGGGCCACTTTCATAGGGATCCAAGAGTTAAAATTCGACGTGTATGGTTAATTTATGTTCCTCAGGCCATATATGAAGTTTCGAGCTGAACGAATGGTGGGAACCCTGTGATCTTATTTTCTGGACGAATTTTAGGCCTCTTTTGCTTGAAATACTGGATTTCCTCGAATCCTGGGTGTGTAAACTCTTCGCTCTCGGTCCCCTGGAGTCCGTCCCTCGCCTTGGTGCTTCTCGAGCGTTAAATCCATGCCTTTAGCATCCTTTTCAGTCCACGCTCGTAAATTTACCTTGCAACACAAACACAATTAAAATAAGACGTTAAACGGTATCATGCTCGTAAAATCGGGAAATAACTAAGGTCGAATATGCAATATTTGACCCTCAACATGATGTGACCCATTGAGGACGAGACAATGTCTACGTATTTATCAAGGATAGTCGAAAAATAATCATTGCCCCTATGACACTAAAGAACCACCTTAAACCTCTAAAGTGAAGGGGAGTTCCCTACTGACCATTCGGGATTTCATGGAGGAATCGAAGAAAATTGGCGAGGTATATGCCGTAGTGGTGAAGGGAGAGGAATCGGAACCCTCAAACATTCCTCCAAGTTTAAGACTATTGTTAAATGAATTCAAAAAAGTTTGGCCTGAAGATTTACCCGATGGATTGCCCCCCATAAGGGACATCCAACATCACATAAACCTCGTTCCTGGATCTAGCTTGCCCAGCTGCCCTCATTATTGGATGAGTTTGAAGGAGTGTGAGATACTTCATAGGCAACTGGAGGAATTGATCTGTAAGGGTCTCTTAAGAGAGAACATGAGCCCATGTGTCATACTAGCATTATTAACGCCAAAAAAAGATAGAAGCTAGTGCATTTGTATCGACAGTCGGACAATTAACAAAATTATCATCAAATATCGGTTCTCAATATCGTTGTTGGACGATATGCTCGATATGCTAGAAGGGGCCAATGTGTTCTTTAAATTAGACCTAAGGAGCGGATATCATCAGAGTCGTATCCGACCCAGTGATGAGTGAAAAATGACATTCAAAACTAAGGAAGGGTTGTATGAGTAGTTGGTCATACCTTTCGGTCTATCGAACGCACCAAGTACTTTTGTAACATCCCAAAAAATCGAGGGTCGAGTAGTAACTCAACTCTCGAGTTCCAAAACATCACTTATGCAACATAGATAATGATGATTAAATGTTGTCTGTGTTAGTACAATAAACATGAGTGAGATTCAACCAAAACAGTAATTCATACTCCAGATCCATGTATAAAACGTAAGCGGAAGACTGAAAGGTGTATATAGATATATATGAAACAAAACATTCTCGATCTCCAGAGTATGAACACTAACTGAGTCACCGTATATATACATGTTGGTTTTGAATCAAAATGTTAAAATAGTACAACTGAAATTATCAACCCTGTAGCCCCGTAGCACTGGACAGCCTATGCGAAGCCTCCAGCGAACTGCATGTAGGAGAACTCCTCCTGATCGTCATAGAAGTCGGGCTCAATCTCCTGTGCGCCAGTGATACCTGCATTTGATACAGGGTCTGGTGGATATTTTAAAACACCATCCTGTAACGTGGGAATGAGTGGCCAACTCAGTGGAACAATAAAACATAGGTTAACATATTATCAACTCAGTCAAGCAGTAATGATAAAGCAGTACAATCAAACAATTCTAACTACTCTTATTTAATGCAAGTATGAAATGACATGATGTATGCCCTCACCACACACTCCCTCATGCGACACCATCTTACGTTCGCGGCATGCTTGCATTCCTCAGTGCTCCACATCTTTCAGGCACATGCAATGTATGATGAGCATGATTACTGAGTTGTTATTAGTCCATTTCAAACAGCAGGATTGAGAAACTAAGGTACCTCCCTTGTATCATTCCCAAACACGATCCATTCTAGGGTCGTCAGTCCTAGTTAATCTCAGACGGTGGTGTATTTTCTAGGTCGCTGCAAAGGCTATCAGGGCTGTTATGCACAAAGGTTACACCACTCCCCCATCACCTCTTTAACGGTTCATCACTAAATTGAAACAGGCCTAGTTCATACTCTATATACTGCGGCAGAACTCGTAGCCTCATCGCAAATTCAGAGTATGCTTGAGGTCACTCCACTAACATCCTACCAACTGGCAGTCTATTTTTGAAGCCCGACAAGTTCACTTATTGACAATGGGACCTGGATGCAACCTGACTGAGGACCACAGTCAGGCTACGCTAGTGTAGGCCGACAGCTCGAATATAGTGTCCCATACCCCCATAATCGGCTCACGAGTCTGGTTGCTCAATGGTCACTACGGGGAGGCACATGGCCTAGCTGTAACAACCCAAATTTTTTTCAACCTAGAATTAGACGTCCTTAGGTGATGGGTCAATCCTAACACAGGTTTAACTTCTCAAACACTCAATTAAAGCCTCAAATCCATTTTCAAACCATTTTCTTCACAAATCCCACCCTTCACCACCTTGATCTTTTAATTTTTCTAAGTACTTTCACCTTAGATACTATCTTAAACTAGCTAAGTAGTATAACTTGGATCACTTTATATACAAACTACAAAGGACTAAGTACCACCTCAGACAGAAATCTTACAGGACTAAATCCTTTAGAAATGAGACAAAGTAACTAAGTGCAAAACTAGATTAGCTACGAAATCCGCTAGAATCACTTTAAATACGATCTACAAGACCCAAAACTTGTAGAATCATTGATGCTAGGTTACCCTAAAATCTAGGATTAATCTCATTACCCGGCTGCTCTCGGGAGCATCTCGAAACTCCGTATCAGATCTGGACCACACGTCGGAAGTCCGATTAACACGAAGTTAAGGAATTAGGACCGCCTTGCTGGGCTTGACAACCATCTCGGAAATCAAATCCAGATAGTGTCCCACGGCTATTCGCTTGAGCTCGGAGTGAAGAGTATGAGAAATGTGAAAATTAATTCAAAATAAAATATCTCAAATAGTAATCTGGCACCTCTCGCTTGTGGATCAGTTTTAAGCAACCAGACCGTCAGAATCAGACCAAATTACACCCTCGGATCAGGAGAAATTTCATACACATTTACATGTACTCGGAATCTCCGATCGAGATCCGCTGACCGTTGAACTGAAACTGGTCCGCCACGTGTGATCTGAGAACCCTACTGGAACGAAAACTTAATAGTACGTAGATCCAGTGTTAGTGAGCTTAAGTCCGACCTTTGGCTCAAGGAGGCCCGCCAGAAGTCCTCCGTTGAGCTGAAACGGGACCGCTTTGGTTATAACCTAAGTATACCTTGACTTGAAGTCTAATTTGGAGACTTTTTAGGCTATATAAGAGCCTTTGAATCCTCTCTCTCACAGTCATACGAATTTGAGATTTGAGAGAGAGAAAAGAGAGAGAAAGTGTGGGAGTTGTGGGAGGATCTCCCTGTCATGCCTCCCTGCCGTTATGCAAGCACAACCACTCTGTTTTAATCGCTTTTCCGGCGATTCCGGCGTCGTTTCTAGGTAAGAAACCCTAACCCTAGTCTGTTTTGGGATTTTGATAGTTGTAGGTTATGAAATAGCTAACCTATTCCGTTCTATAGGTCGCCAAACTGCCGTATACGGAAGCTTAGCAAACCTATCGACTCCGTTACGATTCTACGACAAAAGGTGCGGACTTTAGGTGTATAGGTTATGGTTTTCAATGCTTTCAATGTCAGATAATGATAGATTCATGATTTGCATGCAATTGCACATGTATAAAGTGCTGTCTGTTTTCCGTTTCGATTAAAGATGAAAAATATGGAATTCTACATACTCTGGGCATTTGTAAAAAGTACCGTATACGTACAAATTTTGGAAATGTGTTTGACATGATTAATTGTCGTATAAATATATTATATGTGGATAAATTACCTGTTTGGCGAAAGGACTCGCCCTAATACATGTTTTGGTTATATACACTATGTATGCTGAAATTGTGTATTCTAGAAAGTACAGTATACGTATAAATTTTGGAGATGTGTTTGCCATGATTATTTGCTGTATAAATATACTATATATGGATAAAATACTTGCTTGGCGAAAGGTTAGCCCTAATACATGTTTTGCTAACATACATCATGTATGTTGAAATAGTGTATGCTAAGTGTTTGTGAAAATGACTGAATGAGTATAGAATTCTCATTCGTGCTCGCCATGACTAATTGTCATGGATACATGATTGTTGTATTGGCGATACCCCCTTTGACAAAAGGATTTGCCCTAAATCACGCCACGGCCAATATACACTATATATGCTAAAATGTGTGGCCCAAGTATTTGTGGAAATGACTGAATGAATATGGAACTTGGATTCCTGCTTGCCATGACTATCCGTCGTGGGTGTATGCGTGTTATGATTGGAGTAACTCCCTAGTGAAAGGATTTGGCCTTATACCTATGTGATCAACATATGACATGTATGTTGGTGTATGTAGTCTAAGTGGTTGTTAAAAAGTTTGGATGAGTAGTAGTTAGTAAATTGTAATATATAAGGGTGTTGAGATATGATTCTCAACTCTTTTAACTATGTGTATGATTTCCTTGGATAGTTGTGTGATTAGGACTTGAATATATACAAACTTATGCTTGTGTTGTGCTTCATAACATGCTCAACTGCTTCTATGATTTTATCTATGTAATGCATATGTTTAAATTCATATTTACGTTGTATGATCCGTCATGGGTGATGGGGGAGTGGTGTAACGATTCCGTGCAACAGCCCTGGCAGCCCTAAACGGATAATACCAGACTTTAATTGTATGATTTGAATCTTGATCCATTACTGCTTTATCTATCTGCAATTGATTGTGTTTGGGGCCATGATTATTGTCCAGACAATTGGTACCAGAATTGAATTCGTGGCTGTGATTCATTTGCCACGTAGATGTGTTTGACGAACCCGAGTTGTACGTCAGTTGGCGACAGTGGTTAGGCCACGCGAAGTGCTTATGCACTTCATGTCGTCCAATTGATTGTGCGCTCGAGCTAGTCAGGCTCGTCAAGTAACCCGATATGTCTAATATATGTTCACCATGTTTGGTCGCTACTGCTTGAACCTAGGGTACTAAACTTACCAGTGGAATCCCGTTAACCATGATACCTCAATCTGCTAAGACTCATGAGCCGGGCATGGTGGTATGGGACACCGTGGTCGAGCTGTCGGCTTACGCTGGGGCCACGTGCCTCCCCGTAGTGACCAATGAGCAACCAGACTCGTGAACCGATTATGGTGGTATGAGACACTATATTCGTGCTGTCGGCCTACATTGATAAGGTGATGGGGGAGTGGCGCAACGATTCCGTGTAACAGCCCTGACAGCCCTTTGTAGTGACCTCGAGCATACTTTGAATCTGCGGTGAGGCGATGAGCCTTCCCGTAGTAACAGAGTATAAATTAGGCCTGTATTGATAAGGTGATGGGGGAGTGGTGCAACGATTCCGTGTAACAGCCCTGACAGCCCTTGCAGTGACCTAGAAACACACCATCGTATGAGATTGTCTAGGACTGACGACCCTAGAATGGATCATGTTTGGGAATGATACAAGGGAGGTAACTTAGTTTCCCAATCTTGCTGTTTGAAATGGACTAATAACAACTCGGTAATCATGCTCATCATGTATTGCATGTGCCTGGAAGATGTAGAGCACTGAGGGATGAAAGCATGCCGCGAACGAAGAGGGTGTCGCATGAGGGAGTATGTTAGTGAGGACATCCATCATGAATACATTCATACTTGCATTAATAAGAGTAGTTAGGAATGTTTGATTTTACTGCTTTATCATTACTGCTTGATTGAATTGATAACACGATAGCTTATGCCTTATTATTCCACTGAGTTAGCTACTCACTCCCACGTTACGGGACGGTGTTGTACACACCAACCAGATTTGTTGAGTTTCAGGTGATGGCGATGCTTATGAAGCAGAGCCGGACTACTACTATGATATTGAGGAGGAGTTCTCCTACATGTAACTCTCTGACAGGTCTATGAGGACCTGGTATTGTATTGACGGGGCTATGGTACTTGGAATAGAAGACATTACACTTCCTCACATTTGGTATATTTTAGAACTGTACTTGTAATTATTTAACCTGGTAACATTATCACACTCTGGAGACCCACCATTGTTTTTATATTGTATATATATCTATCACAGTCTTTTGCTTGCTAATTCACTGTCTCTGGAGTATGATATTCTGTTTTGGCTTAATCTCACTTATGTTCAATGCACTAATACAGACAACATTCAATCATCATTATCTATGTTGCATAAGTGATGTTCTGAAAACTCGAGAGTTGAGTTACTACTCGACCCTCGATTTTTTCAGGATGTTACACCAGCGTAGGCCGACAGCTCGACCACGGTGTCCCATACCACCATGCCCGGCTTATGAGTCTTAGCGGATCGAGGTACCATGGTTAAAAGGGATTTCACTGGTAAGTTTGGTACCCTAGGTTCAAGCAGTAGTGTCTAAATATGGTGAACATACATAGGACAGATCAGGTTGCTTGACGAGCTCGGCTAGCTCGAGCGCACAACAAGTTGAACGATATGAAGCGCATAAGCACTTCGTGTGGCCAACCACTATTGCCAACTGAAGTACGACTCGGGTTCGTCGAACACATCTCACGTGGCAAATGAATCACAACCACGAATTCAATCCCATTACCGATTGCCTGGACTATAATCATAGCCCCAATCACATTCAATTGCAGATAGTTAAAGCAATAATGGATCAAGGTTCAAATCATACAATCAAAGTCTGATATTATCCGTTTAGGGCTGCCAGGGCTGTTGTACGCACTCGTTGCTCCACTCCCCCATCACCCATGACGGATCATACAACGTAAACATGAATTTAAACATATGCATTACATAGATAAAATCATACAATCAATTGAGCATGTTATGAAGTACAACATAAGCATGAGTTTGTACATATTCAATTCTTAATCACACAAATATCTAAGGAAATCATACACATAGTTAAAGAAGTTGAGAATCATATCTCAACACCCTTAAACATTACAATTTACTAACTACTACTCATTCAAACATTTTAACAAACACTTGGACTACATACACCAACATACATGACATATGTTGATCACATAGGTATAAGGCCAAATCCTTTCACTAAGGAGTTACCCCAATTATAACACGCACACACCCACGACAGATAGTCATGGCAAGCAGGAATCCAAGTTCCATATTTATTCAGTCATTTCCACAAACACTTGGGCCACACATTTTAGCATATATAGTGTATATTGGCCGTGGTGTGATTTAGGGCAAATCCTTTTGTCAAAGGGGTATCGCCAATACAACAATCATAAATCCATGACAATTAGTCATGGCGAGCACGAATGAGGATTCTATACTCATTCGGTCATTTTCACAAACACTTAGAATACACTATTTTAACATACATAGTGTATATTAGCAAAAACATGTATTAGGGTGAACCCTTTCGCCAAACAAGTATTTTATCCATATATAATATATTAATACAACAAATAATAATCGCAAACACATTTCCAAAATTTATACGTATACGGTACTTTCTACAAATACCTAGAGTATGTAAAATTCCATATTCTTCATCTTTAATCGAAACAGAAAACAGACAGCACTTTGTACATGCAGATCATGAATCTATCATTATCTGACATTGAAAGCGTTGAAAACCATAACATATACACCTAAAGTCCGCACCTTATATCATAGAATCGCAACAGATCAGGTGGGTTTGTTAAGCTTCCGTATTCAGCAGTTTTGTAGCCTAAAGAATGAAACCGGTTAGCTATTTATAACCTATAACCTTCACACCCCAAAACAGATTAGGGTTAGGGTTTCTTACCTCAAAACAAAGTCGGTATCGCCAGGAAAGCGATGAGAATCAGGTGGTGCAGCTTGTGTAGCGGCAGAGGACAGTAGTAAGAAAGATCTCCCACTTCTCTCACTCTTCTCTCCCTTTTCTCACTTCTCTCTCTAGGGTTTCTCTCAAATTCGTATGACTGTGAGAGAAAGGGTTCTAAGGTCCTTATATAGCCAAAAAACTCACCAAATTAGACTTATGGTCAAGGTATACTTATGTTATAACCAAAGCGGGTCAGTTTTAGCTCAACGGAGGACTTCTGGCGGGCCTCCTTGAGCCAAAGGTCGGACTTAAGCTCACCAACACCGGATCTACGTTTAGTTAAGTTTTCATTTCAGTCGGGATTCCAAATCACGCGTGGCGGACCAGTTTCAATTCAACGGTCAGCGGATCTCGATCGGAGATTCCGAGTACATGGATATGTGTATGAAATTTCTCCTGATCTGAGGGTGTAATTTGGTCTGATTCTGACGGTCTGGTTACTTAAAACTGATCCGCAAGCGAGAGATGCCAGATTACTATTTGAGATATTTTATTTTGAATTAATTTCACATTTCTCACACTCTTCACTCCGAGCTCAAGCGAATAGCGCTGGGACACTATCTGGATTTGATTCCCGAGATGGTTGTCAAGCCCAGCAAGGCGGTCCTAATTCCTTAACTTCGTGTTAATCGGACTTCCGACGTGCGGTCCAGATCTGATACGGAGTTTTGTGATGCTCCCGAGAGCAGTTGGGTAATGAGATTAATCCTAGATTTTAGGGTACCCTAGCGTCAATGATTCTACAAGTTTTGGGTCTTGCAGATCGTATTTAAAGTGATTGGTGCTAATTCCACAGGCACTCTAGTTTAACACTAGCTAAATCTCACCTAATTTCTAAAGGATTTAGTCCTGAGTGATTTCGGTCTGAGGTGGTACTTAGACCATTGTAGCAATGTTTAGTTTAAGTATTGTTCTTCATCACCTAAACTTTAAGATAGTGTCTAACGTGAAAGTACTTAGAAGGATTTAAGGAACGAGGTAGTGAAAGGTGAGATTTGTGAAGAAAATGGTTTGAAAAGGGATTTGAGGCTTTAATTGAGTGTTTGAGAAGTTAAACCGGTGTTAGGATTGACCCATCGCCTAAGGACGTCTAATTCCAGGTTGGAAAAAATTCGGGTTGTTACAACTTTTATGTGTTTGATGAATCAAGTTCTAAAACCATTCATTGGCCGATTTGTGGTAGTATATTTTAATAACATATTGATATATAGCCGGGATGAGACAGAGCATAGGAAACATCTCAGGCAGGTGATGCAGGTCATGAAAATTAATAAGTTGTACCTCAACTTGAAGAAGTGTAGCTTTTTAACGGATAGCCTGTTGTTCCTACGATTTGTTGTAACGTCCACGGGCATCCGTGTGGATGATGAAAATGTGCGACCCATTCGGGAATGGTCGATCCCGACAAACATTCATGAGGTGAGGAGTTTTCATGGGTTGGCGACCTTCTATCGTCGATTCATGTGAAATTTTAGAACAATAGTCGCGCCTATTATAAATTGTATGAAAAAATGACCGTTTCAGTGGACCGATGAAACTAACAAGAGCTTTCATGAGATTAAGCATCATTTGTCCACAACACTGGTCTTGGTACTTCTTAATTTCGACAAGTTGTTTGAGGTTAAGTGTGATGCTTTATATGTCGGAATTGGAGAAGTATTATCACAGGAAGGCAGGCCGGTAGCTTTCTATAACTTGAAGGTCAGCGAAGCCCGAAAGAAGTGGTCGACGTATGAGCTTGAGTTATATGCAATTGTTCAGGCGCTGCGACATTGGCGACATTATCTGATTCAAACAAAGTTTGTTCTGTATACTGACCATCAAGCATTAAAGTTTATTAATAGTCAGACTAACATGAATCGTGTGCATGCTAGATGGATTGAGTTTTTACAGGAATTCATATTCGTTCTGAAGCACAAGTCAGGGCAGCAGAATAAGATAGCTGATGCACTTAGTGGTCGTGCATCACTACTTTTATGATGAGAAATGAGGTGGTCGGCTTCGACTGTGTTAAGGAGCTATATGCTGAGGACAAAGACTTCAAAGATTCTTTGATGAAGTGTCAAGAAGGTCATCCCAATGACCTTCATATACATGACGATTCCTCTTCAAAGGGAATAGATTGTGCATCCCCCGATGTTCTCTGAGGGAACATATTATTTAGGAGTTACACGGAGGTGGTCTCGGTGGACACCTTGGGTGAGACAAGACACGAGATCTTGTGGAAGAGCGATATTACTGGCCGCAATTGGTACGTGATGTGAGAAAAGTCGTACAACGTTGTCATATTTGTCGGACCTCCAAGGGACAATCTCAGAATACGGGCCTATACACTCTGTTACCCGTGCCTAACGGTCCTTGGAAGGATTTATCTATGGACTTTGTACTTAGTCTCCCACAAACACAACGCGACATGGATTCGGTGTTCGTGGTAGTAGATCATTTATCCAAGATGACGCACTTTATCCCATGAAATATACCCTCGATGTAATACACGTGGCGAATCTATTCTCCAGGGAGGTCATACGACTACATGGGGTTCCCAAGACTATTACTTCTGATCGTGACACGAAGTTCATTAGTCACTTTTAGTAGATTTTGTGGACTCGATTCGATACACGATTTCAATTCAGCAGCGCCTACCACCCACAGACTTATGGGTAGACCGAGGTTGTGAATCACACGTTGGGAAACCTCCTTCATTGTATTTCAAGAGAAAAATTGAAGCAGTGGGATTTGTCTTTGTCTCAAGCAGAGTTTGCATTCAACAATATGAGTTTGCATCCAACAACATGGTGAACCGCTCGACACGGAAATCACCGTTTTAGATTATTTACGGACGAGTGGCTCACCACACACTTAACTTGGTCCCTTTATCCGAGCTCCCATACATGAGCATTGCAACAGAACATATGCCAGATATGATCATTGACATCCATGCGGAGGTGCAGACCAAACTACATGCCTCAAACGAGAAGTACAAAGAATAAGCGGATAAGCATCGACAACAAAAAGTGTTCGAGGTAAGCGACCACGTTATGGTCCATCTGCACAAAGAGATATTTCCGACCGGGACGTACAACAAATTAAAGAATAAGAAGATTGGACCGGTGCCAATCATCCTAATAATCAATGACAATGCTTACGTTGTTGATCTTCTAGATGACATGACAATCTCACAAACTTTCAACATCGCGGACCTGACCGAGTATCATGAACCAAAGCATGACGAGAACTCGATGACAATTTCTTTTGAAGTGAAGGGGACTGATGTAGAGCGGGTCGCGGACAGTTTCATGACTAAGATGGATCAGAAAAGGCCCGGTCGACGACAGAAGTGATCCAGACCGTCAGACCTTAGATCGGGCGTATCTCGTAATCCAGAATGAGTTATCGGGTGTAAAATATATGATTTTGGGATAGAATGAGCTACTTTAGCCACCCAACCTGCTATGCCATTGCGCAAGCTAGATTTGCGAAATACCCTCGGATCGACGGTCGTTTCTCTATTTTAATTCCTTTTTTATTATAAATAGTAAGTTTTAGTTTGATTATAACTCTTCATCCGTTGGGCTTTAGGAGTTGCGGCCAACGCGAAAAGAGCTTATAATAATTAGGAGAACAACTTGGTGAAGCCAAATAGGAGACTTACTATTTTTGGCCGAAAACCTTGCACACTAGTAGACATCACAACCGTCTATAAATTGTAAGTTTACTATTTATAGTAAGTTGCGAATTCTAGGAGTTTTAGTTATAGTTTACTTCTGATTTCTCTCCCATTGCTTGGTATCCCTATTTAAAGGGTTGTGAATTCGTTTATTTCATTCATCAATTAACTTTCGAATTTATTAGAATTTATTTCTATTTTCTTGTTCTCTTTCCTTGTGGATTTGAGAAGTCTTTGTGAGGAGTCTAGAGAAGCTCCGTGGATTCGGAGTAGTTATCCTTGAGGAAGACAGTGATCGACCTCATCACGTTCCATGGATTCAAAGTAGTTATCCTTGAGTAAGAAAGTGATCGACCTCATCACGTTCATCCCTGCGTCAGATTGAGAGCCTTATGTGTAAGGATGGGTATTTTTACTGTTGCAGAGATGACTGTTGTGCATGTAACGGTCCTGTAACGGTCATAACCATGCAGAAACTAAACAGCAAGCATGCAACGGTTATGGCCATGCAACCATAAACACTCAGGAAATGGTAATAAACGGCTAGTTTTCAACGGTCAGAACAACCACAAAATGGCTAGATTGAGAGCCTTATGTATAAGGATGGGTATTTTTACTGTTGCAGAGATGACTGTTGTGCATGTAACGGTCCTGTAACGGTCATAACCATGCAGAAACTAAATAGCAAGCATGCAACGGTTATGGCCATGCAACCATAAACACTCAGGAAATGGTAATAAACGGTTAGTTTTCAACGGTCAGAACAACCACAAAATGGCTAGTTTCCAACAGCCACTAATGGTCATATTATTTATGACCTAAGCCGTAACTCCCAGCCCCAGGTGCCTATATAAGCAAGGCTTGCTGGGATCATTTCACAGCAGCAGAAGCTAACGTATTCTCCAGTTCTAAACACATATCCTCGGTAGTTCAATACACGACTTAGTGAGTCAACTCAGCATATGACTCAGTGAGTCAAATCAAAACTCTGACTCAGTGAGTTTATAAACAAGGTGGAAATCTTTTTTCAACTCTTTCCCAACAAGCTAGGATTAAAAATCAGAATCTGCCAAATAGACTACGTTAAAGAGTTCCTACAAAGGTTTCTTCGTGGTTGCTGCATGCAGAACCTAAGGTTAGGCTTGTCATCTCTTGGAAGAGATTTGCCGCAAAGCCTGTCGGTGATCTTAAAGAAGATGGGTCAAATAACTCTTTAAGGACAACATATCCAATTAAGTGCTTCAGCCTGATTGCTATCAAATTATAAATTTTCAAGTGACAATTTTCAAATAAAGAGTTCTTTCCAACAAGAAAGATATGCATCGAAAGGATGTCTGATCAATTTCATTTTGATCAATGCGCATCTACAGGCAGGGCACATGATCAGCTGGACTAGTTCAAAATCAAAACACACACACACACACACACACACACACACACACACAAAGAATGTTGTGCTAGTCTTCCAATTAGTTTATTTTGAATTGCAATGTATTTGACATCCAAACAGCATCTAAAGCTCAGCAGAAAGTGATCAAATGCTACAACAAAAATAACATGAAAAAGAATAGAGCATGATGCCCTTTTACATAAGGAAAATTCCCAAGATCAGAAAGCGAAACTGGCCAAGAAATGCAGCTTCTTTTCACACCCAACAACAGCGAGCAGACATTAGAAACTGACGGAGGAGTGCAGTTTCTTTCCGCACCCAACAAACAGCACCGACCAGTCATCGATCTTATCTCTGTACATCCTTTGTTTTTTTTATGTTAAACAAGTGAAAAGATCATAAGATTAGTGAGATAACACATGGTCGTTATTTCCTGTAATTAGAGTCTTGTGTCCAATAGAAAGCAGGCTGGTTCAGATTTCGCAGCAAATCCAAACTTAGAAGTACTATACTTCCTATGGACCCCGGTGAGTCTCCCAGCTGCTGCGTTCTGATGGAAATCCACCATCAACCTGGAGCATTCGCTGTAATACAATATAAACACACGAGCAATGTTCGGTTAATGCATGTCTGAGTTTCGTTATGAGAAAGAGAAACTTCAGAAAAGGTTGGAGAAATGTAGCAATGTGGCACATGAGAAATCCAGGCAATTGTTGCAATGGCCCGAAAATCAGGATGGTCTATTGTATGGGAGAAAGCAAAAAGAAGAAGAAGAAGAAGAAGAAGAAGAAGAAGTCCACTCCTGATCGTAGCAATCCGTAGTGGAGATCCCAGGTAATCCTGACATTGGCTTGTTTATATCTTGAAACCATTTTTGAACCATTAAAAATCAAGATTAAGAAGGGGATTTTAACATTTCCCAAATGAGAGGGCCCAAGATTAAGAAGGGGATTTTAACATTTCCCAAATGAGAGGGCCGTTTCAATTTGGGAGAGTTGATGATTCGTTGCATTGGTGGATGGATTCTATAAAAGTGGATCAGCAACCCCATTGCAAGGAACGGGAGCACTCTCCCATTGTGAACGTCAGTCTCACAAAACTTCCCGCTTCATTTGGAACATTTGACATTCCTGATCATAGAAAATTTCATTGATCATAGTGGTCGTGAACGTCAGTCTCACAAAACTTCCTGCTTCATTTGGACAACATTTGACATTCCCGATCATAGAAAATTTCATTGATCATAGTGGTCTGATTTCAGGTCACACCGTATATGCAAGAACATGCCATTCACTATTCAAAATCCCGGAGTCCAAGAAAGACGAACTCACTGAAGCTGATCTTCTGTGTAGCGAGTATGCCATTCGCTGGTCGTACTCCAATGCTTGAACCCTTTTAGAGTGCACTGAGCAGTGTAGATTGCCGCGGCAGCCAACAAGGAGGGACGGAACTTGAGCATTTCATACTCGACAAGGCAAAGCTCAATCATGAAGAAGGAGAGAAGTTCAAGCTGTTCAAACAAACAACTGAATTTAATTGAAACCGCTTCAATTAAAAAAAATAACAAGGAAAATATAAAGTGAGCACATCAGTGGACCAATTTCTGTATCTGCTGAACTGCACACCAATTTCTGTATCTTGTGAACTGCACTCCATGATCCATCACAGTTAGTCAGTGGGTCTCACCAAGGATAATGAAGATTCCACATCAGTGGACCAATTTCTGTATCTACCGAGCTGCACTTCATGATCCAATCGGAAAACATGGAGCAGCATCCACGATCCATACTGTTCATCAGTGGGACCCACTCCAAGGATAGATCCTGAAAATTGCATGGAAAATAACTCATCTTGGCTCCATCTCTTTTTCACTGTCGATTGATAGCTCAACAATCAGATGGTCCCATCAGTGAAATTTTCCATTGAGGCCAATCCATTAAGGGACCCACCTGACAAACAGTCTGGTATCATGGAATTGTAGCATGTTGTCCATGCTTGATGTGAACTCAAAATAATGATTGGATGTGATTTATTCTATAGAGAAATTGTTACCGTCTTGTCTGATTGAGCTGCCTTGAGAAACCTTCTCATGAAAACATACGGAGTCGGCACAGACATGTTGAATTGCAAGGTGTTGATCATCAATTTCTCCTGCAAGAATCAATCATGGAAATCAAACAAGTTCAGAAAGATAGAAATAAACAGAAATGGACTGATGCAAACCAAGAAATATACAAGTGAATAACGGATTATTTGATTGGTCCAATAATTTGTACACGTGCGGGCCCCCCTTCTGGTAATCCAACCATGCTAGATGGGATTCCCCAAAAATCTCGCCCTGCAGATGATCCTGCTAGGCTAGGCATTTGGGCATTGGATCCTTTCTTTCACCACTACAGGTAAAGTTCATCGAATCAGGAGGCCCACTAGATACAATGGTTGGGATCCAACAAAAATCTGCATTCCTTTCAACCCATTATCTTATAATTCCAATAGTAAGGGAAAGAATAAAGATTTTACCATGGCTAGCACTTCATCCCTCGTGTATGCTCTGTCGGAGATTGTAATAAGATCTTCCACAACGGGAATGGACACTTCTTCGTACTTGCATGCTAAAAGCATGGCAGTCACTCCAACCAACTGAAGTTTCTTCCTTACAACGGTTTGATGCTCTAAGAATCTATCTATGAGATTCACAGTCAAGAACAAGGTCTCGGCCATCAGTTCGAATTTGTAGTGCACCTGTAATAAGTGTTTTGTGCAGGTTACATATCATGGTTGGAAACTAAAAGAGAGAGAAAAAAAAGGTTCTAACAATACGATCAGCACGTTTCCTCTCTACCTCGATTAGCCAGTCAATCAAAATAGCCCTCATCTTTTCGTTGATGTCGGATTGCTGGGACATATAGTTCGGACAGACACAGCTGGAATTCTGGATAGAAAAATGGTAATATTTTTTTGGTCACCTATTTCAGATCGCTTTTGGTAAAATTTCAGAATGTAAAAGAGAGTGCAATTGATGTTGGAACTGATGTGTACAAGATCTGGAACACTTGTTGGTGGACTCAACCACACATGGGCCATGGCCCATAAACATCAGACTGATCCGATCGGACAATCCTAATCACTCATGCCCGGAAACATCAGACTGATCGGATAATCCTAACCACTCAATAGGAACAATGCCAAAACTGAGCGTTTTTCTTTCTTTCTTTCTTTTGTTTTGTTTTGTTTTTCTGAAAAGCTAGAGCATTGACCACCAAAACAGAGGAATGCGGATTGCATAAAGTTCCCATGTGGCCTCCTTGGAAGACATGTGCAGGAATTCAGAAACATTTAGCCAGAAGACAACACCATATATGGGCCACAGACTGAAAGATAAGCATCAGACAGTCCTAAACACTCAAAAGGAGTAAGGCTTGGGCATTCACCATTTTCCCCTCAAGATGAATGGTAGGGAGGATCATTCAATCAGCTTCCTTCATGGGCCATGGAAAATATATGACGGGGCCCATTGGTAATTGGTCTGGATATTGTACGTACTGGCCATTTGTCAAGATGGGAACTTGTGTGTGAAAAAAAATAAATCTGTGTGGAAGTCCTGCACAATTAGCGCTCCTCGTACTAATGACTTTAGAACTGCTGGTGAAATCTGCATTTTATATCCAGAAGGGAATTTGAATAGGACTACAATTGGTTATATGATACAAATGCTTTTTTATGCCTTTAAAAGCTTTTTAGAAAAGGATCATTGGTTAAACACTTAAACTCTACAATGGGTTGCAGGTGAAATAGTTATTGAGAATTGGCAGATAAGCAAAACTCAGCATGAAAATTGCAATGACTACCAATACGAAAAAGCGAGTATGGTATCCAGTCTAGATTCACCTCGGCTTGTCTATAGAAGGCATAGATGTCCTCAACATAATCAACAACAGCAAGCTGATTATTACGGTCGCAGCTGTCAATATCAGGAACTGGCTCCTCTAGATCCTCCATTTCGACTTCCTCTGGATTGCAATCCTGCTGTAAAATGTTCCCAAAAAAAAAAAAAAAAACTGAATGATTCTGCTGCAAAATCTCAAGGATCTGTTGCCAAGGGTCAATATCTAAGTTGGTCATCAAGAACTCAAGCTCAATGACCCAGATGTTTCCTTTGTAAGGCCCTACTGTGGATGGACCTTACACCAAAAACCATACCTGTTGAATGATCCTATCTGCTGAAGGGAAGATTTTTTGTGGTACCCCATGGTGGGCAGCAGGAGATGAGTGATCAGGATCTCCAAGATCATACAAGTCAGATGATCCTATCAGATGATTGGATGACTTTCACTAATCCTGAAAATCATCCAATCAGAGCCAGGATTTACCAAGCCAGAGTGTGGCTCTTGGGTGCCCGATCATGGTGGGCCCCCCCGGGAGCTCCATCAGGATCTCCCGACACGCTTGATAACCTTTTAGATATAAACGATAGCAACCATGCATTCTCCTTATTTGAAGGGTGATTGGTTACACCCACCATTGATTCCATTTCCTCCAGAATTGCTTCTGTTTGATTCTCGAGCGCTGGTAGTGGGGGTTCACTAGCTTCCATATACTCATCCACATCTATGACAGTTATGCTTTCTAAATCATTTGAATTTGGGATTGCTTTCTTACAATTTTCATTATCAAGTAATCCATTCCTTTGATTAGAGTCCTGCTAAAAGGAAAAAAAAAAAAAAAAGAATGAAAAAGAAGACTAGATGAAAGGAATTGTTTACAACCACATGGGCTCCACCTTCACAAAAAATAAGGGCTGTCCACTCATCAAGTGGGCTGGGTCACAATGTATTATTTGGACCTTCTGAAGGATTTGATTCAAGTGATTAGTGGCCCTGCCTGAATTCATTACCAAGTGATTTTCATGGTGGATGCAGTGATCATCTTTTGGACAGCTCAGATGTCCCACTTTTGGTGGAGATTATCTTTCCTCAGTTATAAAACAAGACCACTAATACAACATCAGAAATTACCTGGTGAGAAAGTTTCTTGTTTGCCAATGAAGCAGCTAATTTCCTAAACAAACAATAATAACAGATTACCAAAAGTAAAAGAAAAGGGAAGAAAGGAAAAAAAAAAAGCCCAATACATTCAACGAGAAGATGTAAAGAAAAAGGGTCTCCTTCTGACCTTGTCATAGGTCGATGTCCTTCGAAATTTCTGCTTTTGTCCTCAGCAGCTGGCTTACTAAAATTAAAATAAAAGAAAGAAAATAATTGAAAATGGCAATTAGACTTAAGAGTCACTCGAATCATTCCACTAACTACAAGTTAGGATTTAATACCCTTTGATGACTGCACGAGGAAGAGGAGCGTTCACAAAATTCTTGATATCCCGCAATGGTCTACGAGTATTTCTAATTTCTGAAGTGAACTTCCCACCCTCCATAGCAAAACCTTCAAGGCAAGCATATAGTAAGAAAATGAAAACCAAGAAAAGTATTTAGAGTTTTGCAGCTAAGATAGTCTAAAAGATCTGAATATCTAACTCGATCCACAAATTATTATTTTTTAAAAGGAAGCAAAGTTCAATCAGGTACCTTGGATACTACTCGGTTTAATTGCAGCGGAGTTATTCTCACCATATCTCTCCATTTTTTCCTTCTATCCGCAATTAAAAGAAAGAAAGAATAAAGAAAATTGTAATCAAGAAAGGATGAAAAAAGAGACTAAAATAATAATAAAAAAAAACTATCAAACACCAAAGATGCAAAAGCCATATTGGAAGAGCAATGAAAAATCAAATATTATACAAATCCCACACCAGAGAAGCAAGAAAAGCCCAAATCCTAGAAAACCAATCAGAAGTTAGAATGTACAAAGCCCACGTCCCAAAACTGATTGAGACGCAAGCTAATGCAAAGCCCCCATTGGGAACAAGCAATCAAAACCCAAATCCTAGAAAACCCACATCAGAAAACCAATCAAAAGTTAGAGAAGCAAGAAAAACCCAAATCCTAGAGAACCCACGACAGAAAACCAATCAGAAGTTAGAATGTACAAAGCCCACGTCACAAAACTGATTGAGACGCAAGCTAATGCAAAGCCCCCATTTCGTAAAAAAAAAAAAAAAGCAATCAAAAAAATATCCTAGAAAACCCACATCAGAAAACCAATCAAAAGTTAGAATGTACGAAGCTCAAGGCCCAAAACCGATCGAGACGCAAGATAATGAAAAACCCCCATTGCGGGAAAAAAAAAAACCCAGTAAATGCAAGGCCCACATCAGAATGACAATCAAAACGCAGAATCCACGAACCTCCAATGCAAAAACCCCTAATCTATGGATCTAGAGATCAAACTCCCCCGCTTTCGTGGCCAGAATTCCGCCCAAGGAAGGTGGAGATCTGACAAAAAAAGGGAAAAACCCAATGGAAGCTCTCTCTCGCTCTCAGTTTATCTTTGCTCTTGTATTTCGATTTGGGCAAAAAGGATAAATTGATTTTGCAGGAGACTTGAATAACGGGTATGTCTCCACAAGCTCTTTTTCAAACCAACGGCTAGTGAATCTTGGCCGCTAGATTTAAGATAGAGAAGACTCGTTGGTCCGCGTGCTGTTAACGGATATATCTCATGTGCTTTCAAAGAGATTCAATATCTACTCGCACAAGTAGCCATCCAAACCTAATCTCTTACAAGTGCTAACGATGTGTGCTTGAGAGAGATTCTGGTACTTCATCTGGTGTGACCCACCATATATCTACCCTATCCTAAAAGGTCAATCTGGTCCGTTCATCATTTAGGGTCTCACGTGTATGAGAGAAGTATGTCAAAGAACGGACGTTCCACGTTTAACTTGTATCCATTGCTAAGATGGTGGTTGGACCAAAATAGTTTTTGGTCCTTGGCACATTCATCACTCAGAAACCCACGTAGACGATTCTGATCTCGTACACATGTGACAAATTTGCACGTGAGAGGAGAGTAGCAATGCAGAAATGGAATCACTACTCGCGCGAGTAGTTGTAGAGCTCCCCAGTTTCAAAAAATTTCGGACCAAACGCGTTCTTTGAATGATAATGCGAAAGCGATTCGCGAGAGGACAGATGAACATATGATTCGCGGAACACGTGCAAACTTCGCACACTTGTGCGAGATCCTTTCCGTGTAACAGGTTAACGGTAACGGGAAATTTCTCCGCTCCAAATTCCACGCTGTTCGAGTTATCAGATAGACCACAGATCTTTCTAACCGTCCGTTTTACTAATGCCAAATACACGTCGACATGTCTAGTCCCGGCTCTATTTCATCCATATTAGTTGTTTAGGACGTTATTCCACAATTTGGATGGTTGGGATGCCCCCACGTGACTACCACATGTGACAGAATCACCACCATGGTTACGTGGTCATGCTTCAAGCTTTAACAAACAGGCCCGTATAAATCGACGGTTGTGATTGTTCGACAAATGGGCGCAATTCAGTCAGGTCGCGACGTGAATGCTTTCCGGCAGGTCTTCCCGTGGGTCCCACCTTGATGTATGTGTTGTATATCCACGCCGTCCATCAATTTTGCCAGCCATTCAGGCATGGATCCAAAACAGAAGCAGATCCAAATCCTACGATCGAGGACCACACCACAGGAAACAATGATTATTGAATGCCCACCATTAAAAACTTTCTAGGATCCACCGCGTTGGAGTCGGTGATCTAAAAATCATATGTGCCCTTATTCACTACTCACGTGGATGTGATTAGGTGGATCTCAACCGTTGATCACGGTGACCATATTTATTAGATTGGATATGTGATATGCTTTACACTGTTTCAATATTCATCTCATTCATCAGGTTTGTTGAGGAGTGATTCCTTTGATGGTATTTGGGAACTTGAAATTAGACACGGTGATTATTAATCTAATAATCATATGTGCCCTTATTCACTACTCACGTGGATGTGATTAGGTGGATCTCAACCGTTGATCACGGTGACCATATTTATTAGATTGGATATGTGATATGCTTTACACTGTTTCAATATTCATCTCATTCATCAGGTTTGTTGAGGAGTGATTCCTTTGATGGTATTTGGGAACTTGAAATTAGACACGGTGATTATTAATCTAATAAAGTTGTAATATATGGATCTCATATCTTGTTAGACCATAATCGTCACATGTGTGTGGGACACAAATGTGGACATCAGTTCATAAGATGTATTATAATCGTTTGTGAGGTGACTGGCTTGGGTTAGGATGGACAATGTCCATCATCATTGGTAGACTTGGTGTTTGTTTATGCCTTACCCTTATCCTACACAAGAATGTGAGTGTCCCTTTTACAAAGAATTCAAGTTTAGACCATTGGTTACTTACATTGGTGGATTGAGATAAAGTCAACAGTTCGGGATCCCATTAGCTTGGAGTATAATCATGACGCCAAGACTTGATGATGCATAAAAGATGGTTTGATCCTTAACCCAAGGACGTGTAAGGATCACGATCTTGACTGGTCGACTTTGATTCTTCTTACGAGATTCAAGCATGGGCCAATAAAGTGGACGTAGCTAGGTACTTTCATTACGAGCAGTTGATTCTTGTACGGGCCAATAAAGGATCCATTTATTTGTGTATGAACATATTTATGGCTTTGATCTGAATATATTAGAGACTCATCAAATGGTTTTTTCTATTGGGTCCAGGAATGTGAATGTTTTAATAAGTTTTTAAATGGTTTTTAACTGTCAAAGTTTTGTTTTAACTGTTAAAACTGTTTTCAACGGATTTAATAATAATCCGATGGCTCATATTTGATGGTCCACTTCTGATTGACATGTGATATGATCATTAGTGGATGCGCTATGACAATGGAGGGATTGAATCATGAGCATATGCATGGATGAGGCGGATTGACGAGCATCCTTTACAGAGGTTATATTGAAGTCCGTAAGGTGGCAGAGTACTATACTAGGCACATGCTTACACCATAACCCCTCCTTATTTTATGATCATATTCCAAAGACGACTAAGGGCTAGCCTTGAAAATCCCTATCCCATGGGATGTGTGAACGTGAGGAAAAAGAGAAACTCTAAGAGAGAGTAGAAATCCATTTAATCCTCTTCTATTGTCCTCATGTGTGGATGATATATGTCTTCCTTGACACTTATTAAAAAATTAGACATTAGTTTATCTCAATTCTCTGATATTTGGATAGATCAGGGAAAGACTCATTAGTTTAGGAAATCGACATCACAAGCATATCATTTATATACATCGCGTGCAGATATGATCTCTACCACTTATATATATTGCTACATTATAGAAATTTGATGTTATTACAAATAGGGATTCATAGGATGGATGTCATGATCAAATTCTATTTTACTACATTCTGTTGTGTCTGTATGTTAGGGAACCAATACACCGTAATGTTTATTTGTCATTCATTCTATTGATAATGTCACACAAACCTAGATAAAAGGAAACACAAATATCAGCTTGATCCAAAACTATTGTGACCCACAAAAGTTTTTAACAGTTAATCACTATTTTCCTCCAAAGCTATCCACCTAAGATTTTGATCTACTTCATTTTTGGGCCCATGTATTAAAATTAGTTAGAAAAATTAATGGTTAGTGTGGACATACAACACATACATCGAGGTGCTCCCACTGGAGAGCCTTGACGGAATTTTGTCAGGTCCTGATATGGCCGAATCCACGCCCTCACAATCTGCGTGCTTGCTTGTGCATCTAGCTCCATACATGGGCATAGTTTCAAATTACTCCCCCTCACATAATGTAATGCCTTGAAAATCAGCACCCGAGTATAGAGACTCCAATCTCGAGTTTTCCGGTGCGAACTTAATAAAAATACATGTGTGTCCTCATTTAGATTCACATTCATTGCATACACAAATAATCAGAGTAATACATTTTAACTTAATGGATCAAAAGCAAGGTAAAGATAATAAAATCCAAAACTATATGACTAATAAGCAAATATACAATTTCAAACGTGGTATCCACCCATATGAGAATTATACAAATCACCATAAATACAAATATTTATGAAAAGTACAACCACCCAAAGTAATGGAGCTATGAGTATACTGAGGCACCTCGAGCGCACCACCATATGGTCATATTCCCAAGTTTTCTATATATGTCAAATAGAAGGCGTTAAACACCAACATAGTGAAGAAATATTCCCAAGATTATATTTGGGACATCTTAGTGATAAACAAATTCATAACAAATACATATTCCTACACGTAATACTCTTAGGCATGTTGCTTCCAACGCATAGATACCAAACAAGTTACACATGCTATCAACATAATCAAGCATAGGCAACGATAGCGATACAAAACAAACAATTCTTAAATTAATTATTTAATGCATAATTCGATGCTATGCGCAATGGTTGGCCCGCAGTACAACCCAACTATAATTTTCGTAATGATATGCGCAGTGGTTGGCCCACAGCACAACCAACAATATTATCATGATGCTATGCATGATTAACTAAGTTGTTATTATTTTTGGTTCGTACAACAAGTTGGTGAAGATAGGATATTGTCCTTCTATCAATGTCACTAAACTGATTCACGTAACTCATGGCGGCACATAGCGGCCCCTCACCAGTGTCACTTGATCTAAATTTGGATTCATCACCCAATAGTCCATACGGCTCAGTTCGGTTAATATTAGGGCTTGTCGCCCTAGGACAATCATATCTAGGGTGAAGGTCATCACCCACACTTGGGATGTGGAGAAGGCATGCCGTCAAAACCATTAACAATATGGTAAGGTCATGACATTCATCGGTGCTCAATGGTCACTACGGGGAGGCTTGTCAATTAATGTTTAACCAATATGGCGGACTCGTCACCTAATATTTTACCTATGCGGCAAGTATGTCACCCCAATGTAAGCCGACAGCTCGAACAAGGTGTCCCATACTATCATGCTCGACGTATGAGTCTTTGTAGGATTGTAACACACTAATGGTTATTGGTAGACTTAAATCAACGATAATAGTGGTATCCCAGATTCTATCGAATGTTATACAATCACCAAGTATAAGAATGATTAAGCCATGCATTAGACTGATGCGATTGACTACGGAGGACTTCAAGCAAATCGACATTGGGTCCAAGACATCCCATATAGTTCCGACTACTTCCGATTGTCCATGTTCAACTTCGGTCGGCCATATAAGCTTGGGTTTGCCACCCTAAAACAGTTAAATAATTTACGGAGCTTGATTCACCACAACAACAATTTGAATTTATCCACTACATAAACATGATCATAATAAAATTCAATACTATAGTGTGGTATACAAATTGAACACTTGTACAATTCAGTGCAATTGAATTCAAATTAACGTAATTCAATCATATTAACATTTCTTAGCAATTGACGTCGAAGAGTTCTAATATTAAGAGTTTCATGTCATTCAAGCATTTCATCGAGCATATTATCAACCAAATAGTAAAAAAACAGATTTAATTATTCCAAAATGTCAGGTAAAAGCTTAAGGGTAGATATTCATCTTAGAATAAAAATCCTTGATTCGGATGCGGCCCTAGCGTCGGAAATTTAGAAAAAAACACTCCAAACCATAATTTATCGGCAATTTCATAGTTAGTAATGTGAATACTAATCTAATTGGATTTTAATTAATGGTTAAGGTTTTTACTTAATTTAGTTCGAGTAAACCTTAACTCGATTCGGCAAGTCGAGGCCCGAAATTGGTGTATAACAGCATCCATATGGGGTCATGCCTAAATACGGCTTCCGCAATAATATGAGTCGCTCCTAATCAATTGTCGAGGCACCAAATCCTAACATGAACTAACCCTAGAGTTAGTGTTTTAAGGGAAAACACCGATTCCTAAAATCAAATAGAAGAATCTATGTAAGATACATGAAATCCATCACTAAGAAGCTTGAATCGGAAGGCGGGATACAAATCTTATCTCCGATTGCGAGTGGAAGTGGATTTGATGAAAGAAACGGTTGCTCTAAAGGTTTTTGTCAAGAGGAATCCTTTGAAAGTAATACCAAGAACCACTTTCTCTTTCTCACTCTCATTCTCTTCCTCTTTCTCTCTTCCTCTCTTCCTTTCAATTGCTAGGACAAATTCCTATGGGAGAGAGGGGGAGTGAAATAAGTGGGTATTTATAGTGCCAGATGTCTTGCAAATGACCCCAATGCATAGGTACTTACTATTATATCAGACACACCGATCAATGGTTATGATCAAAAGTCAGTTTGATAGTTACTAATCATCGATCGGAGTCGCGACTATACGGATGTGTGTAGAATGTTACTCTATGTTAGTGTCTTAGGTTTGGTTACGATTTAACAGCCCGAAAGTCATAACTTCTGAAAAGATCGAAGGTGGACAATTAACTTAAATTCATGTTGATTTCAGCCCAGCCTCACACAATACATGTGCTGCCTTTAGGCACTAAATTAAGTGATTCTGCACACCGCCTCGGCTCAACGTCCGTGATGGACATCAAGCCCAACAAAACAAACATCTTTCTATAATTTCAAATTCAGTGGCCCAGTAATGAACATCTTAAAGCTAGTTTGGTTAATCAAGACATTTCTGAAATGAATTGGGCGACGATATTTCTTGTACACGAGAACCAGAGTTTGGATTAGATAAGTTCATAATGTGGCCTATTTGTAATTAGCGAAAACGATGATTTGACCCTAATCACCCTAATCAAGAACCATAATTCAACTATATTAGAAACTACTGAAATTAGTAAAATATACTAAAAATAGAAAATCTAAATTTAATCATATAGGATGATTCCAAGTATGATTATAAGTAATTCCTAAGAAGACACTGAATACAAAAATTTTAAGATGAAAAAGATATATGTAGTCTATCAGCAATTTACAGTTGCAGAAATTTATAGCTTAATAGGTCTATTGCTAGTAATGTTTTAGTTACTTTTAATTACTATATGATTTTTGTAATTTTTATGATAGTTTTTCATCAAGTCTAATTTATCTCAACTAAATTTCACTTTATTTTGAGTTCTAAAAAATTCTAAAAATTTCGGAAGTACTAGCTGCCTGAAACCAGTGATTTTCGATATAGTTTTTAAAATATCCTAAAATTAACCTCTTAATCTTTTTTATTATATAAAATTAGACTCATCAATCTTCAATCTGATTTTTGAATCACCTCAATTGGAGTTGTAAAACAAAATCTATGAATTTTTAAAGTCAGCATACAGAAACTGTCAATTGATGAACAAGGAGGTGGCAGTGGCGGTGGCCCGACCGATTCGGGGGTGGCACTGCCGACATCCATCCAATTTTGGTGGTGGCACCACCAAGGTCTATCTAGAAACTCATTTTTTTTGTTTTTTTTTTTTGTTGGCATCGCTGGGGTCGGTCCACGCTCTTTAAACTTCGAACTTCCAATCTTTTAGGCGATTTTGGTGAACCCCACATCACTCATTTTTGTCTCAAATACATGTAAATGAATGCATAAATATGCACTCAAATTAAGAAATTAAAGATAACACCCAAAGACATCTACTTCCTAAGTTGGCAAAAATTCGAGGTGTTACACATAACTCTACCATGTCCAATTGTTTGGGGTCACATTTTGATGTTTGTGGACATCCAAATGGTGTATTAAATGTGTCCCACTGTAAAGATAATGCACCCAAAAATCAGAATGATACATTCCTTAGGTGGGCCACATCAAAAGATACAATGTAAAAACATTCTCTAAACTCTAAATTTTATGTGGTGTGGTCCACCTGATTTTTGGATTAACCTGATGTTTTTTGGTCTTATCTTCAACTCACTACGAAGCACCGTGTGAATGGGTTGGATGTGTAGATAGATAGAAGAACCCCAAACATAATAGTCATTTTCAATGGTGGTGGTTATCTTCCCCCATCATATTCCCAACATTGTGATCGACTTGATTTCTTTTTCTTTTTTCTTTCGCTCGAACCAAGTGGATGAAGTGGATTTTGTATACACATCATGACAGGGGCCCACACAACACGTCAATTGTGAACTTTAGCCCAGTCATATGGGGGTGACTAGGTTCAAACTATCCCAGCTCATCCTGAGTCACCATCTATTTTTTATGTATTCCCCATCCACAGTTGTTCCCATCATTTGAGCGGTTTGGATCATCCAAACATATCCCCACAACATGTTTTGATTAACAGGATGTAACATCTCAGAAAAATCTGTACAAAGACCTGAGTTCCACCTGAGGCAGAAATCACTTAGGACCAAATCCTTTAAAAATTAGGCGAGAATTAACTAGTGCTAAACTAGATTACCTGTGAAATTAGCACTAATCACTTTAAATATGAACTGCAAGACCCAAAACTTGTAGAATCATTAACGCTACATTACCCTGAAATCTAGGATCAATCTTTAAACCCGGTTACTCTCGGGAGCACCTTGAAACTCCGTATCGAACCTGGACCGCACGTCGAAAGTCCGATGACCTCGAAACTATATGGATATGACCGCCTTACTGAGCTTGACAGCCATCTCGGAAATCAAATCCAGATAGTACCCAGAAACGTACAACTTGAGCCCGGAGTGAAGTGTGTGAGAAACGCGAATACTTTTAGAAATTGAACTCAGATTTAAGTGATTTAGGCCGTTCACTTGTGGGCCAAATCTAAGGATTCAGACCGTCAGAATCTGACCCAATTACACCCTCGGATCAGGGAAATTTCCCAGCATAGGTCCGTGTACTTGTGGCCCTAATCGAGTGGCGATGACCGTTGAACTGAAATTGGTCCGCCACGGTCAATCGGTAAATCCGATCGGACCGAAAACCTAACTCGACTTAGATCCAACGTTAGGAAGCTTAAGTCCGACCGCACACAGAAAAGGGGCCTCCAGAAGTGCTCCGTTGAGCCGAAACAAATGGGTTTTGCGTATAACCTAAGTATACCATGGCCCTGGGGCCATTGAGCTCACGTTTGAGCCTATATAAGGGTCTTAAACTCTCTCTCTCCCATCACATACGAATTTGCAAACCCTAGAGAGAGAAGAGAGAGGAAAGAGAGAGAAAGAGAGAGAGTGTGTGTGGGAGATTGTTCTCGGGACTCAATCTCGCTGTTCCACGTGCTTATCCACCATTCCTGTATCGTTATTCCGGTGATTCCGATCCCGTTCTTAGGTAAGAAAACCTGACCCTAATCTGTTTTAGGGTTTCAGATAGTGTAAGTGATGAAATAGCTAACCTAATTCATGATATAGGTTATCATTCTACGTTTGACAAAGACTTAGTGTCTAAACTGAATTCATTACTCGTTTATCGGCGTAAGGTGCGGACTATAAATGTTTAGGTTATGGTTTTTTGAGGCTTTCAATACCGGTTAATGATTTATAACTGACGTGGGTGCCATTTCACATGCTAAATGCGATGCCTAATTCGCTTTACAGATATATATGAACTATGTTAATATAGTGTATTCCATGTGTTTGTCGAATTGATTGAGTGTGTGTATAATTTGGATTCGTGTTTGACATGATTATCCATCATGGATATAGGATCGTTGTATATGCGACAACTCCTTGGTGAAAGGATTTGCCCTAATACATGTTATGGCTAATATACGTCATGTATGTTGTAGTGTGTAGCCTAAGTGTTTGTAGAAATGTCTGAATGAGTATGGAATTTGTATTCGTGCTTGCCATGTTTATCCGTCGTGGATACATGGTGGTTGCGTACGTGACAACTCCTTGGTGAAAGGAGTTGCCTTAATACATGTTGTGGTCGACATACGTCATGTATGTCGAAGTGTGTAGTCTAAGTGTTTGTAAAAATATCTGTATGAGCAAGTATTTGGTAAATTATACTTTATATGGGTATTGAGATAAGATTCTCGACTACCTTAACTGTGTGTATAAATCCCTCCATGCAACTTACATTATATTGTCCGTTTTACTTATGAAATGCATATGTGTGAAATCATGTTTATGTTATGTTTCATGAAATGCTCAAATGGTTGATATTACTTGAAGGATTAGTTTAAAGCTGAGGTGCCTATTCATATATGATTCCTTGTTATGTTTAAGTGTGGTTGGGACTATGATATAGTCCAGGCAATCGGTAACAGATTCTAATCGGGTGGCTGAGGTTGTCTCGCCACACGGGACGTGTTTGATGAATCCGAGCCGTACTTTGGTTGTCGACAGTGGTTAGGCCACAAGGAGTGCTTACGCACTTCATGTCGATTAACTCGAGGTGCGCTCATACCAGTCGAGATCGTCGAGTAACCCGATTGACCCGATGTATGTTCACCATGTATGGACGCTACTGCCTGAACCTAAGGTACGAAACTTACCAGTGGAAACCCCGTTAACCTTGGTGCCTCGATCCGCTAAGACTCATGAGCCGGACATGGTGGTATGGGACATCGTGGTCGACCTGTTGGCCTACGCCGGGGTGACGAGGCCACCCGTAGTGACCAGTGAGTAACCTAAGCTCGTGAGCCGAATACGGTGGTATGAGATGCTGTATTCGAGCTATCGGCCTACGACTAGGTGACGAGCCATTCGTAGTGACCTCTAGCATACTCTGAGCCTGCATTGCGACGAGCCTTTCTGTAACAACTAGAGTATAAGCTAGGCCTGCATTGAGGTGACGAGCCCTTTGTAGTGACCTAGAACCGCAATATCATATGAGATTTACTAAGACTGACAACCCTAGAATGGATCATTGTTTGGGAAATGATATAAGGGAGGTACCTTAGTTTTCCAATCATGCTGCATGAAAAGGACTAATAAGAACTTGGTAATCATGCTCATGCACCGCATTGCATGTGCCTTTGGCGTTGGACTTGAGCACTGGGGAAGTGATTGCATGCCGCACCGTGAGATGAAGTTCGCAGAGGGAGTGCAGGCGAGGGCATGCATCATTAATACATACCATTCTTGCATTAATCAGAGTACTTAGGGATGCTTGATTGTATTGCTTTATCATTACTGCTTGACTGAATTGATAACATGTTAACCTTTGCTTTATAGCTCCACTGAGTTGATCACTCACTCCCACGTTCTGGGACGGTGTTTTAAACACCAACCAGACCCTATTATAGTTTCTGATGATGGCGCAGTCTGCGAGGCGGAGCCAGACTTTGAGAATGATGAGGAGGCATTCTCATATATGCAATATTCAAGTGGGTTTATATAGACCGTTCTGATCGGCGGGGCTTCAGGGCTTATACTTTGTAGTAGACCACCACATTTTGACATTTTGTATTTTGAAACAATACTTGTAACTATTTGACTTGGCAACGCGTACATACTTTGAGACCTACAGTGGTTTTTACGTTCCATGTATTTCTCTCAGTCTTTCACTTGCGTAATTTGATTGTCCCTGGAGTATGTTTTGCTGTTTTAGCTTAATCTCATTCATATTTTATGCACTAATACAGACAACATTTAAATCATCATTATTTATGTTGCATAAGTGATGCGTTGGAACTCGGGAATTGGGCTCCTGCTCGACCCCCGATTTTCAGGGTGTTACACAGGACCCTGTAATTCAAGTTATGAATCTTATCCAATTTAGGGTGTGTTTGGTTGCACCAAATTTCTTGAAACATCATTAAGATTTGTAGTAAATTAGACTAATAATAATGAATTATTATGAAATTTTGTGATGTTCGGTGCAACCAAATGTTGCATCAACCCTCTAAAACCCTAGATTTGTGTACTTTGACAATGGAGTTGGACCGCGTAATTAGGAACAACCTTCGCCATTTGGGTGGGGCTATCTGGGCCAAAGAAAAATTCTGCATCCTGACAATGAAATATGAGTCTAGGCCAACAGTCCATGAGGTCAAAAATTATCTTGGTCCATGCTGAGTGGACCAAATCTACCCTAAAAACAGGATCGATTTTGGCAATGAATCCTAGTAGTCCAATTAGTGGACTACCTCTTGGATAACCATTGTAAGACTCCATTAGATGGGCCACACATGATCATCAGTTTAGATATGACCATTGGATTATTCAGATTGAGCGATTCAGTGGGCCCACTGCAGTTGTGATCATTGCAAATAGGTTTGGGGTGGGACACTTGAACCGTGGTCCCATACACGGTTATTAACCTGGATGTGGAAACCTATTGTGTGGAGACCCTGGAGGGGAGAAGTGTGATGAGTAAGCTTCTCCAGCCTCTTTCCTATATGTGTGTGTGTGTGTGTGTGTCTTGGTCCCCTGACCCACACATAAGAGAAAACCCTGAATCCTATTGAAAGTTCTCACAAGGGTATAAAGTGCGTCTACGACATTGCGATATCGAAAATGTCTTTCCAATTAGGTACACATTTAAGATTTGAGTATGGAATCTCCATTATTGATGCATAAACGATCCTTTTATTATGCAATATAGAGATTATAGTCATAACCTAAAAATGCTGGTGATTGGAAGTTCCATAACATTTTTTTTTTAACAATCATGAAATATTTAGAGTATCAATCTAGAAAAGTATATAGAAAATGGTGGTACTAATGACTCTTAAAATGTACATTATGGTATATTTTTCGGTAATCTAGACTGTCTAAATCTCTGACCCAACTATTGATGTAGCATAAACAAAAAACTGCACCGAGAAGATAATATTAACAATCTGGGTTTTCCCTTGGAAGTTGGATTACTCTATATCTTACATTTTCCATCATCCTGGTAGCCAATAAAATGAATGGTTAGAATTTCTTGATTGGTTTAAGTTTATAGATATGATTCATCCACAATGGTTCCCACAATATTGATTGTATGAATAACCGTACATAGTGCCACAGTGCTACATGTGAAGAAGATGAGTCATCACCATTTTTCAAGTGGTGCAAACTAACACTTGAGTGTTGCTCTTTTATGGGACCAATTTATGAAATCTTGCTTGGCCTCAGTTACGGAGTTAATTTCATAAAAATAAAATTTGAGTTGTGTTTGGATGGACAAGTGATTTGAAAACATTTGAGTTTAAATAAAAGGAAATGGCAATAGTGATTTTTGCGATCATTTAGTGGTCATTTAGATCAGAGCATCGTTGGATTTCTAGGTCAAAACAAAGTAGAATAAAATGAGTTTTTTTGATAATCTAATTTAATACATTGAGCAAAAAATCCATGTTGCAATAATCTTAAATTTCATACATAATTTAAATCACATAGATGAATGGAAAGCCATATCTGATGTCCATAGACTAGGATGAAACTTTATCTTTCGTAACTTACACTGTTATAAAAAACTAAAGATGGGAGAATATATTTTCTGTATTTATGTAGGTAAGGGGACCATAACTTTTTTATATATAATAAAAATAAGGGTGGAGTAGTCCAACCCATCACAACTCCTCTTATACGAGTCTCCACGCGGTAAGAATCAATGTCTCTATAAAATACTGTGCATACATAGTACAATACAAGTATACCACTCATGTATCTAACCTAATAACATCTATTACGATGCCCACTAATATGCTTAGTTTAAATATCCAATGATCAATAGCTTTGATTAATATGAGCTATTGATCATGTAGGCCTGCCTAATAAAGGATTTACATTCCCTCACGCCATAATGATCAATGTCAAAATAATTTTAAAAAAAATATTTTATAAAATATAATGTTTGAAACCTCCTAATAGGTAGCTATTAAAATTTGAAAATCAATATCATTTGATGATATGGGGAATACTTCTCAGATCTTTTCCATCTAGATCACTAATATTGGATCAAGGTTATCATTATAACATTTAATCTTTTTGAAGTGAGACGAATCAAAGGAATGAATACTGATAATCTCAATGATATTAAATCCAAGACTACTATGATCACACATGTCTATCTCCAAGTAGTTAAACTATCTTTGTTAAAAGTTATATATGTTTCTAATGAGACAAATTTTGCTTACTTATAATATATATCCACATTGAAAGAGAAGCTAGAAATAAACTATATAATAAAATCATCAAAATAAATGATATTGTTGGGGATTTGTGCTGCAAAATCATACAGATATGGATCTAGGATAGCAATCCAATGGCACCAAGTAATCACAAGAGAAACACAAAGATTTAACATGGAAAACCCTTGCGGGAAAAACTACGGCACAAAGCGACAAAATTCCACTATGAAAATAAAAATTACAAAGAGAGAGGACTTACCCGATGTGAACAACCTCGAATCTCACCCTTGCTACACCCTTTGATAACCCTAAAACCCTTTTAGGAACCTTTAGAACCCCTTTAGAAAGCCTTAGCATTCCTGAGAATGGCCCTAGGGACTCTTATTTATAGATGGGGAAACCCCACTTACGCACCTTCCTATAAACCGCCTCAAATTTACGCAGTCCATGCATAAATCGCACACCATCTGCATAACCCTCGACTAGTTGAGCCTGGGCTTCAACTGGTCGAAGGATCCATTCGACTGGTCGAGCGAATCCCTCGACTGGTCGAGCATCCCGAAAATTCCAAACACATCGTTGCTGGACTTCGAGTCGAATAGGCTTCGACCAGTTGAAGGGACCTTCGACTAGTCGAGCTAGTCCCTCGACTGGTCGAGCACTGCGGTGAACCAAGATTTAAGACATAATCTCCACCATATCTTCAATCTTCAACCGTGTAGCTTCTTGACATCTTCTCATATTTTCGCCTTGCATTATAGCTCCATCAATGCTTCTTGTGCACACTCCATCTTCCCTTTTATGCCATCGCCAAGCCTAGAGAAGTTACACATAACTTGAACTTTTCTACAGGAACGACCTTGGTGATTATGTCTTCCGAATTCATGCTAGTGTGAATCTTCTCTAAAGTTACGCCTCCTTCCTCAAGCACCTATCGGATAACATAGGCATCCAACTAATTGCTCCACCCGCTAGTACAAGCGAGTAATCTGAAGTCGACTTCTAGTTACATAATCTGAATCCACATACCCTTCCAACTTTGTTACTGTCTTCTCAAAAGATAAGACGTAGTCCTTCGTACAATCTCACCGCTACCCAATATTGCTTGCCAGAGTATTTGCTCACAACACCGATAGCCTGTGAAATAACTGGTCTAATACAGACCATGACATGCATTGCCAACCACATTCGAATAAGGCTCATGAGACATATCCTGCTTTTCCTCATCTGTTTTGGGACATGTCCTGAGGATAACTTGAGGAGAGACACGTAGGGAACGCTCACTGGCTTTGCCTGGTCCGTCACATCCTTGATCAATACTTACACAAGGTATTCTATCTGTGATTACCAAAACCTGCACCTATTCCAGTCTCTATAATATCACTGCCGAGAACCTTCTTTACAGTCCCCTGATCCTTCATCCTTAATGTCCCACTTAATTGAGTCTTTAGTACATTGATTTCAGATAAATCATGATTGACGATCTACATGTCATCAACATAGAATACCTGACTCACCATGAAGGAATCAAAATTTATACCAATGCCTAGGCGACAGGTCGTACCACAACCTCCTACAAACTTTTTCTCAGCCCCTTTAAACTTCGAACTGCTCTGGTTGCTTCATGTAGATTTGTTCTTCCAATTTCCCTTGCAGCAGTGTAGACTCCACATTCATCCTTTTCAGCTCAAGATTGCATAGACAACCAGCGCTAATATGAATCCTATAGACACATACTATACTGTCATCGCGAATATCTTTGAGAAGTCGATCCCCTCTCTCTGAGCATGACCCTTCGCTGCTAACCTCGCTCTGTATCTATTTTGTATCCCCTTAAAGATCCACATGCATCCAATCACTTTTCAGCTCACTGGAAGCTCAATCAGCTCCCATGTGTCGATCTGGTACGACGAGTCCATCACATCGTCCATAGTTGCTTTCCACTTCTCAGCACCAGGCTCACCTAGATCCATCTGAATAGAAGATGGATCCCCCGTGATATTGGAGTCATCCATGTACCTCGCCGATATCCTGCGATTATGCTTTGTGATTCTTCTCACAGGTGGCTGCTCCACCTGCTCTGTATCTCTGCCCGCACATCTCAGCCTTCATGCCCTGCCCGCTCATGTGGCCATGCCTACCATGCCACATACGTGCAGAGGTAGAATTCCCTACAGCCACTGCAGCTCCACCTTTTGAAATGCTCTCGATCAACCTGTAAATATTATCGAGTCGTTGCTCTTTCATGATCACTCATGCCCCCTTAGATACTTCAAGGGCACCATCAATACCTGTGAACCCGCACCTTATAGCCTCGAATGCACCGAGAGAGATCAGACTCTTTTTCATGTCAGGAACGTGCCTCACCCCAATCAGGGTATGCTCTTTCCCATTAAACATCTTGACACGCACCTTACCAACAACCACAACATTACAGGCACTGTCATTGCCCATAAATACATGTCCACCATTGCACTCCCTGTAGCTGGTGAACCAACTCCGATGAGGAGTCATGTGAAAGGATGCCCCTATGTCTAGAATTCACTCGCCCTTACGATCATCGTATGGGCGTCTGATCGTAGACACAGACAAAACATCACCATCACATCCACTCGATCCATCTAACGTGACAACATTGGCCTCCTTGTACGAAGCCTCAGATTATTCTCTCTTAGATTTAAAATTTGTACAATCCTTCTTCACATGCCCTTCCATCCCACAGTTCCAACACTTTACCTTTCCTATGCCCTTGCCCTTGGATTTGGATCTAGAACCTGAAGAACATGTACCTTATTCAGAATTCCTACCCCTTGTAAGCAGTGCATCAGAAGATATCCTAATGTCGACGTTAAGCTTTCTCATAGCCTTCCCTTGAAGGGCTGAGATAACAGTGTCGACATTCAGGGTTTTATTCGTAGTGCACATTGTGTCCTTGAATGACTCATACAACGCTGGAAGAAAATTCAGCAACATACATACTTGTTCTTCATCATTCATCACTTCCTCTATATCCAGCAATTTGCAAACCAATTTATTAAAGTTGTTGATGTAAGCCTCTAGATCTCCACCCTTTGCCATCTTGAAGTTATACTACTGCCGCTTCAAGTGTAGGCAATTTTCAGAGAATTTTTTCACATAGACATCCTCTATCTAACTTCACCCACAAATAGCCGTAGTTTTCTCCCTCATAACATTGTAGAGAACGTCATCCGTGAGACATAAACGGATCGATGATAAGGCTTTCTTATCAAGAGTATTCCAATCATCATCAGTCATAGTAGACTTTTGCTCCTCAAGAGCACCATCTTCGCCTTGCTTGATTAAGGAACTGATCATCTTGATCTTTCATAACCTAAAGTTATTTTTCCCTGAGTACTTCTCAATATCATACCTAGTGCTTACCATTATTGTCTATCCCTCAGATTCAGATCTGTGCTCTAACGATTGCTCTGATACCACTTGTTGGGGATTTGTGTTGCGGAATCACATAGATATGGATCTAGGATAGCAATCCAATGCACCAAGCAATCATAAGAGAAACATAAAGATTTAACGTGGAAAACCCTTGCGAGAAAAAACCACGGCACAAAACAACAGAATTCTACTATGAAAATGGAAATTACAAAGAGAGAGGACTTACCCAATTCGAACATTCGAACAACCTCGAATCTTACCCTTGCTACACCCTTTAATAACCCTAAAACCCTTTTAGGAACCCTTGGAATCCCTTTAGAAAGCCTTAACATTCCTGAAAATGGCCCTAAGGACTCCTGTTTATAGATGGGGAAACCTCACTTACACACCTCCCTAGAAACCGCCTCAAATTTACGTAGTCCACACATAAACCGCGCACCGTCTGTGTAATCCTCGACTAGTCAAGCATGGGCTACGACTGGTCGAGCCAATCCCTTGACTGGTCGAACATCTCAAAAATCCCAAACACATCATTGCTGGACTTCGAGTTGAACAGGCTTCGATTAGTCGAGGGGACCTTCGACTAGGCGAGCCAGTCCCTCGATTGGTCGAGCACCATGGTGAACCAAGATTTAAGACATCTGTTTTACAACAGATATTTGTAAATGTCTTTATATATATTGGATCAAATTGAGACTCACACTAATAAAATATTTCTTTGTGATGAATAATTCCCGTAAAAAAAAATGTTCCTTATATAATGTTATAAAAAAATGCCTTTAGTGAATTGATCCATTATCATCTACTTTGAGCTAATGAGTTATACAGTTACTTGATAATTTTGTATCCTCTTCTTCACAATAAGATATTCTATGTCAATGTACTTTGGCCTAAATAGATTTTTGTTGTTATTCGAGAAGTTAACTACAACTAAATTATCACAAACACTCTCAATGGTTTCAAGATTAACTCCATGACATATAAAAAACTTTGAAAAAGAAATTACGTTTAAGTATCTAATTAATTCCAAATAATTAGTTATTCAATATGTGAGTGCGAAGTCCTTTGTCTATCATAAGTAGTTAACACTTTTCTTGGTACTAAAGAGAAAGTGTTCTTAAAATTAATGCATCACCACTTCTTAAAACCCTTAATAACTAATTTGGCTTTATATATTTTGATATTACCATTAGAGTTTTACTTGCAATTAATCTGTTTAGTTGCTTTCGGTAATAAAGTAATATTTCAAACTCTATTGCCCCTTTATAAATTTTAATTTATCCCTCATGACATCAATCCATTAAGTTAGCACTCTCACTATTTTTAATATCCTTAATAAACCTGATATTTATATTCTTCATAATCCTAATAGAGTAGCAAAGACAATAGATTTTGAAATATTTTAACATTATGGGTATTCAATAATTAGTTGTCATGGGTCAAGTTTTCTTTCTTGTAGGTTTAAAAGCTTGAGTTCAGGAGAACAATCTATACTTAAATGCTTTGCAAAATAGGTTTACTTTCAGTCCACAATTCAAATGGGTTTTTTATACGAACTTACTTGGGACTTAATTAAAAATATATATTACAATTTTGATCGTGTCACCCTAAAGAAATCATGGCGACATCAAATTACTAATCATGCTACAGACCATGTCATTTAGGGTGTGATTGCACCTTTCAATTACACCATTATGTCGTGGTGTCCCAAGCATAGTATATCGGGTGACGATACCACAATTATGTAGGTATTTAATAAAGCTTTGGATTATGCCTTTAAAAAAATAAAATTTACGAGTAAGAAAGGAAACTCTATTATTACCAACTAAGGAAAAAAGTCCAAGAATACAAAGAACGATGAGGCCAAAGCCCCATTACAAGAAAGGAAAATGAAGAAAGAAAAGAAAAACATGGCCACACCCCAAGCTAGAGGAAGGCATCAACACTCTAGGTAAGGAAGAGCCCACACCTCGGGCTAAGGAAAAATACTACCCACACTTCGGGCAAGGGAAAAATCACATACAATAAAATAAGACAATCTCTTAGCGACATAAATTGTGCATAGGCTCACAGTAAGAGATATGCATAAGCTTTTCAACAGCGTTTTTGTGCGACGAGGCAATCAGAGAAATAGAAGCTTACGCTTTAGAAAATAAACTATTTGTAACTCTAGCATACAAATGCAACTCTAAGGGAGTCCGAAGGAGACCACATGATCTTCCACAAATTCAAGTTGGGCATTTCAATTCAAACACCTGAAATATTAACTTCAAGAAGCCTCATCAAACAAATAGAAATAGAAGATAAAAAATTAACAATGTCTTTCTATCAAGCATTCGAAATAATGCCCCAACAAGCTTTTAAGAGAGAGATGATGAAAACAAAGAATTCCAATCTTAGTGATTAAAAGGGAAGAACTACATAGGTTATAACTTCTAGAAAAATAAGAAGAGAAAATAATTGTATCCATTTTTTATATATGAAGAGTGATAATAGAGGAATATCCCAATGAGCTATAATGATAGTGGGCAATTCATTACCAATTAAAAAAAAGAAAGATACGCCCCTTAATTATTCAATAATGAGCTTAAGCAGAATTTCCTTACCAACTTTTTTTTTTTTTAAATGCATAAAATTCTATCTCCAAACATATCATTTAAGCGCAGAAAAACAAATCTTAGTTATATAATAGAGCAACTAACAATATAAAAAAATATTAGTATAGCTTGGATTTCCTATAATAAGCTTGATATGCAGACATTTTCAAATCTAACAAACATAATTGCAATTAAAAAAATAAATGCTTATTAGATTCAACAACTGCAGGATAGAAATGCCAATTAAGATGTGTAGAGATAATACCAAAATGAGTAAGCATGTCCTTAGTTTTTAATCTCCCATAAGAGGCAACTTAATCACAAAAGGAATGCTTAAGAATATGGCCTTAGAACCAAAGCGGGTTAAATTAAGGGGAAGGGGGAGAGGAGCCTGACAAGTAGTTAGAATGGAAGTGAAAGAAGGCTTACCAATAATGTCTGTCTTTTATATAATTTCATCATCAAATCGATAAATCTTTATTGCTCTAATTTCATTAATTATCTGATTTAGATCCCCCAAAGAATCACGAGGAAGATTCTAATTTTCATTCATAATAAGAACACTGTAACGCCCTGAAAATCGGGGGTCGAGCAAAGCTCAGCTCCCGAGTTCCAACGCATCACTTATGCAATATAGATAATGATGATTATGATGAGTACATTGAAACATGAATGAGAATATACCAAAACAACATATCATACTCCAGAGACAGTTAAATTATGCAAGTGGAAGACTGTGATAGATATATAAAATATATAAACTGTTGTAAGTCTCCAGAGTGTGAACATGTTACCAGGTTAAATATATACATGTATACACCAAAAATGAACAAAACGAATATACATGGGTGTTCCAAAAGTGCAAACTAAAGTGTAATGACATCTAATCAGCAACCATGTAACCCCGTCGATCAGAAGATGGTCTATATAGACCCGTCGAATAGCTGCATAAAGGAGAAACCCTCCTCATCATCATAAAAGTCCGGCTCTGCTTCGTAAGCATCGTCATCATCTGAAACCAAAACATGATTTGGTTGGTGTTTAAAACATCATCCCGTAACGTGGGAGTGAGTGATTAACTCAGTGGAACAATAAAGCAAAGGTTAACATGTTATCAATTCAGTCAAGCAGTAATGATAACGCAATACAACAATCAGGTCCTAAGTACTCTTGTTAATGAAAGAATGATATGAATGATATGATGCATGCTCTCGCCTACGCTCCCTCAGCGACTTCATCTTACGATTGCGGCATGCAACACTTCCTCAGTGCTTGACCTACTACCCCAAGGGCACACGTAATGCGGTGCATGATCATGATTACCAAGTTCTTATTAGGCCTTTTCATATAATAGGATTGAGAAACTAAGATACCTCCCTTATATCAATACCCAAACAATGATCCATTATAGGGTCGTCAGTCCTAGGAAATCTCATACGATGTTGCGGCTCTAGGTCACTGCAAAGGGCTCGTCACCTGATCAGTGCAGGCCTAGTTTATACTCTTGTTACTATAGAAGGGTCGTCGCCTCCACGTAGACTCAGAGTACTCTCGAGGTCACTACAAAGGGCTCGTCACCTTATCAGTGTAGGCCGACAGCTTGAATACAGTGTCCCATACCACCGTATTCGGCTCACGAGGTTGTGTTGCTCACTGAACACTACGGGGAGGCTCGTCGCCCCGGCGTAGGCCAACAGCTCGACCACGGTGTCCCATACCACCATGTCCGGCTCATGAGTCTTAGCGAATCGAGGTACCAAGGTTAACGGGATTCACTGGTGAGTTTGGTACCTTAGATTCAAGCAGTAGCGTCCACACATGGTGAACATACATCGGGCTAATCGGGTTACTTGACAAGCTCGACTAGTACGATCGCACGTTGATTTGATCTATATTGAGTGCATAAGCATTCCGCGTGGCCTAATCACTGTCGACAAATAGCGTACGACTCGAATTCGTCGAACACGTCCGTCGTGGCTAAAACAGTCTGGCCACCAATTGTAAACCTTTACCGATTGCCTGGACTACGTCGTAGCCCCAAACACACTCCAATCAATAGTATTCGCATATAATAAGCCAAAACAACATATGACAACTGAAATCAAATACAAATCTCATATGAGCATTTCAACAAACACATAGGGTACATGTTAGCATACATAGGCATTTCATACATAAATCACACAGTAGTAAAGTGGGTTACATAACGGAAACTGTAACTATAGATAAGTATTTCCTATCTCAACACCCTCATTACAAGCATTTCAACAAGTATTTCCTCATTAAGGCATTTTATCAAACACTTAGAATTCATCTATTACATACATGTAATAACTTAGTTAAAACACATTAAAGTAAATCCTTACACAAAGGAGATGCCACGTATACAACGATCATGCATTCATAACCAATAATCATGGCAAGCACGATTCATAATTCCATATTCATTCAAGCATATCAACAAACACATGGATTTCACTATATTCAACATAGTTCATATGTATGTGTAAAGTGCAGGAAACATCGTATTTAAGCATGTGATAGTATTCAAGTCAGTTATAAATCATTAATTGACATTGAAAGCCTTGAAAACCATAACCTAAACATTTATAGTCTGCACCTTTCACCGGTAAACGAGTAACGGACTCAGTTTGTATACCGAGTCGGTGTCTACGGCACAACGGCAACCTACAATATGAAATAGGTTAGCTATTTCATCCCTTACATTATTTGGAACTCTAGAACAGGTTAGGGTTAGGATTTCTTACCAAAGAACGGAGTCGGAATCGTCGGATTTGCGACACAGAAGTGGTAGTTAGATGTGTGGAGCGGTGGGATTGAATCCCAAGTACAAACACCAGTTCACTCTCTCACTTTCTCTCTCTTTCCTTCTCTTTTCTCTCTTCTCTCTCCTAGGGTTTCCTAAATCGTATGGGATAAGAGAGTGAGGGTTTAAGGCCCTTATATAGGCCCAAAACTGATGGGAATGGCCCTAGGGCCAAGGTATACTTAAGTTATAGCCAAAAGGGGTCTGTTCTGAACCAACGGAGCACTTCTGAAGGCCCCTTTTCTGCATGCGATCAGACTTAAGCTCCCTGACCTTAGATCTATGTCAAACTGAGTTTTCAGTCCGATCGGATTTACAGATCGACTGTGGCGGACCAGTTTTAGTTCAACGGTCACTGATACTTGATCAGGGCCACAAGTGGACTGTCATGTGTTGAAAATTTATCCTGATAAGAGGGTGTAATTGGGTCAGATTCTGACGGTCTGAATCCTTATATTTGCCCCGCAAGCGATACATCTCAGTTTACTTAAGTTTGGATTTTATTTTAAAAAATATTCACATTTCTCACACACTTTGCTCGGGGCTCAAGTTGTGCATTTCTGGACACATTCAGGACTTGATTTTCGAGATGCTTGTCAAGCCCAGTAAGCCGGTCATAATCGTTTAGTTTCACGGTAATCGGACTTTCGACGTACGGTCTAGGTCCGATATAGAGTTTCGTGATGCTCCTGAGAGCAACTGGGTAATGAGATTGATCCTAGATTATAGGGTAATGTAGCGGTATCGATTCTACTCGTTTCGGGTCTTGCAGTTTGTATTTAAAGTGATTAGGACCCATTGCATAGAAAATCTAGTTTAGCGCTAAATTAATTCTCGTTTAGTTTCTACAGGATTTGGTCCTATTTGATTTCTGCCTGAGGTGGTACTTAGGCCTTTGTAGTTTATATATAAAGTGATCCAAGCTATTAATACTTAACTAAATCACGCCCTAATTACAACAGAATAAGGTCCTAGGGCAGTTCTATGTCTAAGGGCGTCCATTGCCAAGTTAGGAAAAATCCGGGGTGTTACAAACACTCACCTTGGATTTTTTCCTAATTAATGCCAAGACCATGTACCACCCTCCGACCAAGTAAGGCTACCATATCTAGCTAGAGATCATATCAAAAGTTAGTAGAATCACCATTCCCAATGAGAAATTTGATATTTGCCAAAATAATAGGGCAAACTGAAAGAATACTTTTTCAACCTCAATAAGCATTTGAGGAGATTTTCAAGGACTAATAAATCTATCATGAATATACTTTGCTTAGACTCGAAATCTCCAAAAACTTTGCTCTCTAGTAAGGATTGTCCAAATTTGCTTTACAAAACATGCTTGACTAGAGAGATCCGTAGAAATAACTATAAGGCCACCCTCCTTTTTAGTCTAACAAACAACCTCTCACCCTATAGAGTAGATTTTAGGGTCCTTGCACAGGAATTGCCTTATATTTTGATGAGAGACAAGCAACCTTTGGGCACTAAAAAGCATTACTCCAAAAAAAATGCAAACTAGAGATGGTGGATTTAATAAGATCAAGATGCCCTACCAAGGAAAGAAGAGTCATCTTCCAACCTCATAGTATCTTACTTAATTTATCAATAAAATATGACAATTTTTCAAATGAAACCTAGTAGAAAACAAGAGAGACTTAAATATTTGATTAGAAGATCACCCATTTTTATATAGAGAGTAGAAGAAATAATTTTCTTACAGTTGAAGAAGGCAGAAAATAATTTCATTTTTATCTAAATTAATGTGCAACTTAAGTATAAATATTGAACTTTATATATATATATATATATATATATAATCTATATATATATATATATCTATATATATATATATATATATATATATGCATGTACAAGTTCAATAAATTGCCCTTAGGAAGGTCATCAAAATCTTAGGCTTAACCTTACAACCTATTCATATAGGGTCCAAATCTAGACGACCCACCATTGATATATCAGAAGCAATCGTAAATTAATAAATATTTACCTAAAACCAAGATAATTATGGATCATATCTTGATTATCTCATGTACATAAACCAAATTTATCACATTACCCTTTCGGCCTAAAAATTAATGATTTTGGGTGACTAATACCGAATCATCATTTCTATAAATTGTAAATAGGTTACACTACGAACTTAGCTAATATACATGCTAATCATCATGCACGAGAAATCTCGCAGCTTAACTTATTTTACAAATGCCCTTATTAACCAAATGAACTTTAGACCACTCATTAGTGAGCCGCTAAATCCAAAGTTCTAAAAATATGTTCGTCTTATTGGGCTTGACGACCATCGTAGAACATTGAGCTGAGACTACATGTTAAATTGTTCAACTTGGGCTCGCAAGGCGAGCACATGAGATGTGCGAATGCCCTTAAAATTGTTAAGAACTTAAGCTAAATGTCCTTGTGCAATATTTGCCAAAGTTATGACTTTTAAACTGTTAGATCAATAATCAAATTAAGAACACTAACCCAAGATAAGATCCTACACATATCCAGTATAACCGCAACCCCAATCGACGATCGGTAACCATCAAACTGACTTAAAATCATACCCATTGATCAGCACATTTCAATGGTTGGGCGATCATAACCATATGTAAATCACTACTGTAGACAACTATTCTACAGTGTAGATCTATCTGTACACCTCATAGTGGGCCCCAAGTGCCAAAACTAACCCCCCATAGGGTTACCTAACAAAAAAACCTAACCCTTAGGGCCAAACAAACCACATATAGTACTATAAATATTTCACTATTGAGCCCTCCACCCCAAAATCTGAATTTGCTAGGATTTGTGAGAAAGAGATAAAGAGAGAGAAAGAAGAAGAGAAGGAAAGAGAGAGGACAAGGGATTAAGAAGTTAGATTGTTTGATCACTGTTCTCAAGTGTTGTGATTGTTGCAACAAACCATAAGTGTCACCATTTCCTTTATTGAAATTGTTTCCCTTTGCGATTGGAGGTAAGAAATATATTCAGCCTTTTGATCTAAACTTCTTTAGTGATAAATCCAATGAATCTTACATAGTTCTTTTGAATTTGATTTAGCGATCGATATTTCCTGAAAAACCTAACCTTAGACACAATTAGATTGCATAAAACTCTACTAAAGTGTGGACCATTTTTTTAGGTTTCCTTTTATCAACCCTTGATAGTGTTAGATAATAATTTTTTGTTGTTGTTAGAATTTCATATGCTATTTGTGTTTGAATTGCTTTATTATTACATCCTAAATGTTACTTGATATTTGTAGCCAACATGTTTAATGAAATACTTAATCAATGTGAAATTTCTACTTATAGAACTTTTTATGCGAATTAATAAGTGATGTTAATATACCTTGGATTGTATGGAGAGACATCGGATTATACCAATTCGTACTTGTGTTAACTTGATATACCTTGGTATAGTATTAAATTATGTTATTGATATATGTTAGATTGTGTAAGACCTGTATCCTAGACCGCATTGTTCTTTGGGCTTCCGCAGTCTTCCCAGTTGAATTCCGGTAACCCTCGACCTGTATCTGATGTTTGCGCGTGATCTTAAACCGAGTCTTGCATACCGAAATCAGTTCGACCCGAAACTTGTACCCCTGCGACCGCGTCGTCGCTGCGACTCGCACACTGACCCGATTCCCTGGCTAGAAGATGTGGGCCCGCGTTCGTTTCGAGGAAAATGCCGCACGTTGTGAATTCCGAGAGAATCTCTACAACCTATCCCATCAATCAATCAATCAGTCAATCAATCAAGGGTCAAGTACATGTCAAGTACACATCACCTCACACCTCATCCCCAAGCAACCCCATAAGTCAACTCTCTCTCTCTCCACCCATCCATTTCTTACAACTCCATCACTCAACCTATTACCCATCACTCCATCTCTTATCATCCCATCACTTCTCTCTCTCCCTCATTTCTCAAACAATCTCCCAAGCAACAAAAATTCCAACGTCCAAGCTCTCTCTCCCAAAGCCAAGTGTGGCCCACTTTCCCACGCTCTCATCTCCCATCTCAACCATTCATTCATCATCTACCTCCATCAAAATTGAAGGCAAGGAGCATACGAGTCCAAGGAGTAAAGGAGAAGGCTGCTAGGTGGGTGATTTACCGACGATTTGCATTTGAGGGCCCACTTGTAGGTGGGACCCATTATGATGTATGTGTTGTAATCATGAGGGGCCCATAATGGTGGGGTCCCTCCATCATCATTTCTCTCTCTCTCTCTCTCTATATATATTTTCCTATTGTGGCCTGCCTTGAAGAACGGTTTAGATCCACACCATGGATGGTGGAAATCCCACCTTAATGTATGATCCATACCATCCAGTGATCAGGCTTGATGGAGGTAAATACAAATATCACCTTGATCCAACACGTGTGGCCCATTGGATGTGGGACCACCGTGATGAAAGTATTTTATCCTCCGTCCAGGGACTGGACACTGGAGACCCACCTCTCTGTTCATAACCAGGCCACCCGTCCAGGGCTGGACTGGTCAAAATAATATAATAATATATACTTATAATATATATATATATATATATATATATATATATATATATATATAATATTCTATATCTGGACGGTGAGGTGGCCCATTTACGTGGGACCCACCTGACGAACGGTCTGGATATATGTAGCAGGTGGCCCATCTACGTGGGACCCACCTGCCATTCGGTTGGATGACATATATAACGGGTGGGCCACTTCCACGTGGGACCCACCTTTGACTCCAGTACAATGCACCGTTTAGATGGGTCTGGACGGTGGACTGGGCAGCCTCCTGCCATGGATATATGTATTATATATATATAAATATATATATTATAATATATATATATATATATATATATATAATAAATATTATTATATTAGATGTTATGTGGGCCACTCTCACGTGGGACCCACGCATATGTGTTGTATCCACACCGTCCCACACCACAGATGGTGTGACTCCCATACAGTTGCTGTACATGCAGCAGTGGCAATATGGGCCCACAGTGATGTATATTGTGTCCACGCCGTTCATCTGATGGATGGCCTAGCTCCTACAGCAGCTTGCTACTGTAATTAAAGTCAACAAATTTTGTGGGGCCCACTAATATATGTGTTACATCTAAACCGTCCAACCATTGGGCAGGATCGTCTCAAGGCTTGAGACTAAAAATAAGACAGATCTGGTATCAAGTGGACCACACTTGGTGTTGAACGTCTACCATTGAAACCCCATTTTGGGTTACAGAAGTCTTGGATCAATATGATATTTGTTTTTCCCCCATCCAGCTTTTTGGTGACCTTATGAATAGTCTGGATGGGAAATAAATGCTATGGTGGACCCTCTAAATTTTTAACTGTGGGAATCATTATCACCACTGCTATATGTGGTATGGTCCAAATGATCTTTTGATCTGATTCATTGTTTGGATAATGCTCTAAAATGATCTCTATAGATGGATGAATGGTGCGGCCTAAGTTGTGCGGCCTACTTGTTGTATTTGAGAGGCCTAATATGACGTATTCGGAGCCCATGGGTTGAGGCCCATTGTGATGTATTTGGAACCCATGGTAGAGGCCCATAATGATGTGTATTAGGCCCATTTGAATCGGCCCATTAATTCGGCCCATTTGAATCGGCCCATTTGATTCGACCCATTTGAATCAGCCCATTCGATTTGGCCCATTTGAATCGGCTCATTTGATTTGGCCCAATGATTCGGCCCATTTGATTCGGCCCATATGATTCGACCCATTTGATATGGCCGATGTTATATACATTGGCCCATGGGTGAGGCCCAATGTTATGCATATATGCCCCATAAGCGAGGCCCATGATGATGTGTATTAGACCCTTGTATGAGACTGTGAACCCATTATACGATTGGCCCTATGAGCGCCACTCCTTAGGAGCAATGTTGGTTAAAGGATCACATTGATGGGCAATGATGGTTGAACGTCCACATTGTGACCTTCCCTTAGGCTTGGTTAGGCCCTTCCTCATCATTCTCTCATGGGTTAACCCAAACGCTTGGGCCTCATTGATTTTAATTGGTCTATCATCGGCCATCCATCTATGGACCCCGCCTTGCGTCGAGGTTGATTATTGATGCCGATTATCAGTGCCGATTTCTGATACCGGCTACCGTTGCCGATTATGAGTTTGTCATAGCATAGCATTATGATATATGCCCATACGCATCATCTATATGTTTGTTATGAGGTGTGATTGGCCATTGCATATGCCCTAGTGTAGGTGGTTTATGAGACTCCCTGATTGGCAGAGTTACCCCACATGATCGCATGGTATGTGTAGGATTGATGCATGATTGGACTATGTAACTCATGCACTTTGCATTTGTGTGATTGTGATTACTGTATGCCCTAGCGACATCAGGGATATAGCCTCCACAGACACATCGTGGGTGGTCGGATTGGATACCAAAAATACTGTTCCTAGCATCGGGGCGCCATAAATGTCCTTGGGTGAAAATCTCTAAATCCAATGGTACCAGAGGATGACTCCAACGTCAAGACCAAGTGGATATATGAGCACACGAGGGCCGAATACTAGGAGGCCGCGTCTCCCACTGTGTCATGGTCGGTTGGAAATGGGTGTGGCCTTACTCGCCCGAGGGTAGGGGGCATTACTAGGCTGAGTATGACCAGCTCGTGAATGAGTCCGCTATCAACGTGCCGGATAGGTATTGACAGACTATTGGCCAGGTGGATAGTGAGGTTTCTTACCCTCACTTGGACTGCGCGCCTGGGAAAAGGGCAGTGCCATTTGGAGTGTACTAAACCCCGGTGTTTATCCAGAATGAGAACTGTATTGATACTTGATGCTCTAATGATGAGCTGCATTGATATGTGAATTTGGATGAGGATTGGTATGCTTGAGTTACATCTCGCATCGCATGGTCTTGATATGGCCGATAGCATTCATATCTTGCACCGAATAGCCTTGGTACAACTGATTGCATTCATGTACTCATCAGCATGATTCCGCATTACTCTGACTTTGTATTATGAGCACGCTCATATTGCGCACACACTTACACCACCCTCTAAGCTTTCCATAAGCTTATGCATGATTGATGCGTGCAAGTGACACCAGGACACAGCCGTAGCTTCGCCGCAGTGGGAGTGTACAGTCGAGCTTCAGGAGTTTCCGTTATCATTATCTTGTATTTTCCTTCATGCGCATTGTACTTTAAAGTTTTTTATCATAGTGGATTTTGTTATGGTGTTCTTATGGTTATTGTTTGTGGGTTATGCTTATGGTTATGCTCGTTATGAATCAAATTGATGTTAAGAAATCCTCCTTGTAGAATCCCAAGATCGGAACCTGGTGTATGGGTGTCGGGAGTCGAGAATAGGGTACTACGGAGGCTGTCGGCGCCAGATTCGGTAATCGGGAATTTCGTGAGCCCGATTTCCGAGTTTGGGGGATAACAAATTGTATTGAATTACATTAGATTGCACTAATTCGTACATATGTTATTTTGATATACTATAGTGTGGTTTGATATGCTTCGTAATTTTAATTCTGTGTTTGATAATCTGAATTGTTATTGTGATGGGTTGAGTCCTACAAATCGTGTAAGTGGAGAGCTCTTTTGATCGGTTATCTCAGACTTGTAAGGTTGACCGAGGTTGAACACGGACGATCGACAACAGTTGGAACTGTATAGGATGCGTTGCACCCAATGACGATTTTGTTCAAGTTCTCCATAGTTGATCACATCAGTCTAATGCAGAGTCGATTATTTTCCTATTTGGTGATTGTATAACATCTTATAGAATCTGAGATACCACTATTACAATTTTTCTAACTCCATTTATAATTGTTAGTGTGTTACGATCTTATAAAGATTCATGAGCCGGACATGGTGGTATGGGACATCGTGTCTGAACTGTCAGCCTATGGTTGGGTGGCGGGCCTTCCCGTAACAACCTTTGAGCACTAATGAAAGTGACGTGCCTATCATAATGGTGACAAAATTAAGTGACGAGCCCTTACCACATATGATGCTTTGATGAGGAGCCATTACCTTTTTAAAATTGTCCTTTGGTGAAGATGAAGAACCCTTACCATTAGAATGACCATATACTTTTGACATTAAAGTGGTAAACCCTAAATTAGATCAAATGACACTTGCGAGGAGCTACTACGTGCTGCAACAAGCCACATGGTCTAAATTAACGACTCGTGTTATAATGACGGTATCTTAGCTTTGCCAATTTGCTGTTTAAATTTGAATTAATAAAGAATTGGCTAATCTACATATCATGGCATCTGTTGGTAATGGTAGTCACGGGCCATATTACAATAAGATAAGTACTTTTGTGGTTGATTTTTGGTGCCTAATTGCCCGAGGGTTGTGCCAGTGCTACCGACTTATGGATACTTGGATGAAATTAGGTGTCTAGTTGCTCGAAGGTTGCATTAGTGCTACCGTCTTATGGATACTTTGATGGAATTGGGTGCCTGGTTGCCCGAGGGTTGTGTCAGTGCTACTGTCTTATGGATACTTGGATGAAATTGGGTGCTTGGTTGCCCGCGAATTGCGTCAGTACTACCGTTCGAGCTCTTTATGTTATTCTTGGGACACATTTTATATATCATGACATACATGCATATAATCAAATAGTTTATGAATCTGATTGTTTTGTTATACTATCATTATCTACGCTTGATTATATTGATAACATGTGTAACTTAGAAAATGATACCACTAAATTAGCTACTCACTCCCACCTAGGACGATGTTTTAAAACACTAACCAAATGATATTATTGATGCAAGTAACCACCAAAATCTCAGATAGGCATGCTTAGACCACATACACCATTGCCATGATGTTTTTTGAATGTTGGGCAAAAATAAAATCTTTATACTTTATATATATATATATATATATATATATCTATATATATATATATAATATATAATATATATAATTATATATATTATATATATATATATACTATATATAGTTCCCATTGAGTGGACTCCGTTGATTGGATGTATGTATTCATGTTTGGAGATTTTCTGGACTACAATATATTGGACTTTCATACACTGTTTAGTTTAGCTTTTATGATTGTTTGGATGACAATGTAAACAATATACAGTAATCACACTTTCGCAAAGGAAAATTTCACACTTGAAATATCAGGGATCAAGTGTGTGCTTGACCCCTGAAATTTAGGGCGTGACAAAGCCCTAATCCACTAGCCATCTTGATGGGGCAATGTTGATCTTAGTCATAGATCATGGTGACCATAGGTCCCATGTGGACAGCTTGATCCTGATGACCATAGGTCCCACGCTGATCTTTGTCATAGATCATAATGACCATAAGTCCTTGAACTTAAATGTATTTGGGTTAGTTAAGGACCAATTATGTATATATACATTCATACATGAACAATTATGTATCCATCAATTTGTATAAAGATTACTATTAATTTGTATATTGAAACTATATAATCTTAACATTATTAGTGTATAAATTTGTCTAAGGTGTGACTGTTGATATGTGTGTTAAATGTATCTAGTTTTAACCATTGAACTGTTAGCAAAATTAGTCAACATATGATCATAGATTTAAGCACTAAATTAATTTGATTGTGACTGTTAGCTTACTCATTTTGGATAAGACAATTGATTTAAGTATTAAACTTGCCCAATTATGACAACAAATTGTGTATTTAACTCGTCCAACTTTGATCATTAACTCGTGTGTCAAATCAACCCAAGCTTAACTGTTGTATTGTGACAAAAATATATCCAAGTAGGACTATTGAATTTGTAGCTTAAATCAACACTTGTATGGCCATTGATTATAAGATAAATTTAGCCAATTTGGACCATTAAAGCACGCGTTAAATATGTCCACTCTAGACTATTGAATTGTCCATCCAATACACCCAATTTAGACCGTAGATTTAAGCCTTAAATTCGCTCAAATCACGATCATTAATCTATGCACTAAATTTATCAATTAGGACCATCATCTTACCTGATAATTCTGTCAAATATTAACTGTTGATCATGCGTTAATTTCATCCCATTTCTCGACCATTGATTTGCACATCAAAACCCTTAAATTTTGACTATTAATCTTATACAAAAACTGTCTTCAATCTGATCATTAGATTCCATGCTAAAACCCTCCAAACCCGTTCATGAGTCCACATGCACCATTCAACCATCCATTAGTTTCGCAACCCATTCATCCAAATCCAAGTTGTCCACCAAGACCAGCCGCCTATACAAGCATCTAAAACCCGTCCAACCTACTGTCCAAAATCCAATCACTTATCTAAGAAAATCTTACATTTATTCATCATTTTAGCTACACGTGTGGGATATATAAGAGAGTGGGTGGTGAGTTACAATAGAGGAAACATTAGAAAGACGAGGACATTGGACGTGTAGCGCATTTTTAAAAATATATATACATATAATAGAATATAAGAATGAAGAGACGGAGACCGTGAGTGTGGAGGAGACCAGGGAGTAATGAGAGTTGTTCTCCCTTGTGATGATGTCATCTAAGAGGTAGGGTGTAGAGATGTGAGTAGAGGGGGAGTACTCATGCATGTACACATGTGAAGGGATAGCTCCACATGCATGTACACATATGAAGTAGGCTTAGGCAGTGGTATTTTTTAATTATAAAAAAAGCGGGTTGTGAGTTTGAAGATGGGGCATAGGATGTGAGTAGAGAGAGAGAGAGAGAGAGAGAGAGAGAGAGAGAGAGAGAGAGGATAATTGAGGGTTGTAGGTTTAGGTCTTTTTCAATGTTAGTAATCTTTCCAAAAGATTTTTCAAAACCTAGAATTTTAAAGATTTTTATGTTGGGTGAGTTATATCTCACGTGTTTTTCTTTTCTTTTTTCTTTTGAGTAGATTCTCTCATTTATATTTTTTCTTGTAAATTTACATTGTAGATTTTTTTCAAGGTTTGACTCATTGCACCTCTTTTCTTTATTTTATTTTTTTAAATATACACTTCTTTTGCATAGGCTTTTCCTTTCTTTCTTAGAAATAAAAAATTTACTCCCTATCTTTCTGGAATCCTTACCACTATATATGTTATGGTTTGATTGAAAAAGGGTGATTATGAAATGTTTTGAAAATAATTGATTATTGTATTATTAGGATCATGCGTCATTGGAATTGTGTTTGGAACACAAAAATAGGTAGGATGATTGAGTCTCTTAGATTGAAAATCCTGAAAGCAATAGGTGAGGTAATCGAGTTTCCTGGGTTGAAAGTCCTTAAAAGCATAAATAAGTGTGGCGATCAAGACCCTTGGGTTGAAAGTCCCAAAAGCCAAATTGGTACCTCTTGGAATCTTTACTGTGTAGACCGCGTAGATGAGCATATTTGTTTCCAGAAGGCCACAATTTAACCAGGTAGAGGAATAGTTTGACCACCTAATGCATAAATGGGTCCCTTACTGCGTGGGCCGAGTGGGTGAACACGTGCTGCAAAAGACCATTGTTTGGCTAGGTGTCATAATAGCGAGAGTGTTGGCCGACTTGTGTGAAATGACCCTAATATTCAAATGATGAATTATACTCATTATTGTGGAATACTTCATGCATAGCTTATAACATTTTCATTCATGTTTTGATCTAATGTGAAGTTACATTAGAAACTTGTTTATTTTAGTCGTTGATTTTTTAGAAAGGAGTTCTAGTGCATTATCAAATATGTTTCACTTATGATTGAATATTTGTATTACATTAGATTTTAAGATATTTTGATAAAAATGTTTTATTAAGATCGAATGCATTTTCAAACTTGTGTAAGATGTACTTACTGGGCCGCCGAGCTTATTTTTTATTGTAGATATTGAGTTTCAAAAGCTGAGTATATGTCGGAACGAGTGGAGCAGAGTTTTAGCTATTTATTTTCTATTTAATTAGTTCTAGTTTCCTTTTAAGTTATGAATTTATTATAAGAGGACTTATAGTAGAAGAGTGATTACGACTTTAGATTGTAGTGATGATGATTTAGATATTTTATATTTTATTTAATGGTTAATTAATTTATTTTATGAAAATATGGATCAGTATTATGTGATGGAATGTGGAATTATGGTTTGTGAATGTTTAATCTATGAGTCATGTCCTGGGGGTGCATGATCAGGATTGAATATACCCAGGTTCTGGATTTTGGGGCATAACACCATCACAAGTATGTAAGAGATACCTATGGATATTCTATGATAAGATGTATGGTCATACTGCATGAGCGACTGACTTGGGTCAGGATGGACAATCCCCACCATCAGGGAGTTGGTTAGTATCGGTGTGCCTTTACCCTTAACCCACATAAGAGTGTGAGTGTATCATGGATACAATATCCTGGCCATGACTTTTTAACACTTACATTAATGGTTGGACCAACTGATATCAAGTCACTAGTTTGGGGGTCCATTGGCCTAAACCAGATGATCATGATGATCATAACTTGATGTTGTATAAAAAAATGGTAGTTAATCCTTATACATGAGGATGTGTAAGGGTCATTATCTTCACTAGTCGGCTTTTGGCTCTTCATGTAAGGCTACCATGGGGCTATTAAAAGTTTTCGTAGTTTTAATTAGTTTTTCAAAAGTTTTCAACTATTAAAGTTTTATTTTAACCATTAAAATTCATTTGATTGCAGTTAATATTAATATGATGGTTCATTATTTGATCAACATGAGATACGGATTTCTAGTGGATGGCCATAATAGTAGTAGGCAGTGTTCGAGTTGTCGGTATCGCTACAAGTTTCGCCGATTGGGGATAAAGAAACAATATTGTTATCACCGATAACAAGAAATGTGGGAGAAACATGGGAAAACATTGAGAAAATGGGGAAATTTTTCAATGAAACTTTAGGAGATGTTTAAATACACATATTTGTATATTTACGAATAAAAAATTTGTAAAAAAAAAAAAATGCATACATAATACGGTTCCATTTAATGGGGACCTAAAATACGTTAGCGTAAAAAATAACTTTAATAATAAATATCATTAAACCAATTGACTAGCAAACAAACATTTATAATCCAAACATTATACATCAATGCATAAATAAGCATTTAAACACAACACACATGCATCATGCAAGATTATCCAACCATCCATCCATCCATCCCATTCAATCATCCAAACGTCCATTCCATCTATCCATCGAACCATCCATCCCCCATCCATCTAACCATCCAACCATCCCATCCATCTAACCATCCAACCATCCCATCCAATCATCCAAATATGCATTCATCCTTTCTGTATGTTCATCCAACCATCCATCCATCCAACCATCCCATCCATTCATCCCGTCGATCCGTCCAAACATCCATCCATCCATCCATGCAACCATCCAACCATCCCATCCATCCAACCCATCCCATCTATCCATCCAAACATCCATCCATCCAAACAATCCATCCCATCCCATCCAGTCAACCATCTATCCATCCCTCCCAGCCAATCATCCATCCATCCAACCATCCCATCCAATCATCCATCCATCCATCCAATCCATCCAACCATTGGTCCAACCATCCAATGATCTCATCCAACCATTGGTCCAACCATCCAATGATCTCATCCACCTATCAATCCCATCCAATCATCCAAACATCCATCCATCACATCTATCCATCCTTGTAACCATCCCATCCAATCATCCGAACATTCATCCATCACATCTATCCATCCATGTAACCATCCAATCATCCAAACATCCACGCAATCATCCAAACATCCATGCATCCATCCAATCATCCATCCCATCCATCA
>JAJHSJ010000004.1:37526672-37657158 GCA_021015155.1 Magnolia officinalis | reverse complement strand
ACATTATGACATTCGTTTTTGGGACTATTCGTCGAACATGGTAAGAGTTTGACCAACTTAGATTACGTTACCTATGGATCTGGGCCAGGTGATTGTGCACGATGTATGTTGAAAATATATCACGTGTTAGAGATCGATCCATGCATGCTAAGTGGGTGTTGGTTGACTAAGGTGGTGTTGGTAGACCGTGGTGAAAGAGACTAGCCCCTAATTGTTCAATGGATTAACCGTACTGAGAATTGATAAAATATTGTATGTATTCAAAGCATTCATGCATACTTTCTTTATATTATGAAAGTTTTGTGAATCATGTCTAGTTGTAAAAGCATTCATAAAAACTACTTACTGGAGTCGAAAAAAGAAAAAGAAAATAAAAAATAGATATATTTTTTCCATAGAACTTTTCTTTTAAATAAGTTGATATACGTTAGAATCTATATGATATTATTTAATTGAGGATATCTTTTGATATTTATATCATGCTTAAATGGTTGAAATGAATATATTTATTTTATTTAGCTCTATAGCCGATAACATACGGAACACTTAGAATTTTGAAAAATCTCAAGTGAGTTTTCTTATATGTTACTTTAGTCATGATGAGGCATTTATAAAGATATATGTTATGGGAAAAAATGGATTGACCAAGGAGATAAGGTCAGGTTGGAACTCCACGCGATTACCCAGGTCGGACAATAAACCAATGCGACCGAAAGAACCAATCTCTGACTCGAGATCGAGCAAGAAATAAGATCGAGCTCGAGATATCGTCACTGAGATAGAAGTACTCATCGCTCAAACAGAGGAATCAGGCCGACATGAGTCCAAGTTGGCCTACTACCTCCAAGTTAGATCGGCACACTGCCCCCTGGTCAGGTCGGCCAAGACCACCCCGACCTTCTACTGCGCATCCCCGACGATCCTGAATAGTCAGGGGAGACCTGCCCAATATCTTATTCAAATATCTCAGGGGATATCTGCGATACGTTCGGGATCCCAAGATCTTCGCCAAGGATCTCGGGAGGTTCCCCTATGCGTTCGGGATCCAAATCCCTCTACGGGACGTCCCTACTAAATAGGGAAATCTCCTCTACGTCACCGTCTTTCCTCAACTACAAATATGAGCATCTCTAATGGTGAAAGGTACACACAATTCTAAGCCTAAAACACTCTCGACTAGACCCAGATTCCCTAGCCTGACTTTGGCATCGGAGGGTCCCTTCCTCTAGCCAAGGTCTCCTTTGTCCGTTCCTTGTGCAGGCATTCGAAGGTCCAGGGAAGGCTAATCAATTTTTTGCATCAATAGTTTGGCGCCATCTGTGGGAACGACTTCAAAGTCGTTCTCTTTGTCTACAACAACTCAACAATGGCAAAAGGGAAAAAGAAAGGTCCGGCCTCTACTATTACACCCAACCTCGCACTGCCGGAATAGTCTGTTAGCCATCGGGATTCCTCTTCCCAACTCCAGGCTGATTCTGTGCCTACGAGGCCGATGCAACAATCTCAAAATCGGGGAGGACAACTTATATCCCCCAAGTAACAAGTTAAGACGCTGAATAACATGAACTCGATGAAACAAATGTTGGAACAATTACAGCCTCGTCTTGCCCAAGGGACCGGACAAGTAGTAGGATTGGCGGTTCCAAAGGTCCCTTAGCCATCCAAGGTGCTCGCTGGTTCTCGAAGAAGAAGCAGGCAAGTCGGGACATCGAGGCCAACACCTTCTCATGTCTCTGGTACTGCCACGTTGGTTGCCTCCCACTTGTGTCACGAGTTGGAGAGAAAGAGGCATGACAAAGCCCCCGAGGCAATGAACGAGGCAATGACCGAGAGTGGCGACCATCAGGAAACAAAGCTCAACAACATACGAGGTTAGATCGGAGATATACGGTAGGTTTGCCGAACGAACGCTCGACCTCGGTGGAGGCAATAATAGAGGAAACGAAGACGCCATTTACTACCGACATCATGAATGCTCAACTTCCACCAAGATTCCGGATGCCTCATATCGCCCCGTACTCTGGAACCGCTGACCCAACCGAGCACCTAGAATCCTTTAGGGCTTGGATGGAACTTCATGGCGCATCAACCACAGTCATGTGTCGCGCATTTTCCTTAACCCTAGTAGGTGCGGCTCGGAAGTGGTTCCGACAGTTGAAGACGCAATCGATCAGCTCTTTCGCACATCTCAGTAAAGCGTTCGTCACCAACTTCATTGGAGGAAAAGAGAGCCTCAAGCTAGCTTCTCATCTCCTCAACATCGTCAAGAGAGAAGGCAAGTTGTTGAAATATTACATCAAGCATTTCAACCTGGAAACAATGCAGGTACAAGCATATTCGGAAGAAATCGCTTTGACTACCATGATGGGAGATCTAAGGGAAGGAAGGTTCCTCTTCTCGATCGACAAAAATCCCAAAACGATGATGGCCGACCTCCTCAATATGGCCCAAAAGTACTCTAACGACAAAGAGCTTTTCAGCCTATGAAAAGCTGCTCGGAACAAGGGAAGCTGGGCCAAAGAGAGGCGACCCAAGGAGCCCACCTCAACCAACAACAGTAAGAGAAGGAAAGACGACATGCCGCCTAGAAACCAGTGCTCGAACAGACAACCTAATAGCAGGTTCAGCTCATACAGCCCCCTCAACATGACTCCTGACCAGGTCCTCATGGAAGTTCGGGACAAATGGATTCTCAAATGGTCGGACAAGATAAATCTGATGCAGACAAGCGGGACAAGAGGAAGTATTGTCACTTCTGTTGCGACCACGGTCATTCGACTGGTGATTGCTTCGATCTACAAGAGGAAATTGAAGCCCTCATCCGCAATGGGCATTTGTGGGAATATGTCAGCCGAAGGGAAGAGCAAACAGGCCCAAAAGACAACAGGCCCGTCAACAATGAACCTATTGGGGAAATCCGCACAATCTTTGGTGGACCTGCCGAGAGAGGAGACTCGAATCGAGCTTAGAGAGCTCATGCCTAAAGTATCAGTCACTGCAACTTGGAGCATCAGATCCATGACATTAGCAGGCCTCAGAAAGAGCAAAAAGTAACACCCTATGATATGACCTTCACTGAAGAGGATGCCCAAGGCGTTCACCACCCCCATGACGATGCACTTGTGGTGACTATGACCATAGCTAACTGCAAAGTGTTTCGAATCTTGGTGGACACTGGTAGCTCACAGACATCCTCTTCGCCGAAGCATTCGAAAAAAAATTGGGTCGGGAGACCTCGACTCCGACTTGGCAAAACTCCTCTGCTCAGAGTTGCAGGAGATAAAATTACCTCAAAATGATCGATTCAACTCCCGATCACCGCTGGAGAGGGGCAAAACCAGACGACGGCCATAATTGATTTCTTAGTGGTAGATTATCCTTCCGTCTACAATGTCATTCTTGGACAGCCCTCGCTCAACGCTTTTCAAGTTGTTGTGTCGACTTATCATCTCGCAATGAAGTTCTCAACTGAGCACGGTACTGACTAGTCAAGGGAGATCAACAAGAAGCTCGACAATGTTATTCCATGGCATTAAGGACACAACATCAAGCAATGGCCATCACCTCCCTCGACCCCCGGGAAGACTCGGTAGAAAGAGGGTGCCCAATGGAAAACCATGTGCTCATCCCGCTTGATGAATCCGATCCGACCCATACAGTGCAAATCGGGTCATCACTAACGCCACCATTACGAGATGAGATGATGAGCCTCCTCCTCCGACATGCCGACGTGTTCGCATGGTCCCATCAGGACATGTCCAGCATTAGCCCGAAGATTATGGTTCACAAGTTGAATGTTGACCCCGACTACCAACCAATCAGGCATAAGCGAAGGGCATTCGAGCCAAAACGATACGTCGTAATCGAGGAAGAGGTAAAAAAACTCCTTAAGGCAGGTTTCATTGAAGAAATTTACTATCTGAACTGGATAGTCAATGTTGTTTTGGTTAAAAAGTCTAATGGGAAATGACAGGTCTGTGTTGACTACATCGACCTGAACAAAGCTTGCCCCAAGGACAGTTTTTCTCTCTCTAGGATCGACCAGCTCGTTCACAGCACGACCATACACGAGCTCCTGAGTTTCATGGACGCCTACTTGAGCTACAATTAAATTGCTATGCACCCATATGACAAGCAGAAGACGACCTTCGTCACCGACAAAGGACTCTACTGCTACAAGGTCATGCCTTTCAAGTTGAAGAACGCCGGTGCCACATACCGACGACTCGTCAACGAAATGTTTGCTCAATAGATCAGATGTTCCATGGAAGTCTATGTCGATGACATGCTCGTTAAGAATATCAGGGCTGCAGACCACGTCTCCAACCTCAAGGAAATGTTCATAATCCCGCGAAAATATCAAATGAAGTTGAACCCGAGTAAATGCACCTTCGGCGTCAGTTCAGGAACATTCATCGGATTCCTCATCAGTAAAAGAGGGATAGAGGCGAACCCCAATAAAATTCAAGCTCTTCTCAACATAAGCTCACCCAGAATGACAAAAGAAGTTCAATGCCTGACAGGAAGAATAGCCACCCTCAACCGTTTGTATCTCGAGCTATTAACAAATGTCTCCCCTTTTTTAAGCAATTAAAGGAGAAATAAAAGACAGATTAGATGAAAGAGTTCAAACTCACCTTCCAGCAGCTCAAGCAGTATTTGGGATCACCGTCATTGCTCTCAAAACCCGAGCAAGGAGAGTCGTTGCTACTAAAATTAGCAGTCTCGATAGTAGCAGTTAGTTCGGCCCTCATCCGAGAACAAGAAGGGAAACAATTGGCGGTATACTACATCATCAAAGCCCTGGTCCCTATGAAGACCAGGTGTATCAAAAATCTGGCCCTAGCCCTTGTCGTTTCATCACACCGCCTGCAGCCCTACCTCTAGGCCCATACCATCTCATCCCGACCAACCAACCCCTCCACCAGGTACTTCAGAAACCTGAGGTATCAGGGAGACTTATGAAGTGGGCAATCGATCTTAGCTAGTTCGACATCAGATATTAGCCCCAAACAACTGTCAAAGAACAAGCAGTGGCCGACTTCATCGTCGAACTCATACTTGAAAACGACCAGGGAATCAGCTCTAACATCCAAACCGAGTAGCCCGAATATCAAACGGCTGGTCTAGATCTACAGACGTGGATATTGTACGTTGATGGTTCATTCAATTCTAAAGGTAGTGGAGTCGGAATAGTCCTTGAGGCTCCTGCCAGACCTGCACACAGTATGCCTTAAGATTCGGATTCTAAACATCAAACAATGCAGTTGAATATGAAGCACCATTGGCTGGGCTCAGACTGGCAACGGCCATGGGAGCCCAACACCTGGAGGTTCACAGCAACTCACAGCTCGTCATCAACCAAATAGCTAGTGAGTATCAGACTAAAAAATAGATAATGAAGGCCTACTTGCAGAAGGCCCACGAGTTAATTAGCAAATTCCTGAAGTGTAATATCAGCTTAATCCCTAGATTAGAGAACTCTAAAGCAAACATGCTGGCAAAGCTAGCTACATCAGTCGAAGATGATATCCCGAAACCAATCCTAATCGAGTTCTTAACTGAACCAAGCATTAGCGAACCCGATCCGGGCATAGTTCTACCAATATATTCAGAGCCGACCTCGATGGACCCAATAGTCGACTACCTCAAGGAAGAAAAATTACCCGAAGATCGACTAGAGGCACGCAGACTTCGATCCAGGGCGGCTCGCTATACCATGGTCGAAGACATTTTATATAAAAAAGGATTCTTTCTCCCTTACCTCAGATGCTTCCGGCCTGACAAAGCCGAGTATGTCCTGAAAGTAATTCATGAAAGCATTTGTGAAAACCACTCCGGCGGTCGGGCCCTTGCTCACGAAGTCATCCGACATGGATATTTTTGGCCAACCATCCAAGCAGATGCTAGGTAGTACACTAGAAAATGCGATAAGTGTCAGCGATTCACGACGATACCCCATCAACCGCCTAAGCAGCTGAGTCCAATGACAAGACCATGGCCCTTCGCCCAATGGGGGATCGACATCATTGGCCCCTTACCAACTGGCAAGGGGCAGACTTAATTTGTAGTTGTCGCAATTGACTATTTCACTAAATGGGCTGAGGCCGAACCCCTAGCCAAGATTATCGAGCAGAAGATTACCGACTTCATCTGGAAGAACATCATATGTCGGTATGGGATCCCCCACATGACCATCTCGGACAACGGGAAACAATTCGACAACAACCAATTTTGAGGCATGCGCGAAAACCTTGGGATCCGGAACGTCTACTCATCTGCTCGAGATCGGACTCCCGACTGCTTAGATCTGCTCCTACACCGAGCAGATGACGCTGGACCTCGACCTGATCAAGGAAAGAATAGAGCAAGCCCAGCTTAGAGTCATGGCTCGACAACAGCAGGTCGCCTGTTTCTACAATTTTGGAGTGAGGACGACAAGGTTCCGAGTTAGAGACCTGGTCCTCCGCAAAACCTTCTAGAATACTAAGGAACCTAGCTCAGGAACCTCGGGACCGAATAGGGAAGGACCTTACATAGTTACAAGCACGAGTCGACCGGGAACGTATCGGCTCAAAGACATGGAAGGACGACTCTTGCCACATTTATAGAACGACGAGCACCTGAAAATCTACTATGCGTTGGAGCCGACCTGGCCTAAGCACAAAATCTACTTTCCTTCTATTTTTAATCTACAATGTGAGAATCTACGGAAACTATAATAAAAATCCTAAGCTCGGGAAAACTTCGCTCTCTACTTTCTTGTCTACAAACGTTCCACCTACATAAATCTGCTGAGGGCTTCCTACAATAGAAGGAAAAAAACAGCCCTCACCAATGGACCGACCCTTAAAGAAGAGGTCGGACCATGAGCCATCGCTACTACATAAACAACACGACCTGCGATAGGAACAATGCTTCTGAAAATGAGTGTCTGAACAAGAATCACAGTTCGTAAAATGAACGATTAAGGGGCCAACCTTGGTGCAACCCAAAAGTACGACCTACCCATCATAAAATCGACTAGTCTACTTAGAAAATCCACGTAAACAACCATTGCAAAAAAAAAAATGTTTTTTAATAACGACATAAAAAGTACATTGAAAAAAAGAAGATTATAAGAAAAAGAAAAGAAAATCGTCATGGGGGGGGGGGGGGGGGGGGGGGGGGGGGGGGGGGGGGGGGGGGTGGGGGGGGGGGGGGGGGGGGACGGCTCGTTGTTTTTATCTTTTCTGTTTGAACTTGTCGTTACCTTCTTTGAACCAGCCAGCGGTCTTCTAGCTCTTTTTTCCAGGACGCCCTGTCCTCTCGCACTTTGCATCCTCGACCACTTCTGCCCCTCGGAATCTTCAAGAAGTCGACCTCGAAAGCCGAGAGTCGAGCTCAGGATACGCCCCTTTGACATCCTCGAGGCACTTCTGGTACCAAGATCATATAGGGCGTCCCTATCCTCCTCATAATCCTTAGAGGCCTTATACTCCTCCACGGAGGCCGCCCGAGCCACAGGAATGGCCGCCTGAGCTACTTTCATCTTCATGATATATTCGCGCTTCAGCTCGCCCATGTTAGACTTCCACTCAGTGCCCCTCTCCAGAGCCTCGGCAAGAAGCCTCTTAGTTGCCTCCAGCTCGGCAGCACTGCCTCCACCTGAGCCTTCAGGGCCGCGCTTGCTGCCTCAACCTGAGTTTTCAGGGCCGCGTTCATTCCCTCCACCTGAGTCCCTCAGAGCGACGTTCTCAGAGCGGAGTTGCTCGGCTTCAACACCCTTCTGCAACAGTGCGACCTCAGCCTCATTGTACTCCACTTTGCCACGTAATATCTCGCAGCGAGTGTTTATGAGAGAAGGGGTGAACATAAATAAAACTCATATTAGAAAATGCAAAAATAGCTAAGTAACCAAAGGAAATGTCGACAAAAAAACTCACCCTGATAAGGAGCCTTGCCAACTGCCCCCTAACCTCGTCTGAAGGCATGTCCATCGTCCTGGTGAATTCAACATCAATAACGTATTGTTCAATCCAGTGCAGAAGGCCCTCCATCGGGGCATGAGCCGACCTGAGGGACCCCTGGGCCTCGTCACCTTGGCCACCAACTGGGCTCTCCACTTGAGGCGCGGGAATCTCGGCCTCAAATCTCCACAAACCTCTGGGCCCCAGCCCTCTGAGCCCCATCAGCCCGGACCTCGGCAACAAAAGCCGGCCCCGCAACCACCTCGAGCTCGGGGACGGCTGCGACAGAAGCCATAGTCGGCACAATATCTGCTGCTTCCTAGCCCGCAGAAGACGAAGACACGACTGTCACCTTCTTCTTCCTCTAAGCCACCTCAATCAGAGAAGGCACTTTACGCTTCGAGCCCCTCGGACCAGGCATTTCTACGCGATAAAAAATAGAGGTCAACAAACACATAAACAAAAAAGAAACATACAGTTAAACCCCTAAAAGATATACCTATCAAAAACAAGTCAAGACCTAATTTGAGCAACAGCTGGGGCGTGATCAAGCGCTTCCAAGACCTCAGCTCGGCGTCCACTGACCTCGCTTCGACAATCCGGGCTCGTTCCTCTACACCCACTGCAACAAGGTACTTAGGCATAACTGCCATGAACAGTCACGATTAGAAACAAAGAAAGCAAATTGAACTAAAGCATAGTGGATTAGATATACCGACCTAGCGTGGCGAAGGAGGTCAGAACCCAAGAGCGAAGCCCGAAAATCTCTGGTGTCTCCCAGTCCCCCAATGCCCAGAACCACTTAGTCTTCCAATTCTTGTTCGAGGTCGGGATGTCCGTGACTATGGCCCTGCTAGTCTTCTTTGAAGCAGCAAAATAATACCAACCCTCATTAAGGGGATTGGATTTCACTTAGTACAAATAAAAGAACTCATTCACTGTCAGCTCAGGTTGATCAAGCTCGGACTAGAGAATGAATGTCCCCACCAGCGTTCTCCACGCATTAGGGATTAGCTGCCCCGAGGCTAGTCTAAGTACGTGAGGACTCTCCTCACTATCCCTTGCAAAGGGAGCCTCAACCCACACTAGAGGGTGACCTAAAAGATGGTCACCTGGCCCTCCCAAGGTTCGTTAGGGAGCTCACTCGGTGCAGGAGCTCGAAGCACCACGAAGTCAGGGACATGGTACCCCGACTTGATTCGCACGAGGTCGGCCTCCATCAACGAGGACTCTACCAGCCATTTTTCTTTTCCTCTGATGAGGACCCACTGATTTCTTCAGTTACTAGGGCAGCCCCCTTGGATCCTCCGGTTGTTCAGTCAAGGATCGCTCCATCATTCGTGACTCATGGGATGCCTGGAAATCCCTGTCGCTCATCATCATCAGGGGTGATGGCGGGTTCGACATGGGGCGGAGATCACCTGCCCCACCGTCACCACAAGACGTCCCCTCTCGCTAGCTTGGCATTTCCGATATGATTCCGAGAATGGAAGATTGCCAAAAACCCGAAGAAAAGAAGAAAAATATGAAGGGAGGGGAATAGTAAAGCAAAAGCGATGCTCACCAAGGAAGAAGACTCGCGAGACGCCACTAGAAAACCCCTTGCAGCCTCGCCGGAGATCGCATGACACCAAGGGAGGGCAAGTGCGGCAAAAGCAAAAGGGACAAATAACCCTTCCTGACGTTAGGGCGGCCCCTTTTATAGCAAAACCATACGTACGACATTTAATGTGCTCATTCAATGTGGCAACCAGAGCAACTCCTCAACGCCTGCGCTTAGACACGTAGAGCCCTACCATTCGCTGCACGACTTCATGACCAAGAGCATGTCACGCGTCATCGTCCCATTTGCTGGATGCCGAAAAGTCACCTTGACAATGCGCATGACCTCGAGTTACGAACATGTCGTCTCGAGTGTCACGTATCATGATTATAGATATGTTTTAGTTCCTGTACCCGCCGCCTAACTTGACATTAATGACGAATTGACTTGACACCCCAAAAGACAATGATCCAACTTGACCAAGACCAACTTACTTCTCAAGTCTGCTCGTAAGCTCAGAAGTAGGGGGCTTACTGTTATGGGAAAAAAATGGATCAGTAAAAAGATATGGTCAGGTCGGAACTCCACATGCTTACCCAGGTCGGACAATAAACCAATGCGACTGAAAGAACCAACCTCTGACCCACCGAGCAAAAAATAAGATCAAACTCGAGATATCGTCACTGAGATAGAAGTATCCATCGCTCGACTAGAGGAATCAGACTGACATGAGTCCAAGTCGGCCTACTACCTCCAAGTCAGATCGACACACTGCCCCTAAGTCAGGTCGCCCAAGACCACCTCGGCCTTCTATTGCGCATCCCCAACGATCCAGAATAGTCAGGGGAGATCCACCCGAGATCTTATTCAAAGATCTTGGGGGATATCCACGATACGCTTGGGATCCCGAGATCTTCGCCAAGGATCTCGGGAGGTCTCCCCATGCGTTCGGGGATCCAAATCCCTCTACGGGACGTCCCTACTAAATATAGAGATCTCCTCTACATCACCGCCTTTCCCCAACTATAAATACGATCATCTCTAATGGTGAAAGATATGCAGCACAATTCTAAGCCTAAAATCCTACTCTCGACTAGACTCGGATTCCTTAGCCTTACTTTGGCATCGGAGGTTCTCCTACTTTAGCCAGGATCTCCTTTGTCCATTCCTTGTGCAGGCATTCAAAGATTCAAGAAGGCTAATCAGCTTTCTGCATCAACAATATGCATAATATACGTGGGAAAAAAAAAATATCGACATAAAGTGAATATAATATCCACGTAAAGGGAATGATACATCATCGATAGAGTCACACCCATAACTAAATAACTCAGTTAAGAATGATCCGGTGCCGAAATCCTAGGTGTGCCAGAAGATGGGCAGGAACGCTTACCGTTGATTCTCCCCGGGGCCCACTGAGCTATAGAACAATAAGAATTTTATCCTGGCCCTTCATCCATGGCAGATTAGGCATCTGTACGGACCGGGTTCTACATAAACAACATTTGGGTTCTCCACGCAAATCAAGGGTGGGTGTAACTCTCGATCTGTCACCATTGGCCCATCTGAGTTTCCGTTGGCTGATCTGTCCCCATTATGTTGAAAAGCTTTGTAGGCCCATCATTGATCTATGTGTTTTATCCACTCCGTTCATTCATTTTTAAATTTATTTTTTTTTTCCATATTAGGGCACGAGTCAAAAAAAATGAGGCAATCAAAAGCTTAAGTGGATCACACCACAGGAAGAAGTGGGGACTTTCCTGGGGCCCACCATGATGTTTACTTTCCTCGAACCTGTTCATAAGGTCACACAAACCTCCGTTAAGGAAAAACAAAAATCAGCTTATCCAAAACTTAGAAGTTTTCTGTTCAATTCCGTCTGTTTCCTTATGATGTCGTCCACTTGAGCTTTGAATCTGCCTTATTTTTAGGCTCATGCACTTAAAATAATATTTAAAATAAAAATAAAAATGGGTGGATGGTGTGGATAAAATACATAAATCAAGGTGGGGCCCACAGATATTTTCCACGTATGTCGGTGATGTATATTATACACTAGGCAATCCGAATCCCTTTGGCGACAAATCACACGGACATGTCAGATGACGATAATGCATGAAGTGGTCCCGCGACGGATCACATCCAATGGTGGCCCACCAAGATCAACGGCCCTAAATAATACAGTCCAGCTAATCAAAGACTTCACAACCGCTTTAAGGGTCCCAAACGGATTCCAGCTGTTACTGTGTTCCCAAGAGAACTTACCTTTATTGCACCTCTGACCTCTCTCTTCTGTCGAAACCGCGTTTGTCGGCCCGCCCGTTGTTATAACCGTTTTTCAAAAACCCCCCAACGGAAAACCCGCGAAATTCATTCCCCTTCCATCCCCTGCAACCGAAAAACCTGCGAAAGAAATCACACTCTCACGAAACAACAAAAATACGAAAATTTAAATTTTAAAAAAAAAAAAAAAAAAAATCCCCCTTTTTTCTGATGCATGAAATTCTTAGGATTTTGGGTTCTTCCCCTTTCAACCTCTCCTCCAAAGAAATGCCGTTTCCCATTCTCCCCCTCTGAAAATCCAAAAATACCAATCTAGTCCTTTCACATCCAAGAGAGATGGAAGGAGAGGGAGGAGGAGAGCCAGTGGATAAGGTTGGGATGGCCCAAGAAGAGAGCAATGTGATTCAGGGGCTGATTGAAGTGATTGAGGCCGTTGGATCATTTGCGGATTTCCGACGGACCCAGAGGAAGGAGTGTTCCAATCTGGTGAGAAGGATGAATCTGTTGGCGCCGATGTTGGAAGAGGTGAGGGAGTTCGAAGGGCAGCTGCCTCCAGAGGCTGAGAAGTGTCTGGATGATCTGAAGAAGGTCTTCGTGTTGTCGAAGAAGCTTTTGATTACTTGTCATGAGGGGAGCAAGATTTATCTGGTTATTTTTTCTTTTCTTTCTTTGCTTTTTTTTTTTTTTTTTTTTTAAAAAAATAATAATTTTAGCTTTTTTTTTCATTTCTTCGGTTTTGTGGGCAGACCAAAATTACCTACTCCAGCCATCTCCACTGCACATCTGATGGTGATCTGGACAGTGCATAAGCAAAAATCGTGATGATCAGACAATCCTAACTGTCCAATCAATGAAATTTTCCATGTCAAATGTGCGATGGGGGGACCGAATTAGCTTCTCTGCCTGTCTTGACCGTATTTCCAGTGGGCCCACATGGTGCTCCGAAGCGTCCATTGATTCTGCCTCTCTGTTGATGGGCTGTGGCACAAACATCGCAACAATTAGATCTGTCCAGTCGAGGAACTTCTCCCTGTAGATTTTGGGTCATTTCCCTTTTCTCCATAGCTGCCCTGCCTCAAAATCGTGACAATCGGATAATCCTAGCCATCCCTTCCGTGATGTGTGAGTGGACAATTAGGAAAGCGAAATAATCTAAAATTTACCGAAAACTTTCAGATGGTCATGATCAGATGAATTTCTTTCTTCTTCTTTTCCTGTGTTGGTTGGTCACATCAGCACTGCAAAATAGCATAGATTAGACGGTCCCAACACTCCGATGATGAAAATTTCCATGTCCAATGCGTGGGCGTGGAAACATATTAGCTATCCACCTGTTTCCACAATGCATCTGGTGGGCCATGGTGAACCAGGCCAGATTTTTGAGTCTGCCCATCTATGAATGGGCCATGGAATAAACATCGCAACAATCGAATGGTCCCTAATTGTCATTGGCTCAAAATTCGCTTGTTGTAAAATCCTGACTGTCCAACTGGTGCTGTTCAAATGAACAGTTAGAAAATAAGCAAAAGTGTGCATATTTAATGGAAAATTTTTCATTGATTGGATATTGTCTGACCGGCACTCGTCGGGGTATATAAGCCAGAGTTTTTATTTTTATTATTTATGTTGGTGGTGGTGGGGTTGGACTGGGTCTCTTTTCTGATTAATACTTTTCATTTTTGTTAGGCATTGGAGAGCGAAGCAGTGATGGGTAGATTCCACGCTGTTTATGAAAAATTGAATCAGGCTTTGGATTGTATGCCTTACAATGAGATTGGGATCTCTGATGAAGTGAGAGAGCAAGTGAGTTTCTTTTTCTTTTTTGTTTCGATGAATATTTTTATCGAAATCTTCTTGAGAATTACCTAGATTTGTTCTTGTAAATAAGCTTTAATTTATTAATTTCATCAATGCAATGAGGTGAAGTATTTCATCTTCCAAGTCTTCGACATTTCTTGCAATTTGGATATGAAAATCCAATCAAGGCAGCTGACGTTTTCTGGATCAAGAAATAGATTAATTGTAACCATATTGACAAATCTCATTCTTGGCAATTTCACAGCCTGGAAATTTCTCAGGAGGATCTCTCTCTCTCTCTCTCTCTCTCTCTCTCTCTCCTCTCTCTCTCTCTCTCTCTCTCTCTCTCTCTCTCTCTCTCTCTCTCTCTCTCTCTCTCTCTCTCTCTCTCTCTCTCTCTCTCTCTCTCTCTCTCTTCTAGTTTTTCAGAATCATCATACCTGGGAATTTATGTCCATGCCTACTTGTCAACATATCATCTTGCAACTTAAAATGTTTTTATTGCCCAATCAGCATAAAAATTGGGTGTCTCTATTTATCTGATTAGAGTTTATGATACTGTTGTACTCAATTGGAAATAATAAGGTTGTGTTTGGTTGCACCAAATTTTATGAAATATCATGATATTTATACCAAATTAGACTGATTAATTATGATATTTTGGGTCCTTACTCGTGCATTAGTGGTAGACTCACAAGAGTTTCAACACAAGGTCATGGGTTCGAGTACCCATTGTGGTGAAATCCCACTGTGTGGTGCAAGTTCGTGGGTGTGTGGGGGTGTGAGTGCATGTGTTTGAAAATAAAAAAAAAAAACCAACATGTCAATTCGCTTCCTGCATTCGGCAATCATCTGTGAGAAACAAGGCATTATATGATGCTCAATCTAAAGAAACATCATGCTCTGTTTTATCCAGTAATAGGAATAGTGGATACCGTCTTTCTGAAATCTAAACCACTCATCTGCTGGGCCTCATCATCGGTGGACTAAGCCACATATCTCTACTGTATGATGAACCCAACCATCTGAATTGTGGCTTTCAAATGGACACTTATAGCCAATTGTCCACATTTGGGTGCTTAGGATTGTCGAATGGGGGAGATTTTCAGTTGGTTTTCCCATAAATGATGAGTGCACCATATGAACATTTTGGATCAGCAAAAGGTGGGCCACCCTATATGTACGTTTATTGAGAAGAGAATTGTTCAACCGCGTATCGGTATTTCCTAGTGATAAATAGCTGTTTTTTCAGAAGTAACAGTTGTTTTGTGTGCAACTAAACATCATTGAAAAGCTTTTTTCCATCTGGCTGTTACACTAAATGTAATATGTGCGCTGATTCAGGTTGAGCTAATGCGTGAGCAACTCAAAAGAGCGAAGCGGCGAGCGGATACTCAAGATATAGAGCTTGCAATGGATATGATGGTTGTAGTTTCTAAAAAAGATGATCGAAATGCAGACACCGCCATATTAGAACGGTTAGCGAAGAAGCTAGAGTTGCATACTATCCCAGAGTTGCGAGATGAAACACTAGCTGTAAGAAAACTCATCAAAGAAAGGGGCAGACAGAATGTTGAAACCACCCAACAGATCATAGACCTCCTGAACAAATTCAAACAGATTGCTGGGATTGACGAGACAAACAAGCTAGATGATGTTACTTTGCAGAAATGTTTTAATAAGTGCCCATCTTTGGTGATCCCAAATGATTTCCTTTGTCCAATCTCACTGGAACTCATGACGGATCCTGTTATCATCGCGACTGGTCAGGTAAACTTTCATAACCCAAAGAGAAATATCTAAGAGAATCTTGTGAAGAGGATTTGCGGTGAACATGCCAATGTGGGACGTATGAGAACTGGTCCAATCATCAGGTGGGACTGCCAAACATGCCCGAGTCCAAAATTCAGGCCGATCCACTTTACAGGCGAGCAACACATATGCCTTGTTGAATGTGGAAATTTGTCATACTATTTGTGACTGTCCATTTCTCTCATACATGTTTCGCCCACCTCATGGGCACCTTAACAGTGGGCCCCACCAGATGGATGGCCCAGATCTCACACATGGGTAGCATGACGACTCTTGGCACAATACTCCCTAGCATTTCTCAAGCCCAAATGGGTAAATATTCTATTTCTGCAAAGATTGTAGTGGAGGCTGATAGCAGTTATCGTCTATCTTTCAGACATACGAAAGATCGAGCATACAGAAGTGGCTGGATTCCAATCACCGGACCTGTCCAAACACTCGACAGATATTGTCCCATCTCTCGCTAGCACCAAACTATGCCCTCCGCAACTTAATTTTGCAGTGGTGTGAGAAGAACAATGTCGAATTGCCGAAAAAGGACAGTTGTGCCAGCTCAGACAACTCTGAACACAAAGAGGAGATTTCTACATTGGTCGCAAACCTGTCATCGAGTCAGCTCGATGTGCAGCAAATGGCAGTCAAGAAAATCCGTCTGCTTTCCAAAGAAAATACTGATAATAGGATTGCCATTGCAAGTTGTGGTGCAATTCCACCTCTGGTCCACCTGCTGTCCTACCCAGATTCCAAGATCCAAGAACACACAGTAACCGCTCTGTTAAATCTATCGATTGATGAAGGAAACAAGAGACCGATTGCCAAAGAAGGAGCCATTCCTGCTATAATCGAAGTTTTGAAAAATGGAACTATTGAGGCCAGAGAGAACTCTGCTGCGGCGTTATTCAGTCTATCTATGCTTGATGAGAACAAAGTGATGGTGGGGTCCTTGAATGGAATCCCACCATTGGTTGATCTCTTAAATAATGGGACCATCAGAGGTAAGAAGGATGCAGCGACTGCCCTCTTTAACTTATCTCTCAACAATGCAAACAAGGCCAGAGCGATCGAGGCCGGCATTGTCCCGCCTCTACTCCAACTGCTTGGTGATAAGCAATTAGGTATGATTGACGAGGCTCTATCAATTTTGCTTCTTCTCGCATCGCATCCTGAAGGACGCAACTCGCTAGGACAGCTGTCGCTCATTGAAGTGCTCGTGAATTTCATCAAAGATGGGACGCCCAAGAACAAGGAGTGTGCGCTTTCCGTTCTGCTCGAGTTGGGATTGAGTAATTCATCTTTCATATTGGCTGCACTCCAGTTCGGTGTCTATGATCATTTGGTTGATGTGGCGAAGAGCGGAACTAGTAGAGCTCGAAGGAAGGCTAACTCCCTCCTGCAGCATATGAGCATGTGCGAGCAGGTTCCATGAAATTCGAAGACTTAGATCTCTGAGTTTTCTACACCTGCACTCCACAGGCACCTCTACACAGGGGATCTGAATCGTGGATCAGGTGGGCCCAACATGTAGATGACATGGTGCTAAATCAGGCCAGTTAACTGATCATATTTGAGCCAGCATTCGACATTTAACATACACATGCAGCCTACCTGATGAGTGGAATGTCCTGATCTTTGGGCTATCTCAGCTATGCAGTGGGGCCCACCGCCCACCTAATGTATGTGTTGAGATGCCGCACAGGTGTGGGGGGTGAGTGTGAGCTTAGCAGAACTTCAGATTGTCAGTTTGTTATGGTATTCATTCAACCAGATAGTCAGAATATACACTGAAATTCTCAATGTGTGATTCTCTTAAGTGATTTTCCTACCCCCTACTCTGTAGCGTCATGCTATATAATGTATTGGATGAAAATATCTGGTGTAAACCCAATCCCTGACTTCTTAATAGTGATTTTTAATAGTGGCATAGTTCTTGGATTCTACATTGCTTCTTTGTATTAGCTTTATGTTTGAATTCAGTATCTAAAGTTAAAAAATTCAAGGAATTTCCTGCTGAAAATGCATGGATGCTGAAGGATGACAAAGATGAAACAGGACCTCAGCTCCAGTGAAATGTTCTATCATCAGAATAGTTGAGATGAATAACCTGAAATACGGCGCACATATCTGCAGGTAAATGTAGAAGAACAAGATATTTGAATAAATGAGAAAAAAAATTTTAAAAAAAAAAAAAAAAAAATCCCACTCCGAGAAATTCTTTGATATCGTCCACTCGACCCTCAATCTTCACAAATTCAATAATTTTGGGTGCAATTCAGAATAGATGATTTCTTTCAGTTGAGGGTGCGTTTGGATGCATGATTTAATTGAATTGGGGAAAATTGAATTCTATAAGAGTTTCTCCACCAATACAAAAGGTATGTTTAGGGGATCACTAGAAAGCGAGTGAACATGATGCTTTTACACCCAAATTAGTAAAATTAGTATGCATGGCCATCTTAGGTTGGTCCTGAAACATACCAACAGCGGAAATGCAGAGAAGTCGTAGTATCGTGCTAATGCAGTTCCCCTTTGCTGCCCACCAGCCCAAATGTCGAACAGATGTTATCTATCAGTTGAATAAGAGTATTCATTCTGCCTACATTACGTTTTCAATTAAATCCAACTGAACTTCTAGTCAGCTTCACAACCATCAAAATCAAGCATTTCTCTAAACATTCTTTTAACGCTTGTAGAATACTCTTTTCACTGTTAGCAAGTTTTAAAAGGCATGGACATGGGCAACCCTCATGACTGTTAGATACACCCATTCCTTTCCACTTTTGGCAATACATTAGTACAGATTTTTACATCTATCTTTTCTACTTTTTTAATTATACATTGGTACAAAAAACACCCATTTTTCCACTTTTTGTTATGCAATGGTAAAATGTATAGAGAAGAGATCACATTAGTGGCTGTAAGTGAAACTACAGACTTCTTTCTCACCAACATATCACATGTATAGTATATCAAATCCATGGAAATGGCGGGCCACACCTTGATGATCACCTGGAACGAAAATCAGGTCAATCCATTCACTGAATGAGCAGACGGTTGAATCAGCTTGGATATAAAAAATTCAATTAATTAATATAAGGCAATGATGAAACAATTCAAACCAGATCTACAGCCAGCAGTTGAATTGCATGCTTCACTGCTTCAATCTCCAAGTTGTTATGACATTAAGGTTGCGACAAAAGCGGTTTTTTTTTTTTTTCGTTCAGAGAAACCTTGTGACCATTTTAGTGCATTCCACCACAGTCGACTTTTCTAATTTGGCATTTTCGTTCTGCATCGAACCTTGATTTTCAAGGCAGTTCAAACCTTGATTTTCTGCGGCATTGATTTTCCATGGGAACTTCGAGGATGCCTTTGGATGTACAAATGATATGAATTGTCAGTTACATTCTTTCCAAGTAAACCTTCAAAGTTGCTTGCAGTTTGGGGCCTCCACTCTCAACATGGACTATGAGGAAATTAAAATTTGGTAATTATGAATTTATCAGACTAGTAATTGCATCCAAACACACATACTTCCATTTGGCATCCGACAAATCAAACCCCAACACTCCCCTCGACTGTAGAAGGTGAACATGCATAAGGACTTTCAGCATACCTATCGTCTACCTATTTAAATACAGAGGAGGAAGAATTACACCATATTGTGAGGTGGGAACTCCAGGCATAAAAAGGGGAGAAGATGGAATTTCATTGTTGCTGTTTACAAGATGGATCTTCCCTGTCGAAGTGCACTTCTCTGCACAAAAACTACATGGATAAAGGAGGGTCTATGCTCCCCAAAGAACTTCCCCAGGAATCCCAAAATCTCAGCTCTGTTAAAGTAATCAAGAGGATAAAAACAGTTGTATTTGTTTGAGTTACACAACACAATGGAATATACAAATGATCTTCATTCCACAAGAGCCTGTACGTACAGAAGATGGAAAAATCCACAGGTGCAATTTAAACAAACAGGTTAGAAAGCTTATGGCTCCGTTTTGCCTTGACCGGTTCCGTTGTTAGTTCCCGCACAATCCCACTGCTCATTGTGTCCATGATGATTTTGCCAAGCACAAATCTAGTTTCCCTTTGATCTCCTTTCCCAAGCTGCTTGTAGTCGATGTCAAAGCATTCTCTTTCACAGGCATACGATTTGATATCGGTCTCTAGGACATCAAAGAGTATAGACGCAATCTTTCCCATTTTCTCAGATACAAGTACCTGAAAACCCCACATATTTTCAAGATAATATACATGCTCAAAACATAAACACATGCGTGGATGCATCTAACTATTCCAGACAGAAATACAATTTCTAAGAAACACGATAAGCTCTGCTCGCCTTCTCTTCGACCAACGCTTTAAACACAGGGCCTGACCATGACAAGTTTTTGTGGGTGGTTCAGTCCAACTGGTCAAACATATGATGATCCATTCCGTCCCAAGAATCTCCTTAATCTAACATCATTAAAATATAAGGTTGGCCAATTCGTTCTTAAGTAGAGGTCACAGATTCAATCATTAATGGTGAATTTCTTTTTCCAAAGAAAAACAGTTGCCCACCTGGTTTTTTTTTTTTTTTGAAACGATAATCAGTTTATTAAAACAAGGCCAAAGCCAAATAATACAACAAACAACAAAATAAAAATACAAACAAAAGACCCATTATAACTCAAACTAACAAACAGGAAATTGATCTAAGCCTGATATACTAGCTGTGTGCTCCCATTCCATTACATTCGCTTTTGCCCTGAAAAAACTTCGGAAAGATGACCGCTACAATTTCTAAAACAGAGATTGTTTCTTTCCATCCAAATGTTCCACAACCCTACAAGCAAACTGACTTGGCAAACCCACTTCCCCACTTTACCCTTGCCCCCACCATGCCAAGCTAAGAAGAATTGAGATATCGAACTTAGGGCAACCCATAGAACTCCAAACAAGGAAAGAAAATCATTCCACAATTTGGAGGCAAAAGGAGAATGTATAAACAGATGGTTAACCAATTCGTCTTCGTTAAAGCATAATAAACACACATTTGGAAGCATCATGTGACACTTGCGCAAATTGTCCAGCGTAAGAACCTTGTTCCTCCCCACTAACCAAGCAAAAGCCGCCACCTTTGAAGGAGCACTATAATGCCATGCATAGGTTGTATGGAACACAAACTGCTCAAAATTACTGCCATCAATCATTGAATACAATGACCTTATCGAGAAATTACTAAACTTTTTAATGTAGGGACATTTTCACACCGGGCTCGAGTGAGGTGGCTTGTGGGATGCAGGAGCACACTCGGGGTGGGCAGCCCGTGTGAGGCGGGTGGCTCGTGTAAAGCGGAACCCATGTGATTTGGGGACCACGAGGGGCGGAACCAATGGATTTGGGGCCCACGAGGAGGGTTCAGCCGAGGACCTAACTCATGGATGTGGGGCCTGAGCTATGAGATAAAGGGATTAATTCGACATGCTCTATCAGTTCAAGCTTTTAGAGGAAGTGGTTAATTGTCCTGCATCAAATTGGTATCAGAGCGGGAGATCTCGTGTTCGAGACTCCTCACCGGGGATGATTAATGCAAGGGTATTTTGGCACCGGGCTCGAGTGAGGTGACTTGTGGGATGCAGGGGCAAACTCGAGGTGGGCGGCCTGTGTGAGGCGGAACCCATGTGATTTGGGGCTCACAAGGGGGCATAACCCATGGATTTGGGGCCCATGAGGAGGGTTCGGCCGAGGACCTAACCCATGGATGTGGGACCTGGGCTATGAGATAAAGGGATTAATTCGTCATGCTCTATCAATTCAAGCTTTTAGAGCATGTGGTTAATTGTCCTACTGTTCACTCCCCAAGTATAGGGTTGTGATGTAGTAATAAACTCGGTAAGACTGAGGTCGAATCCACAGGGACTGGTCGTCACAATTCAAATTCACGATTCTCCTTAACTAATTCAACAAATAAAGGATCAAATTGCTAACACAAATCTATGGAAAATAACTATTGAGAATAAGGAAGAAAATTCAATCAGAGAGAGCACTAGGACTTTCGAATCCACCCCTAATTATCCTAACCATTGTTTTGTCTGTTAATTCACCTTAAATTAGATTGATCCAACTTATCTAGAGAAAGCACAATCTGTGTCCTTAATCGGGCATACAGATTGTCTATTCCTTCAAGCAATGCCATGAATAACATATCCCATGTCCAAATCGGGCATATGGAATATGCAGTTCAGTAAAGCATCCTGTTTCTTCCTCTACAGGAACCTGTTCATGATCAGACACAAGTACCTAGAATAAGCATCCAAACCACATCCATCCATAGACTCAAAAGTTTATAGATGGAGAAGCATAGAATTTAAAACAATCAAGCACACTAAGGAGGCAAGAAACAAATCAATCTAATTAAAGTAAATCAACATAGAACAAAGGGTATTCAAATTAGGGGTTTCATCTCAGCCCTAGCTGAGAGATTAGTTACCCATAAACTCCATTAAACAAATGGATAAATAAAAATAAAAATTCATAAAAGGAATTTCAAACCAATTTCTCTCTCTCTTCTTTCTTCTCTCTCTTCTCTTTCTTCTCTCCCTTGCTGTAGATCTGGAGCTCCTCCCTGGTTCTGAATGCCTTACCCACGTCCAAAACTTCCCTTTTATAGCTGCTGGATGGTTGGGATCGGTGGCAGAGTCGTAGAAGGACTCGGAGTACAAATTTTCGCAGCCGTGATCGGTGGGCCCCACAGGCATTTTCTGGAAAATCCACCCCTTCCATTGGATTCAGGACGAAATTTCAGTCAGGAATGGGTGGTTTTGAATGTCCATTAACGCGGCCCAGAGAAGAAAATACAAAAAGATCAGTTTTGAACGTCGCCGGGTAGCCCTTTTGTGGCCTCTGTATCACGCACGTGTGTACGCATGGGAGTGAACTATCAGCATGGTTTTGTAGTATTCATGGCCCTCTACAAGATGGACGGATCAGATCGACCGTACAGGTGACGGGTGGGGCCCACTGTTCTTCACAAAAACGGCCAGCGGCCGAGTTACGCTGACGCGGAAACAGGGACGCTGTTGGCGTCCGCTGCGAAGATGGTGGGGCCCATTGTGATGATGTTTTGGAAAATCCACTCCATCCATTGGATGGAGGGGAAAATTTCGGTCAGGAAAGTGTAGTTTCCACCTTCCGTTGATGAGGTCCACCTGAATTTCTGCTCCACCGTCCGTCTTACGTTTGGACGGTTTAGATCTGATCTCTATTTTTATTCGAAAAACGGCCACCTACACCTTGGTAACATGGGCCTTAGACAGAGAATGGACGGATTGGATTGTCCGTTTGGACAATAGGTGGGGCCCACAACTCGTCCGAAACCCACGTGCGTACGAACGCTGTTTAATGGGCTGATATGTCCGTTGGCCCACTTCCTGAGGTCTTCAGTAGATGAAATTTAATATGTACGGTTAATTTATGGCCCCCATCACATGTATGAAGTTTCGAGTTGATCGGATGGCGGGAACCATGTGATCTTGCATTCTGGACCTTTTTCGGGCCCCTTTGGCTTGCTTTCCCCAGATCCTAGGTGTGTAAAATCTTCATTATTGGTTTTCTGGGGTCCATCCCGTACTCAGGTGGCTTTGGATCATCAAATCCATGCTTTTAATCCTCTTTTTTCAATCAACGTTCTTTATTTCATCCTGCAACAAAACACAGTTAAATACTGACATTAGGCGTTATCATGTACTTAAGATCAGGTAATAACTGGGGTCTAATATGCAGTATTCGACCCTGATCACCTACGTCACTTTTCTTTATGCGCCACGCAATTGAATCTGACTCTGAAGAAGACAGATGACAATTTGAAAAAAAATCTAACAACCTGATCAGACCATTGACCTCAACATCATTTAAATTCCTTCTACACGATGGTGCCCAGATAGTATCCTCCCCTTAGAGAAGCAGTGAACAACTGAAATATTTGGTTCTAATGAAATACTTTTTTTTAAATGATGATAATATTATTTCACAAAAGTCAAAGCTCAAAATATACAATAACCACAGGCCCGATCGGGCTACAACTCCCCCACTGAATCGAAAAAGAAACTAAGATCTTTGAGGGCTACGCCCATTCTATTACAAGAGATTTTGCTTTATCAAAGATCCGAGAAACCTGATTTTTGCCATTTCTGAAGCATCTCTCATTCCTTTCCATCCACGAAACCCATATACCCACCAACAAGCACAAACACCATACTTTTGCCCCAATTTTCGACCAAACCCCATCATGCCATATTAGAAGGAAACTGTCAATTGAGTGCAATAAGACCCAATCCACTCTGAATAATCTGAAGCTCTCCCATAATCTTCTTGCAAACAATGGAATGGAACACAATGTTTAATTTTTTATCCTCTATCCACAAATCCTACAAAAATCGAATCTTCTTACCATCACCTACTGAGAATCCCACTCCCTCCCATACCTTAACTTTAAACGAGCTTACCGATTTCCATAGGGGGAAAAAACCTATATAAAGAAGAAGATTTTATCCATCTACCCCCTTCCTCAACCCCATACTTTCTTCCCACCACCTTACTCCAAAAACTACCATCCTCTATCCCGAACCTCCAAACCCACTTTCCCAACAACGCTAAATTCATTTATTCCAAACCCCTCAAGACTTTGCCCCCCTGAACCATCAGCTTACGCACTTCTTCCCATTTTAATAAATGGAACTTCTGATTTTCTTTCGACTCCTATCCCAAAAAGACCCGTCTTATCTTTTCTAACTTGTTTACAAATTACAACTGACTTTGAACATTTAAAAGTAGAAATAAAATAAATCAACAAATTTAACATAGCCGATTCTTGCCTCCCAAAGAAACGTGTTTGCCCCACCAAGATGCCAATTTTCTTTCAAATCCTTCTATCACTTTGTTCCATAAGTGTTTGGCCAGTTTGCTTATACATATAGGAAGACCAAGATATGAAGATGGAAAGGAACCCACTCTACAACCAAAATGAGTTGCAAAACCTTCTACCTCAACCTTAGAGAGCCCCACCCCCAACAATTCGCTTTTTCCGATGTTGACCTTCAAGCCTAAAACCACCTCAAAACATAATATGATCGACCGAAGATTATCTATTTTTTCTTCATTTGCTTCACAAAATAACAAAGTATCCTCCGCATATTGAAGATGAGATATTTGGAAATTAGAATTTGTCTACCCAAATTCCTTCCACCAAACTTGACAGAACACCTTGTTCCAACATCCTTCCTAAAGCCTCCACAACAACCACAAATAGATAAGGAAATAGTGGGTCACCCTGCTACAAACCTCTAGAAGCTGGGAAAAAAATAATCCATTTGGTGCACCATTTACTGACACCGCATATTTCTCCAATCGGACACAAATTTGGACCCAAGCGACTCAACATATAATCAAGAAACTCCCAATCCACATGATCATATGCCTTCTCGATGTCTAACTTACAGATAATGCCTTTTTTTTTCCTTTCGTATTACAAGAATCGATAGATTCATGAGCTATTACTACACTATTAGCAATTTGCCTACCTTTCACGAAGGCCCCTTGAGATTTTGATATCACATCGCTAAGAACCACACTAAATCTGGCAGCCAATATTTTTGCTAAGATTTTATACGGCCCCCCAGAAGACTGATTTGTCTAAAACCCCTTAAACTTTCCACACCGATTTTAGGGATTAGAACTATAAATGTAGCTCCAAGTTCAGACGCCAACCAGCCCGATTCAAAAAATTCATTGACAAACCTAATTAAATCATGTTAAACGGTTCCCAAAATATTTGAAAAAAGGCTATTGGATAACCGTCCAGACAAAGGCCCTTATCTCTTCCCAACTTTGAAACTGCTATCATAATTTCTTCTAAAAAAGACAAATTCTAAGGATTTCTCTGCCGCAAGAGATAAAGATGCAAAAGAAAGGTTATCAAGCTTAAGTCTATCTCAATCTTCCCTTTTCAAAACATTCTTGTAAACTAGGTTGCACACCTAGTCAACCTAGGTTTCCAGTAACCTGGCCCGTTTTGGTGGATGGTTTCATTGCAAACCCATCCGACCACCCAGTCTGTTATAGGTTTTAAAACACTGGAATTGACCAAACAAGATATTCATTGTTTGCAAACACTAAATTGTCCTAAAGCTCTCATCATCATCATCACATGTATCATTAGAAAGACCTTGCACAAACTAAATCATTCTAAAGCTCTCATCATCATCATCATATGTATGTGTCATTAGAAAGACCTTGTAAACACTAAAATGTCCTAAGGCTCTCATCATCATCATTTTCATACATACATTTCATCAAAAAGAGCTTATAAACGCTAAATCACCCTAAAGCTCTCATCGTCATCGTCATGAACATCATATGTATGCATCATCAGAAAGACATTGTAAACATTAAATCATCCTAAAGCTCTCATCATCATCATCATCATCATCATCCAATGTATGTACCATTAGAAAGACCATGTAAACACCAAATCGTCCTAAAGCTCACATCATCATCATCATATGTATGCATCATCAGAAAGACCCTGTAAAAACTAAATCGTTCTAAAGCTCTCATTATGATATATGTACCCATATTTGTATATACATATCTATGTATGTCTCCCCGTGAGTATAAGTATAACTAACAAAATTTTATTCAGGAAACAAGAAACTTCCAAGAAAGCAAACACGTTCCCAACACAGATTTAGTCTTAGCACGCCTCTTAGCCAAAGGAGAATGAGAATTAAATATAATGAGGCCTGACCCATGCTCATTTTGAGGGGATGCCTATTGGGCAAAGAAGAAGAAGAATCCCTACGAAGCTGACCCTCACCTGCCCAAACCTTGTATATAAAAGAAACACATATAGAAAGAACGTGTTAGATGATAGGCACATTTTCTTCTTCTGGTTTTTCTAGTAAAGGTGCCCATAGTTGTCAAAATCCTATAGTTTCCCATTTACCATTAACAATTTAAGTCAAAATTAAGATATAACACTTTGAATCCCTTTCAAATGAAGCCTACGATTCTACAATTCAACTCCTATGATTTATTGAAATCTCAATTTACGATTCAAGTTGTACTATATTTTTGAATTTTTATTTGTCTTCCATTTTTGTTTTTTAATTGGTGAGGACTTTAAGAATCCTTTGAAACAGGTTAATTGTTTTATTTACATTTTATAAGAGATTAAATGATGGATCTTCTTTCCACCTCAAATTGTCAGGCTTTTTGCATAATTTCTTAACGCTTAACTGGTTGACTGTAAATTGACCTATGCCTTATCTTGGATGGTTTTTTATGAACAGTTGCAATCATGTTGACCTATATGTATTGTGGTAATAGTGGTTAGGATTTAAACTTAAATAACTACACTAGTTTTTTATTTGATTTCAAACTTGATGACCTATACTATTTTTGTCACATATCTTGAATTCAAAGTTTTCTTTTTATTGTCTTTTTTTAGTTCTCTTTATGGGATTATAAACTCAAAGGTTTATCTGATTATTCAATTAGTAATGAAAAACTTAATATAAAATTTTTGCAAGGCCTCATTAGGAATTTGCACTTTATGAGTTCTACCTTAAAATGTGGCAACGTTTATGCTTTGTTAGGAACATTATTTTACAGTCAATGAGTTAATGTCAATACTTTTTGGGTTTGAGTTGATATGTCAAACTTTAAATTGATGATTTAGCCCAATTTCAAGAAAATATTTTTTAACTCAGTTTACACTTTTTGGAAAGTCTTTTTAGACTTCTAATCATCTCATTATCTTGATAAATGTTATTAATTTGCAGTCAAATTTAGGTACCGACTGTATCTGGAGTAATGAAATGACATATTTAGCAATTATCCACAAATTATGCTGTGGAATGACAAAATAATAACAAATGATACTACAGATTTTTTCTGTATTTGGTATAAAAGATTATAAAAATCTGACATCATTTGATTTGTGGTTTTGCAATCCGATCCAACTTTCAAAACATTTTAGCTGCCCACAGTCCAAAGAGTGGATGGCATGGCCCTGCAGCTGGAAACTTGGATATCTGTGATTATCACATGGATTTCCATTTCTTTATATGATGATTGAAAGAATGGGTGTTTACAAAAGCTCATAGAAACCTCCTGCACACAAGCAACCTTGCATGTGTATGGAACATCCAAACCATGTTTCAGGTTTCCCACACCATGTAAATGACCTTGCCAAAAAATCAATAAACCATCCATCACATGGACAACACATGTACAGAATCAGTAAACAGTTTAAAATTGTTGCCTGCATGTTTGCATGGGGCAGTGGCCTATTTGGGGCAGGTCATCTACATGGAAGTCAACATGATGCATAGCTCAGATGTCCCGTGCACATCCAGTTGGGCACATGCAGCCCATGCAGGTTCATGTGGGCTTGGCAAAAGTCTGCATATCCACACCCTCAAAATTAACAATGTGAATCATATGCTAAAATGCCAAAACATGCCGACAAGATAAGAAAAGTCCAACCAGTAAGTGACATCATCATATTGTGGATGATGTATTGATGCTACAGAAAAGAGATTTTAAAGAAATAATAACAATAAAGATATGAGAAATATGAGTTTCTTCAAATACACACAACAGTGCCAAACAAATTTCACTTACCAAACCAGAACATGGAAAAAGTGGGTATCTGGCCATTGTTTCAATAAGCGTATTTGTGCTGGTCAAAGCGCCTATTGAAGATTTCACTAGTGATGCTAAATCAGAGACTTCCTCCAGAAGCGATTCATTTGATTTACTCCCAAAAGTCTCTGAAATTTCAGGAATGAACTGAACTCTCATTTGAGCATTTTCTCTTGCAACTTCCACTGCTTTAATCCAATTACCATAATATAAAATGGAAGATAAAGTCCAAACTACAAGAGCGTCTTGAGGGTGCTTTAACAATGCCAAGTGAAAGGCCAAGAGCCCAACCCTGTCCAATACCAATTAGTAAATAAACAGAATTTAGACGTCTTTGACAATAAATGCATGATTAGAGAAAAAAAAAAAAAGAGGAGTCAAAGACCACTTCAAGATTTGGATTTAGAATTGCATGTAAGACAAAAGAATCACCAAACATCTAGTTTTCTGGCATGCAGGATCCCGTACATATTAAATGGCTCGGGTCAACCTGATGGGTCAGTGGACCCGATCTAAAAATTAAATAGGTCCCATTCCAAATTTGGAACCATGGAACTGGTCTAGGTACAAAAGTTTGACCTGATTACTAAAAGGGTCGAGTATGGGAGCTCCCAAAATCGACATGACTGGACCCGACAAGGACCCGATTTTAAAGAGGTCAAATTTGAGCCATCCGAAAATGGACCTGACCTGAACCCAAGAGAGTTAATTCATACAGTCTAAGGAAAAGTGGGAGTTAAGAAATTGTCTAAAATTGCTAAGTTTCATTAGGCCAAGTGGGAATAGAGAAATTACAATTAGTTAAATTAGGGGATGGATCTGAAAATTGGTAGTATTTAATGTTGTTGCAAGTGACATGTTGGAGGAAAATAAATGGATGGATTTGGAAGTTCACATACAACTCATGTATGTGATCATTTCTTAGATATCTATCAAATGTTCAAAAGGGGGGAAAAAAAAAACGGAAAGAAAATTGTCCAAAGGAATGCCATTGTTAGGTCTAGTTGCTCATGTGAACAGGTACTTCATGACACACATGCCATCAATTCCCATTTGTCTAAGATCTGGAGCATTCACCATGTAGGGATCACATGTGGGACCAGCCCAGATCCGACCCATGACTCTCATGGATCAGCTATGAATACTCCTATACGCAGACCCAATCCATTAAATAAATAGGCCCGACCTGACCAAAACTCAGACCTAAACCTGGATTTTAACAAGTGGGGTTTAGGGCAAAAAAATAAATGGGTCAGGTCTGAGATTCCCCTCCACCCACCCATTTGCAACCCTACACACATATAGAAAGACAATGATCCACTAGAGAAAACCGTGAGTTTTGGCTAGACTCAGAGACTCCTCGTATGCCCAGGCTAAACTTTGGAATTATAGGAGAGCTTTGTCATCTACGCTAATATGACTATTAGGCATCACCAATGTTTTAAATATCGACGATATCGGCCAATATTTCTCACGATATTATCTTATATCACACTTGTGCGATACGAAACACACAACTAGTGTCGATATATCCCACATGTTCAATCCAATGAGCATTTTCAATTACCGATCCCTTCTTTTTTTAAATTATGCTAAATCGGTGTCAAATGGTTATAAATCCATTGGTTCTTCATGTTCTATATATATTTGAAATTTTCTTTCAACCAGCTATCAATTAAGACTAATTTCGAAGCATTTAGGAGTATTTGATGAAATGATCATCACATACACTCTAATTTTGAAATTTGAGTGTAGGCGGATCCGATTTAGGGAAAATTGGGAAATTTTCAAAATTTCCCCAATTTCTCCATAATTGCTTGCAATGTTGCACTCCAAACATGGAACCAAGCATGTGTGAGGGTTGATCTACTGATTTGTTAAGTCCTTGTCACTTTTCAGAAAATAGAAATCATTTTTAAGTAAAAATTATTAAAATATTATTTTTTTTCGAAGTTTCCCTTTAACCAGCTGTCAATTGAGACTAATTTCGAAGTATTTAGGAGCGTTTGATGAAATAATCATCACATACACTCTAAATATTATGCATTCAGTTTGAATATAGTTGCATTAGTTAAGTCAAACAATGCATAGCTTAGTACCTTATACAAAGGAAACCTATTATCTACACTTCTTTTTTTAGATGTTATGTTTTAAAAGTGTATTAAGGTGTTTTTTTTTTTTTTTTTTTTGTAACAATCCCTGAAGTTTCATTGAAAAATTCAACCATTTCCCTAATGTTTGCCCATGTACCCCACTTAAAAGTGTTCGCATTTCTGAATCGCATTTACACCCATACTAGCTAGATCGAGCTAGACTTAAGGCCGATATGCACTTCCCTATGACGCCTATCCACTTAAGGTAGAACATAATAGAGTCAAAAATTAAAACTTTTCCCGGGAAGATTTCTAACTCCTAAGAGAGGTTACACCTTTCCCTTTTTCCCCCTCAAACTTGTGCTCTGCATTTTTCATTGATAAATGAGCTATATACAGCCATTAACATGATATACAAGACTTCATATGACAAAAAGTAGAACGACTCAGCACTATCATAATGAGGCATGCTGACTCATCCATTTACAAGAGTTGTCAGCAAGACGTAAATGTCATGATGACTCATGTATATACATGACTTGATAAGACACCACTACAAGACAAACATACATGACACCTTATAACAAAACAAACGACATCTCATTACTACCATGATGACACTATACATTACTCATAACAGGACAAACTTCTAAGAAGATAAAAATAAGAACATTGGCTTTATGATGAGATTTTCCACTATCTCTATAATGGATATTCTCCACAGGCTTTAATTATTCTTCCTTATCTTCATGATGAGATTCTTCATCAATTACTTCCTTCTACTCTTCCTGGTGGAGCCAACAAAACCATTTTTGCCTTTTTCTTGCAACTTTTGCAATTTTTGGATTTTTTTTTTTTGTTAACTCTTCAATCTTCTGGAGGCTTGATGAAGTTTCATCATTGTCGTTGTCCTCGATTAGCTTTTCATCTTCGTAGCGTTTGATAATGCCATCATTTGTGAAGTTTATCCCTTGAAAATATCTACATAGGTGTTGTTCCCAGCTATCATTTGAATTTATGTCATGGAAATACTTAAGACAACATTAGCATAAAGCTGTCTCCTTGTTAAGAGGATGTCATCAAATATCCCCTTCTCTATTAGCCAGTAAATTATTTCTCCTTCAAATCTTGACCACTTAAGATTATTCACCAAACAACTAATTCTTCCCGATAAAGTTAGGGAAAAAAAAATAAAATCAACATTTAGGTATACTCCTTGTACTGAACTCAAATTAGGGAAAAGATTTCTAATTTTTTGGCAGAAGCTAATCGTTTTTGGGGAGTTTTTAATCACAATTATTTCCAATGTAAATTGCTTCCATTGGAATAGGGTTGAGATCTTACCACTTTTAATTCATGAGTTAAGAGTGTTTGGAAGATGATGATCTTTTCCTGGTACTCTTTCTATAGTGAAAGTATTGTGCTAATAAGAATTGCCACCATGCAAAACCTTTCTAACTTTGGACTGCTGATTAATTTTTTCTTCATGAGGCTCGCCAGATTAACTGAATCAATTCGAAGAATAAACTGTTCGACTATCAGCCGGGTGTGGAACATTTGAACTCCATTTACGGCTACAAAAATTTCTTTTTCTGCAGGCGAGTAATTAAGCTCAAAATTTTTTAATTGTCCACTTGCATAAGCGCAGATTTTTTTCTTTTTTTCGTTCTTTTTTCAGTAACACTGCTTCCCACGTTTTTAAGGAAGCATCTGTGGATAATACAAAGGGATCTTGATATGTTGGTTGTAACAGTGGGAGCTTCTTTACCAGCTGCTTAAGTTCAACAATTTCCTTTATTGCTTCTAGCGTCCACCTGCGTGGTTCTGATTTGATCGCCTATCGGAGCGATTTTGTTTTTTTGAAATATTAGGGATGAAGTCTTTAATGTAAATGACACATCTAAGGAACCATTGGCACCATAATTTGTCAATGAGTTTGACAGCAACATGGAATTTGCCTTTGGATGCTGAAAGACCAATTCCATGATCTTGGACTAATCACACAAATTCCTGTAAATTCTTCAGATGATCCTGCAGAGTGGTAGAGAATATGAGAAAATAATCTATATAATGGTGTCCATCCTCCTTTGGAATTGTGCGGGAGTGTTCTTTAATCCAAATTGCATGACTAGGCATTCAAATAGTCCATCTGACGTTGAAAAAGTTGTCTTGTGGATATATTCTTCCTCAATCCTTATCTGACGATAGCCTGATTTGCAGTCGAATTTTGAGAATATCATCTTTTCTGCTACCTGCTGTATCAATTCTTCTCCGTTTGGCATTGACCATTTGATATCCACTATAACATTGTTTAGAGGGATATAATTTATCACCATTCACTTTTCCTCTCTTCTGCTCATTGTGATTGCGGACCAAGAAGCTTGAACACAAGTAATTAGACTGGGATGGTCCAATTAGTCCTTTCAGCAGCTCCTGAACTCGTTCATGAAGTTCCTGTTCATCTTCTTTATTATGCTTGCTTTGCACAGGAATATTGTGTAATCTTGGGATATGGGCTTTTGGAGACTCAAAATCCTACTTTTCTTGTGTATGTTCTATATAGCACTTTTCTAGCATCCTTGTTAGTTCAACAACAGATGAAACATAAGGGTATGCAGTAACACCATGTCTTTTCTGACCATCCTTGGCCCCAGGCTATCAAGTGTGACAATGCCTAGACCTGCATCATTGCCACCATTGCTGAGTTGGACATAGCCGGCACTAATTACTCTTGTCATTTAGCAGGATGGGAGCATTAATGCATAATAACTTAATTGACAACTTCCATTCATTGTCTCCACTATATTTCCTCTTAGAAAATTAATGCAGGAGCATTTTCACACTGGGCTCAAGTGGGGTCGCCTGTTGGATGCAGGGGCACACTTGGGGTGGGTGACCCATGTGATTTGGGGCCCACGAAGGTGGTTCGGCTGAGGTCCTAACCCATGAGATGTGGGGCCTAGGCTATGAGATAAAGGGATTAATTCGCCATACTCTAACAGTTCGAGCTTTTAGAGCAAGTGGTTAATTGTCCTGCATCAAATTGGTATCAGAGCGGGAGGTCTCATGTTCGAGACTCCTCACCGGGGGTGATTAACGCAGGAGCATTTTCACACTGGGCTCAAGTGGGGTCGCCTGTTGGATGCAGGGGCACACTTGGGGTGGGTGACCCATGCGATTTGGGGCCCACGGGGGAGGTCTCGTGTTCGAGACTCCTTACCAGGGGTGATTAATGTGCATTTCACACCGGGCTCGAGTGGAGTAGCCCGTGAGATGCGGGGACACACTCGGGGTGGGCGGCCCATGTGATTTGGGGCCCACGAAGGTGGTTCGGCTGAGGTCCTAACCCATGAGATGTGGGGCCTGGGCTATGAGATAAAGGGATTAATTCGCCATACTCTAACAGTTCGAGCTTTTAGAGCAAGTGGTTAATTGTCCTGCATCAAAAATAAAGCCAATTGTCTCACATTTCTTTTTTGCAAAAAATTATGTTAGCGCCGCCCGTATCAAGAAACATGTCACATTTCTTCCGTTTGGTAGCACCGTCTACAGCTAATTTTGCAGGAATAAGGATATTATTGTGGGTACATACCATTTTCTTGATCTGATGTACCTGTGTTGGCTGGAGATTATGATTTTGAAATGTTTCAAAGTGACTATTAAAATTTCTTTTATAATCTCCTTAGAAACTTGGCATCACTACTTTCAAACGGACTTCTTCATTTTCTTCCCAGTGTTCGAAGTATAGGTATCGCCGGCCAGGGATACGGAAACAATATCGATATCGCCGATAATATCACTGATAACCAGAAATGTGGAGAAACATAGGGAAAATGGTAGAATTTTCAACGAAACTTCAGGAGATGTTAAAATGTATATATTTGCATATTCAGAAATAAAAAAAATTACAAAAAGAATGCATACATAACAAGTTTTCATTTAATGGGGCCTTAAAAGCATGTGTTGTTGTAAGAAATCAATCCAACCATCCCATCCAGCCTATTTAACCATCCAACCTTCCATCCAAACATCCATCAATATTGCAAAATATCGACAATACATGATATTTTACCAAGAAATCATCAATAATTGGAAAGGAAATGAAAGATTGTAGTCTCAATATCGCTCATGTTGTAATATCAATAATATCGAGATATTATTAATGACAAATTGAACACTACATGCAACCATGTGCCCCTAAAAAAATGAAATTAAAATTTTTCTAATAAACAAAAATTTGATGATATCAATACGTTGGTGATATTATTGAAATATCTTCGATACACTTATGATACAAGCATTACCTAGAATTTACATAGTAAAAAATATTGGTGATACATTGACGATATTGATGCATTGGCAATACAAGCGACACCTATAATTTACATAGTTGAAAATATTGGTGATTACATTAGCGATATTGATACGTTGGCAATACTTAGCTATACATTACTAATACCTGGAATTTCTGATACTGCCGCATTATCAGTATCACTACCAGTGTTATCGGTATTGCTGAGTTGGAGATAAAGATAATATCGGAGATATTTAGAACATTGTCTCTTCCTATGCCGAGGATGCTGATAAAGTTATTGATGTTTGCCCTTCATAAATTTTGAACAGACAATCATCATTGGTGCAGGTTGCCTTGTTCGAGCTATCTCCCTTCATCACTGCCGGAGTGTGCGTGCATCATCTTTTGATGACATTGGTGATTCTTCTAAGCTGCTTTCTTCTGTTGTGGCTTCACATACTGATTCGATTGTAGGAAAGCTTTCCTATTATGGATCCGTAATATGCATCGAAGAGTTTGCTAGAATTTGCTTGCTTGCAGAACTTGCTCCTTGTGGCGCTTGCTCACTTGTGTTTATCATCAAGGATGCTTTCATTTATTGGAGAAGAAATTCATCTACTTCATCATAAATTGGAAAATTTCCTCTTTTGATTTCTTTGCAAAGCTTGTACCAACGCATCTTCTTCGACTCTTCAGAAGATGGGTTTAGTGTAACGACCCGTAAATTTCCGTACAAGGGTTCGAGTATCACCTCGACCAGAAATCACTTAGGGTTAAATCCTTTAGAAATTTAATAAAGTTAACTAAGTACTAAACTAGATTAGCCATGAAATCCGTTGGAATCGCTTTAAATACGATCTGCAAGACCCAAAACTTGTAGAATCATTGACGCTAGGTTACCCTAAAGTTTAGAATCAAACTCATTACCCGACCGCTCTCGGGAACGAATTGAAACTCCGTATCAGGTCTAGACCGCACATCGGGAGTTCGAATAATACGAAGTTAAGGAATCAGGACCGCCTCGCTGGGCTTGACAACCATCTCGGAAATCAAGTCCAGACAGTGTCCTACGGCCGTTCGCTCGAGTCCGGAGCGAGAGAGTGTGAAAACCTTTGTTTTCTTTATAAAATAAATATCTTGAATAGTGATCTGGCACGTATCGCTTGCGTACATTTTATAAGCAACCAGACCGTCAGAATCTGACCCAAATACACCCTCGGATCAGGAAAAATTTCGGGAACATTTACATGTACTTGGAATTTCAGATCGAGGCCCACTGACCGTTGAACTGAAAATGGTCCGCCATGCGTGATATGGGATTCCGACCGAGACGAAAATATAACCCCACGTAGATCCAAGGTTAGAGAGCTTAAGTCCGACGTTTGGCTCAAGGAGGGCCGCCAGAAACCCTCTTTTGAGCTGGAACAACGCCGATTTGCTTATAATATAAGTATACCTTGAACATAAGTCTATTCCGGAGAGTTTTTATGCTATATAAGGACCTTAGGGCAGTATCTCTCACAGCCATACGAATTTGGAATAAAACCCTAAGGAGAAGAGGGAAAAAGAGAGAGAAAGCTTGAGATTTGTGGGAGAATCTTCCTCCTGTTTTCAACCATCACACGGGCTGCACCACCCCTTCCTTGACGTTTTCCCGGCGATACCGACTCCGTTTTAAGGTAAGAAACCCTAACCCTAGATCTGTTTGGGAGCGTGAAGGTTATAAGTTATGAAATAGCTAACCGGTTTCGTTCTTTAGGCTACAAATTCGCCGGATACAGAAGCCTAACGAACCTAGCTGATTCGTTGCAATCCTAAGGTGTAAGGTGAGGACTTTAGGTGTATAGGTTACGGTTTTCAACGCTTTTAATGTCAGATAATGATAGATTCATGATCTGCATGTATTTGCACATGTACAAAGTGCTTTCCGTTTCCTGTTTCGATTAAAGATGCAAAATATGGAATTTTACATACTCTAGGTATACGTAGAAATACCGTATACGTACACATTTTGGAAATGTGTTGGCCATGATTAATTGTTGTATGATTATATAGTACATGGATAAAATACCTATTTGGCGAAAGGAATCGCCGTGATGTTTGCTTGTATACACTATGTATGTTGAAATTGTGTATTCTAGAAAATACCGCATATGTATAAATTTTGGAGATGTAATTGTCATGATTAATTGCTGTGTGAATATGATATATACAGATAAAATACTAGTTTGGTGAAAGGACAGCCCTAATACATATTTCACTAACATACGTCATGTATGTTGAAATAGTGCACTCTAAGTGTTTGTGAAATTGCTTGTGGGTGTAAGTGCTTAGATGTTAGTGCCTTAGGTAGGTGCTAAGATGGAGTTCTCAACTACCTTAGAGTCACGTATGATTCCCTCCATGTGGCTGTTTACTCTAACCACTCACTTATGAAATATATGTATTTATATCCCTATTTGTATAGTGCTCTATAACATGCTTTTTAACATGCTTTGTAACTTGTTCCATAACATGCTTTATAATATGCTTTATGACATGCTTGCTAGTGTGCTTGAGTTACTTTGTTTATCATGCTTACTCCACATGTTATGGTTGAGAATTGATTGAGCTTGGGACTATGTCCATAGTCCAGACATCCGGTACCAGACTTGAGATCGTGGTTGAGATCCATCTCGCCACACCTGATGTGTTTGGCGAACCCGTGTCGTACTTCGGTTGGCGATAGTGGTTGGCCACACGAAGTGCTTCTGCGCTTCATATCGCTCAACTTGTTGTGCGCTCGAGCTAGCCGAGCACGTCAAGTAACCCGTGAGTCTTATGTATGTTCACCATGTTTGGTCGCAAATGCTTGAACCTAGGGTACCAAACTTACCAGTGAGAATCCCGTTAACCATGGTACCTCGATCCGCTAAAACTCATGAGCCGGGCATGGTGGCATGGGACACCGTGGTTTACCTGTCGGCCTACGCTCGGGCCACGTGCCTCCCCGTAGTAACCAGTGAGCAACCAAACTCGTGAGCCGATTATGGTGGTATGGGACACTATATTCGTGCTGTCGGCCTATATTGATAAGGTGATGGGAGAGCGGTGCAACCTTTGTGCGTAACAGCCCTGGCAGCCCTTTGTAGTGACCTCGAGCATACTCTGAAATCGCAGTGCGCCTTAGGGTTTGCCGCAGCAGTATATAGAGTATAAACTAGGCCTGTTTCTGTATTGTGATGAATCGTTTAAGGGGTGATGGGGGAGTGGTGTAACCTTTGTGCGTAACAACCCTGGCAGCCTCTGCAGTGACCTAGAAATTAGATCATCGTCTGATATTAACTAGGACTGACGATCCTAGAATGGATCATGTTTGGGAATGATACAAGGGAGGTACCTTAGTTTCCCAATCCTGCTGTTTGAAATGGACTAATTAAAAACTCGGTAATCATGCTCATCATGCATTGCATGTGCCTGGAAGATGTGGAGCACTGAGGGATGAAAGCATGCCGCGAGCGTGAGATGGTGTCGCATGAGGGAGTATGTCAGTGAGGGCATCCATCATACCTGCATCCATACTTGCATTAATAAGAGTAGCTAGGAGTGTTTGATTTTACTGCTTTATCGTTACTGCTTGACTGTGTTGATAACATGTTAACCTATGCTTTATTGTTCCACTGAGTTAGCTACTCACTCCCACGTTACGGGACGGTGTTGCGCACACCAACCAGACTGTCTCAGGTTTAGACGAGCCGACGACTCAGGAGGCGGAGCCTGATTATGACGAGGACCAGGAGTTCTCTTATATGCAGTACTATGGCGCCTTCGACTAGGCTGCCGGACTGACGAGATTTGCAGGGATCACCTCTTAGATTATTTTTGACATTTTGTTCACAAAACAAACATATGTATATGGTAACTCAGATAGATTCATACTCTGGAGAACAAAAATGATTTTTGTTTCATTACGTACATGTATATGTAGTTCAGTCTTCCGCTTGCCTTTATACGAATGATCTGAAGTATGAATTACTATTTTTGGTATAATCTCACTCATGTTATTGTTCTAACACAGACAACATTTAATCAGCATTATTTATGTTGCATAAGTGATGCGTTGGAACTCGGGAGTTGAGTTACACTCGACCCCCGATTTTCAGGGCGTTACATTTAGCTTCTCCATCTTCTCCCATCACAAGGTCAAGGTGAAGGAGAGTGTATATGCTTCCTACAACACTGATGAAATATGCTCCCCATTTTTAAGAAATATTTCATTGGAAATGAACTCTCTGCTTCCCATCCCTCATATGATTTCTTTTTTATTATAATAGGGTATAGGAGAATAGAGTGGATTGAACATGTCATAATCATAGAAAACTGTGATAAATTCTCTAAAAGCACTGTGGAAGATAAAGCTTTTGAGGGGGATTTGAGTTTTCCATTAAAAATAAAAAATCAAAATCAAAAGACTCTAGGTGAAACCCAACAACTAAATTGGACTTGACCCAAAGACTCGAATATTGATTCACAAAGGGCAAATGGACTCTTGTAAATTTTTGGTTTTTTCTTTTTTAACACTTTTTAGAAATAAACTCAAGGATTAACACACAAACAATAAGCACTCTTCTTTTTTCTCTTTTTCTAATCGAAGGACTCTTAAGTAGAATTCAAAACTAAAGGGAACTTAACTCACAAAACAAAAGACAAGAAAACTCTTTTGGGATTTTGTGTCTCTATTTAAGAAAACAATGATACTTGGCTTAACTTGATAGAGGTATCACTAATTAGAGAGAAAAGCAAAAAAAAAAAAAAAAAAAAAAAAAAAAAGGAGACTAGTGAACGAATGATTAACATGCAAAGAACATACCGTGGGTTGCTCCAATTGAACAGAGGTGCATGAGCTCCTAGGAGGATCCTAGGCAGATGCCATTTTCCACTCTGGTAATGAACTCAACATAGCAATGAACAGTGGTAAGAAAAGAGGACTTTAACCTAGTTTGTTCTCCAAGTGCAGGTCCTCTTTCGGTATAATTATTCATTGTTGTGTTGAGTTCATTACCAGAGTGGAGAGTGGCCTCTTGATGCAGGACAATTAACCACATGCTCTAAAAGCTCGAACCGATAGAGCGTGGCAAATCAATCCCTTTATCTCATAGCCCAGGTCCCAGGTCCCATGGGTTAGGACATCAGCCGAACCCCCCTCGTGGGCCAAATTCACATGGGTTCCGCTTCACACGATCCACCTGCCTCACACGGGCCGCCCACCCCGAGTGTGCCCCTACATCCCACGAGCCACCCCACTCGAGCCCGGTATGAAAATGCCCCTACATTAATCACCCCCGGTGAGGAGTCTCGAACAGAAAACATCCCACTCTAATACCACTTTAATGCAGGACAACTAACCACTTGCTCTAAAAGCTCGAACTGATAGAGCATGGCAAATCAATCCCTTTATCTCATAGCCCAGGTCTCACATCCCATGGGATAGGACATCGGTCGAACCCTCCTCGTGGGCCCTACTTCACATGGTTCCGCTTCACACGAGCCACCCGCCTCACACGGGCCGCCCACCACGAGTGTGCCCCTCCATCCCACAGGCCACCCCACTCGAGCCCGGTGCCCGGTGTGAAAATGTCCCTGCATTACCTCTGTCTAGGGATCTTCCTAGGAATTCATGCACCTCTGTTCAATCAAAGCATCCTACGGTATGTTGTTTGCATGCCATTCCTTCATTAATTTATCTCTTTTGTTTCTTTGCTTTTCACTCTGATCAGTGATACACTTATCAAGTTAAGCCAAGTCCCTTACTTCTTAGTTAACTATCATTTAAAAATTTTAAAAAAAAAAAAAAAAAATAGTCACAAAAATCGCAAAAAGAGTTTTCTTCACTTTTATTTTGTGGATCAAGTTCCATTTAGTTTTTTAATGTATTTAAAGTCCTTTGATAATAATTGGAAAAAAAAAAAGAAAAAAGAGTCTGCTTATTGTCTACGGGTTAGTCCTTGATTTATTTCTAAAGTGTCAGAAAAAATCTCAAAATTTTCCAAGTCCATTTGCCCTCTGCAAGTCAGTATTTAAGTCCTTGAGTCAAGTCTAGTTTAGTTATTGATTGTTGAATCTCAACAAAAAAAAAAAAAAAAAAAAAAAAAAAAAAAAAAAAAAAAAAACATCTGCGAAAAGCATCAAGTGCCAAGGCATTCAAAAAATGACTTTAACCATGTTGATCAAAATGCTTCGTAGAGAGAGCGTCCTATCATGTTCAAGTAACATACTTGTCCATCCAGATCTAGAACCTGGAGCTAAATCAACTAAAACCTTCATTTGTAGAGTTTCATTGTTGAAAAAAGGGTATGTACTCCATAATAAATCCTTTCGAGTTGAAGATCGTTACGGAAAGCATATTCCACAAAGAAGAATGGAGAGTTAGTATGCTAATGATGATAAAACCATTGCGATCTCACTGAAGAAATACTTATGAGATAGATTACATTGATCCTGTTCCATTTCCAAGGGAGATGCCTTAATTATCTCCTTGGGAAGAATTATGAGTCATGGGCAAGACATCCCTTCCCAATTGAAAAAAATTGTTCAATGGGTTTGCTTCTTCATCAACAAAGAAGGAGACGAATTCTTTTGTCTCTCTCACTTTGAGCCCACTAAATATAGTAGAAATTTGTTCATTCCAATGTTCAAACGATCAACGGAAATTAGGATCCTTAGCCCGTCTAAAGAGAAAAACTATCTTCATGTCGTTCACACCAGAATCGACGGCACAACCTGAGAAGATTTCCGAACCCCCAGAAGGCAATCATGAGCAGTTCATTCCAGCTGAATCATGGGATCAGGACACAAGCCGAAGGTCTTTGAAGGATGGGCTTCATAACCATCTTGGCATCTACCACAAATAGACTAGTAGTCACCCCTAAGATTTGACAAAGAGCGGGTCATGATGGATGGAGAATGGTATGCACTGAACAACTGATGTTACTCGCAAGATCCTTGGCCATCATCCTCGGATCTTAACAATGAGATAATTCCAGAAGAAAACACATTAGAAGAATTTCATCAGAGTTTGCAAATAAAAATGATAAACTCTTTTCCTACTAGGCATTCTTCTATTATTGAATGATCCTCCTCATCTAGTTCATTATCCTTAATTCATCAATCCATACTGGAAAAGGAAGCTTGTATAGACCAAGAAGGTAATTCCAGTGGTAAAAAATGAAGAAATCTACCAAATTTCCTCCCTAATGAACCTTTAAAAAAACTAGCAAGCAAGTGAAGCAAACAAAGAAACAGAAAAGAAAAACCTGAAAACAACTAACAAAAGAAAGGAAAAGAAATCGCAAAAAACAACTCGAAACAAAAGCGGAAGAACATTATCCCAAAAGAGAAGATTTAAAGAGCTATTGCTAAAGGTGAGGGCGAGAGACCAATCTTTCATATCCCGGAAAAGGAGGTTTGCAACCCTAGCAGTAGAGAAGAGTCTCGAAAGCAGCATTGATTCCTCTCACTCTCCAAATAGCCCAACAAGTGCCCAAAGCTGCTAGAAGCCAAAGAGCAAAGAGCTCTTTTCCGACCCTTGAACCATGCCACTTGCCAGGCAAGGAGGCATTGAATCGAATTAGGAATAACCTAATGGTGCTAAAATTTGAGCAGAACGGAGGTCCACACTTTTTTTGGGAAAAGGACAATGCAAGAAAAGGTGATTAATGGATTCAATGTTGGCATAGCATAGAAAACAAACATTGGGGATCGTCGTTTCGAGTAGATGCAGTTTGTCAACAGTGAGGGTCCTCCCTCTTGCGAGCAACCAAATGAAAGTTCCCACCTTGGGGGGAGCAAATAACGCTTGGCTAAACGAAGGGAAGGCCATTGGTGAGTTCAAATGAGGAGTGCTGATGTGGTGCAAGAAGGATTTGCAAGAAAACTGCCAGAAGAGGACAAGGACCAAGAGAAGTCCTCCATTCCTGCAGAAGACTGGATATCCAAAAAAGCTTTAGGAGGTCCAAGAAGGCTTCAGATTCTAGCTCCGAAAGACCTCTTCTACAAGGCGGACACCAAATTCTTGATCCAACAAAGGAATAGCAATCAACAACTAAAATGGAGAGATTAAGAGAAAGGTTGGCCGTGCCAGGGAAAATAGAAGCAAGAGTTATCTGAGATCTATCGGTCGAGCCAGAATCTAATTCTGGACCCATTCCCCAAGCCCAAAGAGACACCCTCCCAGAAATGGGATTTAAGACTAGAAATGGCTTTCCAAACAGAGGACGCTCTATAGATAGATGAGCCCGTAGTAAACAATCCTCTTCCACCCCATATTTAGCAGCAACGATTTCTCTTCACCAAGATCCTTCCTCTGTCCCGAAACGCCAAAGCCATTTTTGCCAATGAAGATGAATTAACATCAACCAAGACTCTAATACCCGCACCCCCTTCCAAATAGGACCTACAAACCTTAGACCAACTTAGGAGATGATACTTGTGGTTATCAGAATTACCATTCCACAAAAAGTCCCATGCGAGCTGTCGAATTTGCTTAAAATAAACTTTGGACAACGGAACAGATAGAGATAGTAGGAGGAGAGGTTAGACAAGGAGGCTTTAACCAAGGTGAGCCTCCCTCCAATAGACAGATAACAATATTTCTCGGGAGAGAATTTCCGCTCCATTCTTTCTAAGACCACGTCCCATAGGTGGTTGGGAGACTTGCCAATACATGGGGGGGGGGGGGGGGGGGGGGGGGGGGGGGGGGGGGGGGGGGGGGGGGGGGTGCACCCAAATAAGAGAAGGGGAAGGAGCCAACTTTACACCCAAACATCTCCACAAAGCTAGAAAGAGAAGAGGAAGATATGTTAATGCCAAGCATTTCGTTTTTGAAAAGATTATATTTGAGACGAGAAATAGTTTCAAAACAGCAAACTACCATCCTCATATTAGACACGACGGATGTAGAGGCCTCACCAAAAAGCAAGCCTCATTTGCAAATTGAATATGCAAGACAGAGTGGCTGGCATGGGCCACTTTAAAACCACTAAAGAGATCGATGGATTCCTCTCTTTTCAACATACAACTGAAACCAACCAATGCGATAACAAAGAGAAAGGGAGAAAGAGGGCCTCCCTGTCTGAGACCCCTAGAGGAGGTGAAGAAACCTTTCAGAGAATCATTAATTAGCACAGAAAAGGAAACAGAAGATAAATAGGATCGAATCCATTTATGTCAGGTTTTGCCAAAACCATATCTACTCGACAAGTAGTCTAGGGAGTCCCAATCTACATAGTCACACCCCTTTTCAATATCTAGCTTGCAAACCAAAACACCCAAACCTTCTTTGTAACGAGAATCAATGCATTCATGGGCTAACAAAGGGAAATCTAGGATTTACCAATTAGCCAAAAAGGCACCTTTTTTTTTTTTTTTGAAGACACAGGGTGTCCCCACCTCTTTTTGAAGTGAGACTAATCCATGCGGATACACGCAATCACCCACAACCACGTGTATCGGGTAAAGCCGAGGAGGGGAATCGAACCCTCACCTATAGGGAGCAAACCTACGATGAAGACCATTCGCCCAAACCTCGCAGGGTAGCCAAAAAGGCACCTTGGGCTTCTAAAATTATTTTTAGAACGCGCGGGAGAGCCTGATAGCTAAGATTTGCGAAAGGATTTTGTACGAGGCACCTAAGAGGCTAATAGGCCCGAAATCCTTATGGCCAATAGCTCCATTGACCTTGGAGATCAAAGTAATGAAAGAAGCCCCCATGGCTCTAGAGAGAGAACTAGATCTAAAGAATTCTTAAATAAATTCTACCACATCCTTTTTAATAACATCCCATAAGATTTGGAAAAGCGCTAGGGGAAACCCGTCAAGACCTAGAGACTTATCACTGCCTACGAGAAAACTGCATATTTGATTTCTTCCTCTGAGAAAAGGGCTTCAAGAGATATGCTTCCTTAGTAGAGATAACAGGGAAGTCCAGATTTTCCAATCTAGGCCTCTGACAACTCTCAGTAGAAACCAAAGAGTAGAAGGAGATTACGTGCTTGATTACCTGCTGATGATCCTCTACTTTACAATCATTGATAGTGGCGCTACTTATCTTGTTCGATTGAGCTCTAGCGCTGGCTATGGCATGAAAGTAGCTCGTGTTTTTGTCTCTAGCTTCCAACCAAATGGCCCGGGATCTTTGCCTACATTTGATCTCCAGCTACCAAACCAATCTAACGTAATTAACTTGGAGGGAACCCCGAACCAATCTGCCTTATTTTAGTAAACATGATAAAGAAAGATGGGAAAAATAAGGATATCATAATGTCCATATTGGACAAATTGATGTACTTGCTCATCCGCAGTTTAATTATGAGTTAAACGCCAAATATCTAGTATCATTACTAGATATTAGACATGAAAATTGGGAAAAAGCATTAATATGTCAGTTTAAGGGTAAGTTAGATAAAGATAGTTTCTGTTCTATATAGCTAAAATTTTCCTTGTCTTTACAGGATAGGTTTCTTACCAAATCTTTCATCATTTGCATAAATAAAGACATTAATTTGTTACCAGGATCAGTTTACACTACAATCACATCTACATGTCTTCAATTTAACCAATAGTGTGTTGACAAATTCTAGATTAGATTATGGTGTACATATTCCCAGGAATAATTAGCATATTTATGAATTAGGACCATTGTTTAGAATATCCCCAATATTATTGAAATATCCCCACCCAATATTATTCATATCTCTAGCTCGGCGATACCCATAACACTGGTAGCGATACCGATGACACTGGTAGTCTCAGAAATTCCATGTATCAACAATGTATCACTAAGTATATCACCAATGCATGCGATATCGCCAATATTTTCAACAGTGTAAATTCCAAGTGTCGCTTGTATCGCCGATGTATCGATATCACCAATATTCAACTGTATAAATTCCAGGTGTCACTTGTATTACCAGTGTGTTGGAAATATTTCGATAATATCACTAATGTATTGTTATCGTCAAATTTTGTTTATAAAAAATTTAAAAAAAAAAAAAAAAAAAAAAAATCATTTCCATTTTTTTATGGGTGTGCATGGTTGCATGCAGTGTTCAAATTGTCGATGGTAATCAGTCTTGTTAAAATCCTACGATTTACGATTTTAGTCGAATCATAAGAAAAATTATTTGAATCCCACCTTTCAATCCCTTTTTATATGAATCCTACGATTTACGATTCAAATCCTGATTTACGATTCAAATTATAATGTTATCTTCTATTTTAAGCTTCATGTGGCTTTCATTTTATGTTTTTAAATTGGTGGGGCTTTAAGAATCACTTAGAAAAAGCCTTTTAAAAAATTAAAAATTAAAAAAAAAAATTAAAAAATTAAAAATTAAAAATTAAAAAAAAAAAGGAAGAAGAAGAAGAGGGAATCAGTTAGAAAAGGTAGATTATTTTATTTTGTTCTTTATAAGAGATTAAATTATATATATTTTCTTCAAAGTTAAATCGTAGAGCTCTATTTTAATGATTTCATACTTCTTAATTGTTCGAAACACCAAATTGATGTATGACTTATCTAGAATGTTTTTATGGATGGTTACGATCAAATGATGGTTAGAAATCAAAATATCTTTTTTCATCGGTCTACAGAATCAAATGCCGCTTTTCAATGTGATTCTACATTCAAGCAAGGTAATAAGAACATAAATTATTAAAGGATCCTTGTATGTTTTTAAGAACATAAATTATTAAATGGTCCTAATATGTTTTTAAGGAAAATTTCTTGAAAGACTTCAAGATAAAAAATCCTTTAACACTATCCTAACATGGTATTACTTGGTGCATATCGATGGCAAAAGGATGATTGCTGAGTTTTTAATTATTTTTTCTGATTTATTTATATTTTTCATATTTTTAAGAAGATCATAAAAAATCTTCCGATTTATGATTCGATGCAATTCAACCTCTATTACGATACGATAACGATTTTGACAACATTGATGTAGGCTACTAAATACTAATATAGTAATACACTAGTTCTATATACGTTGATCTAATTGCCATTGTGGCACTAATCACCACCGTCATCAGAGTTGTCTCCTTCTTCAACGTATTCTTCATATAGATATGAATATCAAAATCTATCGGTCGACACGGCTGTATTGTATCTGTATCGACACGAGACAATACGCGATACAGGGTCGTATTGGCCCGATACGAAAAAAATTGACTTGTATAGGCCTATATCGACTTGTATCGGCTCATACACCTATAAAAGCCCAATTTTGATTTTTTTTTTTTTTTTTTTTCACTCGTGTCTCTTCTTTATTTGGTAAAAACCATCAAAGAAACTTAAAAAGTCAATTAAAGCTAGATCTAGACCTATTTCGGGATCAAAACAAATGACTTGAATGAAACTCAACAAATCGAAGTAAAGTGGACCATTATGGGAAAAATTGGAAAGAATGGTAAACATTCACTTTCTTTTTGATATTTTCTTCTTTTGTTATATTTCAATGTAATGGGCCCTAGTTCACCAAATCATGCTTGATTTGTGTTCAATTAGGGCCCATTTAGTTGACCTGTAACAAGTCAAACCGACAGATAACATTCTCATCAAAGAATGGTCTGATACACCATCATATTCATTCAAAAAAAAAAAAAAAAAAAAAAAAAAAAAAAAACAAAACAAATTGATTCTTGAATATCTTATTATTCTCCTTTTTTCCTGATGTTTCTTAATTATTTGGCTTTTAAAAAAAAAAAAAAAAAAAAAAAAAAACTGACCGATACAAGCTGATATGGCCCTAATATCGATACATGACGTCGTATCGTAGCATTTTTCCACCAGATCGATACACCAACCGATACCGACATTCAGAACTATGATAATTCATCTTCTTCTGTTTCTTCATCATTTCTTCGCACTAGTACTTCATCCATATCTAATAATTGATCTTAATCATCTCCTTTTTCTATCTCCTCAATCTCATCCACCACCTGACGACCACTGCTTGCCCCCCTCTTCTCTGCCTTCGAGTGAAAGTACTTTCTCTAAGTGTTGATCCGAATACAGTATCTTCGACTTGTGCCATGTTAAGTCATCGCCTACAAAGACCGCGTTCTGTCTCTACGAGCCACTTAATATTTGCATCCAAATCATTTAGGTAGATAGGATTATAAAAACCATGCCTTTCTAGCCTAACCTGGAATCGTTCTTGCAACTTCTGGTTATATTGGACGAAGGCCAAGTCATTGAACTTCTTTTGTTCAAGATGATTTCTTTTATTGGTATGAATCTTCATTAAAAAATGCATTAGCGATGCCTCATGGACGTCACTTTTCTCCCTAAGATTTAAGACTAAATTCAACATTAAGAAGTGAATTGTCAAACTTATTGCCTCCAACGTGCTCTAGTTGCGGTCGCAACTACTAGCAAAACACGTGAATCCAAGAATCTTCATGGCCAGCTTCTTTAGTGTTGGATCCTTCCTGTTCGGGTCCACTCTATAGGCAGCCCATCAGTCAATTGAAATTAACAATTTTAAGTAGGTTAGACCTTGTACATTTTAAGAAACTATTTCTAAGTTACCTATACCAAGTCACTAAGGCGTTCATACTTGGCAATTTCATAGTCTTATGCCTGATGACTTATTCTCTTGACAAAATACCCGCATTCTTCATATAGAAGTCCAGTAGAGCTGAAACCCTACCTTGTTCTTCTTTAGCTGGAACCATTCTTTCCAAGACATCAAGAAAGTCAACCATATGCGTCACTTCTACCTCTGTCTGATCAGTGGAAATGAAGATTAAGGCCAGATTAAGGATGTAGGTGGCCGAATACAATGGAGATGACATTTGGTTGTCACATCGCCTATTTATAATATCTAAAATAAGGTTGTAATCACGTTATTTATAGTTAAAGTGATCCATGATTTTGTTTCTAGCCCTCACCAATGCATCATAGATGTAACCTATTGGTGGCTTCACATCTCCGTCCACCAATCGCATCACAGTCACCAAGGGTTCCGACAATTTTAGTGCCTATAGCATTTATGTCGAAAAGGATTGAGAAATAATTGGTTGTCGTTTTGGCTTCCCTTCGTCCTTTTTTACCAAAGACCATTGTTCCAATCGACCAACACTACAAAGCTTCTAAGCTCGGCTTTGTTTGAAAACAATCTTTGGATGGAATCTCTTGATCTTTTTGAAGTTTTGTACTCTTGAAACTTGAATTGAAAAGGACTTGTTGGTCTTATAGTTGGAAAGAGGTTAGAGTAAGAGAGAAAATTGAGTAAAAGAGAGAAAGAGTGAGCTTCAGAATTGATAATAGTGAAAATAGAGGGATTTGAGTACCTATTCATAGGCAAAAGTTGCTGAAAACGCAAAAATAAAAAATAAAATAAAAATTTATGCAATCACATATGCTGTATGCAATTACATACATCGCATATGCGATCGCAAAATGTCGCACATGCACATATTCATGGATTGCATATGCCATGATGGCATATGCAATCCCATCGCAAATATGCAATGAGCACATATGCGATCGCATTTGACAACGTTGGTTGGTAGTTGGTACAAGTTGAAGGTTCTAAAATGGCAAGGGGAAGGCCCAAAAGCATGTGGGTGGAGATAGTAAGAAAAGACTCTATGGTTTACGGTCTAACTGAAGTTATGGCCCTTGATAGAGTGGAATGGCAGAACATGATTCATATAGCCAGCCCCAATTAGTTGAGATAGGCTTAGATGATGATGATGAAATAGATTTATGGGATTAGTACATAAAACATAAAGCTTGGATGTAGTTTTCTTATCCAAACAATCTCATTGGAAGTGTTGACCAAGTTTCTGTTTCTTGCTTTTATCAGCAACTATATTTCTTTTGACAAATTGTAAACCATGGTGCTTGATTTCTGTGCTAGTATACCTGTGAAACCTGAGAAACAAAAGAATGCCTCACAAGGATCAGAGTTGATGTATCTGATGGTCCAATTTCGACATTCCTCTTGTGGGTGTGTACAAGAAAAGGTCAGGGTCAACCCAAGTAGTCCAAGGCTGGATCCTTGAGGCTCTGTAACAAGGACATGCTGCTTTTTTATAATTAAATCATGCTGAGACCTGTCTCAGCCCACGTCTGACAATCCTGCACACAACTCTTATAAAAACTACTTATTATTATCGTTTACTTCGTCATAATTTACTTCAAATATAAAATGGATTTTCAGGTTTCTTTTCTTATTTACTTTTTGAATTTTACATATAAATTGCTAAAATACAGTATTAAACTAAAATAGCTTTATTATTTAACTAATTTTATGAACATATCAATGAATCTGACTTTTAAAAACAACCATGTCCATCACGTCATATCTGTGTCTGACACAACCTGTCTGCCTAAGCTAGATAGATTGGAGACATAACAAAGCATGCTAAGATAATATAATCTGATCAGTTCCTTGATGGAAACCACCCAAGAATACACTAGGAATTTAAGCATTTGATGGAATTCGATAACATAACATCCTGTAATGCTAGTAAACGAAGGCTACAAAATTTTGGAAGTGATGAACTAAATAAACAACAGAAATTATCATCGGCTTACCACAAACTGCAATCAGTGGGTCGGTCACAAGCAAGTAATTTATCCATACTGGAAAATAATTTCTGCATAACACAGACACAGGCTCAGACAGGAAAGAATAGACAGACAACCCAACCATAACAAATTGGAATACCACCTCCATTAATGTCTGTAATCAACAGTCTAAAGGTTCAACAAAAAAATGAATTTTGACCCCTATCTTCTAGTCCATTTTCATAAAAACCCCTCCCTTATTACTATTCCCAAATAAACCCCAATCTTTTATGCCATTCATCAAAGAAGCCCCGACTGTTAGTTTGCCATACGAACCACATACGAAACATTTACTGTATTTTGAGTATGACCAAAATGCCCACAGTTACTTACCAAGAAGATTTCAATTGTGAGCATCCAATAAAAGCTCTGGGGGGCTCACCCCATCGTCGAGGTGACATCTACTCCACCCATCAGTTTCATCAGCTCATGTTAGGACATGAGCCCAAAAAAAGGTAAATCCAAGACTCAAATTTGTTACAAAATAGGGAACAATGGGGATGTAACCCCCAATTCAAAAGGCTATTCCCACCGGGTTGAAGGGAAAAAACAAAGGCCATCTTGCTCCAAGGATGTTTCAATGGTGGGCATCTAATCCCCACCATTTCTTGTTGTCTAACCCACTTGGGTTTTGAACTGGCCTAAATTTTAGGACACATGTACTGGCACAATGGATGGACGGAGTGGATATCATACAGACATCACAGTGCACCACGACATTTCCATGCCTAACGGTCATTTCCTTAAGGGCATGTTCAGATAAGTAGCACCCAAGGGAAAAGAAGGACAAAAATAATAATAATAATGCAGTGGTGATTTCCATAAGACTATTGAAACGTGCAATCCAATTTTGAGTTCTTGTTTGTATAGCAAGCGGAAATCTCATATTCCTCCCACAATAATCACCCAGTTTCTTGTGCCAAGAATCCGGAATATGGAGAAGTGTAATAATTGCTTGGTGGAATCCACCTTTTTCTTTGTTATCCAAATAACACAAATCGTCACATCAAAGGAAACCTTTCCTTTTCCATTGTTTGGGATGCCATGGTCCCGTGGAATCCATGGTTTCCAACAAGGCCTGGGGGGAAGAGAGAGAGAGAGAGAGAGAGAAAGAGATCCCTCCCATCTTTTTCTCCTTGTGTGTGGTCCACCTCTGTGGATGGTGTGCGTCATCCTCGGCCCCTGCCAAAGGATTTGACGATGCTCTCTCGGCTCCTTCCACCTGAAATAGATCGGGGAGAGGCCTTTTGGATTAGAGGTTTGGCAACGACAATTTTATCACATGCAAAGCGTTCTGCAATCGTGATCACACCAAAGAAAAATCTCAACCATTCAAGTTTAGATCTTTGTATAGAAATCTAATGTTATAGTATACGAGATGTTCTTGAGATTGGATCCATGAAAAAACATTGAAAACTGCGTGTATCCGCTATGTTTACACCCTATGGATCCAACACCTCATGCAATGGAATGGATTTCAAGCAAGAAATTGATTTCCAAGGTGAAAAACAGAAGAAATTGGAGATGTCCAAATTTCTTCCATTTTTACTCTTTGAAATTATTCTAGTGTATAAACTATATGTTGATAAGTGTAGTATGATCGACACATTGGCTGGAGTTTTTCATTTCTATGGAAAAAAAAAAAAATTTGTTATTAAAATTAATTAAAAATGCTTTTCTTTTAAAAAAGTACATTATAACATAAATATGTAGGGTGTGACCTCTTGCAAATTTCTATTAAATAACTAAATAGATTGCTTTCAAATTTTAGTTAATTAAATTTTTATTATATTAATAAAAATATTTTTATTAAAATTTAGAAAAATATTTTTTTAAGGCAACAATCTTTATTAAACTAAAAGGCCGAGGCCGAAAGAATTACAAATCTAACTAGAAAGAGGAAAATAAAAGGATTCAACTACTATATTTAAGGCTATAGCCCACCTCATTACATTTGCTTTGGCCCTATTAAACACTACCTCTACCTAGTTGCTTTTGATTCTAAAGCATCGATTGTCCCGTTCCCCTCAAAAGAACCAAATTCCTGCCAACAATGTCTTAACCAAATTGTCTTCCCCACCTTTCCTTCCCCTCCCCCATGCCAAGCCCTCAGAAGACTCCCGATTGTGCCCAACAATACCCGCTAAACTCTAAGCAGTTAAAAGAAGTTGTCCCATAATCCTTTAGCAAAAGGACAGTGTATTAAGAGATGGTCCATTGTCTCCTCGCAATGCATACACGACACATACATTCGGGAGCATCACTATCTTTTTGTCAAATTATCAACTATGAGCACCTTCCTCCTCCCTACCAGCCACGCCAATGTTGCCATCTTGGATGGGGCGGAATAGCGCCATAAAAACGTTGTTTGGCTCACCTGACCTTCCAATGTAGCATTGTAAAATGATTTTGTAAAGAACCGGCCTGATTTTGGCCTATTCCACATCATAGAATCCTCTGTCCCCACTGAAGGGATAACGGAATGAAGCAAATCCAACAGCTTAAGCATCTCTTCTGCCTCTTCATCCAACAAATTCTTCAACAACCTACTCCCTCCATAAACTTGGGACTTAGCTTTGCCACTTTCTTACATATCATCGTTTGCCCTATATAACACTGATGCCTTGGTCCACCGCCTCCCTCCCTGAATCCCATGCTTCCTTTCTACCACCTCTCTCCATAGGTTCCCCTCTTCCAAACCGAACAACTAGATCCATTTCCCCATAATGACAAAATTCATTACCTTCCAACTTCCTGAAGCTAGCTCCCTTTTTCTAACAGTTTGCACACCTCCTCCCACCTCATAAGATGATATTTATGCTTCTCTTCTGCTCCTTGCCATAGAAAGTCCCACCTAATCTTTTCCAACCTATCCAATACCGTTTTCGAACATTTGAAAAGGAACATGAAATAAATTGGAAGATTGGACAATAGCGCCTTTATCAACATCAACCTACCTCCAAAGAATGACACTTGCTTTTCCATCTCAAAAGGTTTCACTCAAATCTCTAGACCACTGTATCCATCAAATGTTTGCTCGGTTTCCCAATACAAAGTAGAAGACCCAAATGAGTAGAAGGAAATGTGCTAGCTCGACATCCAAAGATACTCGCGTATCTGCTCACTTGCTCCTTTGATAATTGAATTCCTAATAATTCACCTTTAGCCTGGATACTACCTCAAAACTTATGATAATCTATCTCAAATTGTCCACCTTGGCCTCCTCCGCCTCACAAAATAGGATTGTGTCATCTGCATATTGTAAATGAGTGACTTGGAACTCTTGACTTATCAACCCCGAAACCTTCTATAAGTCTCGCAGCCATCCATCTATTGATCATCCTGCTTAATGTTTCCACCACTACCACAAACGGATATGGAGAAAGTGAATCCCCTTGCCGCAAACCTCAAGATGCCGAGAAGTAACCTTTCGGAGATCCATTTACCATAACCAAAAACTTGGCCGACCTAACCACCTTCTCAACTTCTTGCTACAACCCAGTTGTCCTAGCACATAATTGAGAAATTTCCAATTGACACGATCATATGACTTTTCAGTGTCTAGCTTGCGAATTATTCCTTTCTTCCACTTCATATGACAATAATCTATATATTAAATAAGTGATGGAAGACCTTACATATTTGTGTTATAAAAAATTACTGCCTATTTGAAATTTGTATTTAAAATATTCTAAAAATAGAAAGATTCAAAAAAAAAATGATATTAATTGATATTCTAACAGTTTAAGTAGCCTAAAATGTCGAGAGGAAGCCGAACATTGGTTAGGAACACAGACAGCCTACTGAGAGGAATAAATACGGGTCCATATGTAATTATTGTGATCAAGCGCCGTGTAGTGGAGTGTCCCAGTGAAGGAACATTTGGCAAGGGGTTATCATAATGTAGTGAACTATACTAGTATTCCAAAGGAGGTGAAGACGCAAATGAAGCGATATGTTCTAATGTTGCTAGTGGAGAGGAGCAGGATGGACACGAGGACAACCCTTCAGTTTGGTTATGGGTGTCAAAGATCCCTCTTTGGGTGAATACATTCTAAACAAGAGGTACAAGACCCTCATGACTGATCACTAGAAGAGTTAGGATCATCGGCTTCCTGATCGGTGTCCAATGCTTTTCGCTGCAAAAGCAATAGCCAACCACCTTTTGCTATTTAGCTCTCTACTTGGAACTTGTGAGTGCCTCATATTTAATATCTATGGATTGTAGAAGGTAATTGCTGAAGGTAATTGCTGAATTTGCCAAGTAGACACGTATATTTCTGGACCATGGACCCTCTTTGTGGACCATGGGCCATCTTTTCTTATCCTCTTATTTCCCTTTTTATTTTTCTTTCTTTTATTTTTCCTCTTTTTCCCTTGCTTCTAAGGGTATTTTACGTAATTTGGGGCATCAATTAATATATATAAGAAAGGGGCTGGACGTTTAGACCTAGTTAGAGTTTTTTCTCCCATAGGCTTTTTCCCTCTTACATGGCATTAGGGCAAAAAAGCTCCCGAGGTTTTCTCCTCATCATCCCTTCTTGATCTCTATTTCTTTCTCTTTTTTCTTTTCTTTACTTTCTTTCTTCTCAGATTTTATACCCAGTTTAAGAGTTGTTGCAGACTAATCAGCAATTAAATTTTATTAACGAGGAAGGATCTTGCAACACTTTTTTATTTTCTTTGAAGGGTTGTTTGATATCCAATTTTGACCAGATTTTTTAAGAGTTTTTCTTGTAGTTTTCTTTAAAACGGGTTTGTGAATGCTAAGATTACTGAATATTTTCATTAGGACAGTTTATCTTTTTTATCCCAATTTACAGCGATTCTTTTGCAGCCAACAATCAGGTATTTAAATTTTATTTTTTTAAAAGATCATCAAGATTTTTTGATTTATGGTGAATTACCCGTAAGATACCCTTCTCTTCTTTGATGTTTGGATTTAGAACTACGAGGATTTATGCCCCTCTTTTTTGGGGTGTTTATAGAGACCACTGAAAGCTATAGTTGATTATAGCAATTTTTTTTATTGACTGGTGTAAAGTCTAGATGTTTATTGCTCTTTTAATTGTTTAGGAATAAATATAGTTTCATCATCAACATCTGATATAGTTAATCCCATCACCTGCAGGGGTGGGAGAGGTTGATTGTTCACTCTAAGAATCCTGGGTTGCAGATTACAACTCATAAACTTAAGTCCAGCAATTATCTTCGATGGTCAAAAGTTGTTAAGATGTTTATTAGAGGAAAACAGAAGTTGGGATATATAGATGGCAATATATTGGAACCTCCTATGATTGATCCTTCTTATGGAGAATGAAAATTGAAGAATTTGTTAGTTATATTTTGGCTCCTGAATTCTATAGAACCATAGGTTGGTGAATGACCTTTTAAGTTGTCCATTGGGCGTGATTTGGTTAACTGCTAATGAATTATATATTGATCAAAATAATATGGCCTGACTTTATAATATTTAATAGGAGAATGGTCATTCGAGACGGGGAGAGATCAGTGTCTGATTATTATGCTAAAATGTGTGGTTCGTGGTGTATTGTCTTTCCTAGATGATCTTCAATTTGTTTGTTATGCAGATGCAGAGGCATATAAAAGAAGTGTTAGGAAGAAAATTATATTTGAATTGTTGGCAGGTCTTAATTCTGAATTTGAGCCTCTTCGAGTTCAGATTCTTGGTTCTCCTACTTTACCTTCAATTAACAATGTATATACTTTGCTTTCACGAGATGAAAGCGTCATACAACTATGGGATCAACTGTGATAACGAAATCTACCTCGATGACAAGATTCAAAAATTTTAATAATGTCAGTGCTAGTCGAGGTACATGAATAGGTCATGATGGTGGCCGAGGTCATTGTTGTGGTATTGGTCGTAGTCATGGTATGGATCGTCTCTACACTCATAATCGTAGATATGGACATATGCTGATTATTGTCGGATCCTTCATGATCGACCTCAAGGCCAGCCACTAATTCTATAGCTACAGATGGTAAGGATTCTCAGGACCGTTGGATATTTTGTACCATTGGCAAATTCACCTATGGTTTCATCAACTGGTGATGTAGTTCATCTCTCAAAAAGTAAGTATCATGCCTTACGAAGTGATGCCACTCAAAATATTGTCTTTGGATCAGGCATGTAATACCTTCACAGACTTTCACACTACTTCTGCATCAAGTCCTTGGATAATTGATGAGAACATCCGACCATTTAGAGTGTACAAGAGAAGGAGATCGGCCCAGCCTTCACTTTGGCTCGATGACTTGTACATGGGCCTGAGTGGGCCGCACTAAGGCCTTGAAGACCCCACATGCATGATTGTGCATCTTCGAAGACCCTACACTAGGAAGATGCATGTGGGCTGCTTAGTTGAGGAGTCTTGACCATTGGATTGTGAGGACACAATGATCGAACCATTAGATTGTTCAGATCCTTCCATTGGACAGTTGGATCATTGTGATCCTTGATCACTTTGATAATGAGTGTTCGGATTAGCATATTTTATGTTTTTGCTGATTATTCATAGCATAGGATTAGCATATTTATGTTTTGAGGCGTGATAAGACATGTGAGACATTTTTATTTGAGGGGCATTATTGTAAAAATGCATTATCGAGACTTTAGGGGGGAGGGGAGGGAACGTCCAGCCCTAGCCCTTAGATTTTGGAATGAAAAACTCTCTTTTGCTTAAAAAAAGCATCATTTCTCATGTGAAGTGAGAATTTCTTGTGAAAAGAGGTTATTTTGGTGTGAATCCAAGGGTGTGAAGCCCATTATCTTATTCTTCTCTCTCATTCTCTACAATCGAGGTATTTTCCTCTACTTTCTCCTTCTCCATCTCTCTCAATCTCCGTGACTTTACTAGATAGGGGAGACCTTCACTTCTTCTAAAGTAGACCCGAACCTTCTTCTTCTCCTGCGGGGCCTCTTCCTTTTCCTTTTGTTCTCAACCAAAACCCATCCCCATCACATCCAAAACCACCTAAACCTAGCCCATTCAAACCGTACAAACCAAACCATTAGACTATCCGTCCGAACAAGTGTAACCGTACGCCCAACCCTCCCTCTCTCTCTTTCCCTCTTAACCCTTGCTCCTTTTCCCCTTTAAGATCCCTAGCCCTAAGCCTAAAACCCTAACCCAATACCCTAACTCTCAAAACCCTATTTCTCCACAAACCCTAATTCTCCCTAGCCCTAATTCCAAACCCTAATTCTCAAATCCTCAAATTTCCTAGCCTTAGAATTGAGCCAAATCTGCCCATTGAATTAGAATCATGCCTATGCTAAGTGAGAGTTCCAATCTCTCATTGGGCCTTAGGTTTTCATGCTTACATGATTCATGCATGTGTGGGATTGTGAATTTAACATAAATCTGAATTTTATAGCCTCTTTGGTACTCTTTTAATCATGGTAGGATACAATATTATCATATTTGATTTACTTTGATTAATCTCTTAATAATATCCCGCATCCAAATAGTTAGATCACGCGTCCTGCATCAATAATTGATTCGGGGCTACTGATCATATGACAAGTACATCTATTTCTTTTTCTTCATTTATCCCCAATCCTAATTTAGGACACGTGAAATTATTAAATGGTACCCTAACAATTATTGGGGAAAAGGGTACTGTTTTTTTACAAACCATTGTTCATTTCAGGATCTAAAGACGAAGAAGTTGCTTGGTGGTAGACATGAGAAGGATGAATCATTCATTCGAATTCGAACTCTTCAAAGCAGTTTAATGAGTGTATTAGTGTCAAAGGGAAAGAACTTCATAGTTAGCATTATTAGTTTGATCATCCTTCTAATTTAGTTTTACAGTCCTTGTTGCCTCAGTTAGTTGAGCCTAGTAATGTCAAGAATTTACAATGTGAAAATTATGTTGTGTTTTACCAAACATCATTAGTTTGTTTATCCTCTTGTGAAGAGAATCTACTTGAATTTTTTCTTTGGTTCACTCGAGTGTCTGGGGTCCATTCCCATTGCTTATAATGGATATGAGTATTTCGTCTCTTTTATGGATGATGCTTCTCATCTGACGTGGATTTATTTCATGAAAAATAGGGATGAGGTCAAGCTCCATTTTCAAAGTGTTTCATAGTTGAGTTAACAAAAAATTTAATACGAATATTGGTACTCCTCGTACAGATGGTGCAAAGGAATATCTTTCCAATTCTATAATGTCTTATCTTCAAGAGGATGATATTAATTCTCCTACTTGTGCATAATACCCCGCGGTAGAATGGAATTGTTCAAAGAATGAATAGGTATCGCCTAAAAGTTACTCATGCTCTTCTCATTGGTATGTCTATGCCTAAATCTTTTTTGTCAGATATTGTCCTTACTCCATGTTATTTGATTAATTGTTTGCCAATTAAGGTTCTTTCTGGTTAGTCTCTTATTCAATATTTTTCAGCGTTTTATCCTATCCCGGAAATCCCATCGCGAGTCTTTGGGTGTGTTTATTATGTCTATGATGTTGATCCCCATCGAAATGAATTGTCAAATTAGGTCGTCAAATGTATCTTCTTGGATATTTTACTTTGCAAAAGGGGTATAAGTGTTTTGATCCGGTCACTAAAAAGCATAATCTCCATAGATGTTAAGTTTTTTTTTTTAAGACGCTCCATATATTTCTATAGGTCAGGGGGAGCATAATTCTATGGTTCCACTCCGGTTCTTCCTTGGGTCACCATGAAGCATGCTCCTTTGGCGACAGGTCTTAATAGTGTTCCTACTAGCTTAGCTATTTATACTAATCCATATTTAAACTCATTCTTGGATTTGTCTACTACTATCAAAAAAGCCAAAAACAATGCACTTCTCATCCTATTGTTCGTTTTGTTTCCTACCATTCTTTGTCTCCAATTCATAGGTCCTTTGTTTCTGGTCTTGAGTATCTACTATTCCTAAAAATCTTTAAAAGGCTCTTAATTCTCCTCTATGTCCACAATCTATGGAGGAGGAGATGGTTGCCCTTGAGAGGAATCATATGCGGGAGATAATTGATTTACCAATTGGAAGGATATGATGGATTGTCGCTAGGTGTGTGCCCTTAAGTACAAACCTGATGGTAGTACAACTCAATATAAAGCTCACCTTCTAACTAAAGGGTTTGCATAAACAAATGATGACGATTATTCTGAGACTTCCATTACTAAGATGAATTCAACGCAGGTGATAATTTCTCATGCTACTAATTTGAATTGGTTGTTGTTTAGATGTCAAGAATGCCTTTTTTAATGGTGATCTAACTAAGAAGATTTTTATGTTTCACTCTTCCAAGTTTGCTAGAAAGAGGGAGGAAACAAAGATATGTCGTGTTAAGAAGTCCATATATGGTTTGAAGCGGCTCCTCGAGCCTGTTTAAGAAGTTTAGTAGAGCCCTAATTCATATTGGATTTACTCGCATTCACTCTGATCATTCTGTGTTTTTTAAGCAGTGTGTACAGGGTATCATCATTGTGAGCGTGTATGTGCATGATATTATCGTTAAGCGATAGTGATAATACTAGTGCAATTTTCAAGTTAACTCAATCTGAGCAAAGTTTTTTACATAAAAAATTTGGGACCACCAAAATACGTTCTTGAAATTGAGGTCTCTTGTTCTAAGAAGGGCATTGATTTGTCTCAACAAAAATATTCCCTTGATTTATTGACTTCAACTAGTAATCTTGATGTCAAACTGATGCAGGATAATTAACCACTTGCTCTAAAAGCTCGAACTGATAGAGCATGGCGAATCAATCCCTTTATCCCATAGCCCAAGCCCCACATCCCGTGGGTTAGGACCTCGGCCAAACCCCCTTCATGGGCCCCACTTCACACAAGCCACCCGCCTCAGACGGGTGGGGCCCACCTCACATGAGCCACCCGCCCCGAGTGTGCCCCTGCATCACAAAGGCCACCCCACTCGAGCCCGGTGTGAAAATGCCCCTGCATTACAAACCTATTAATTCACCGGTAGAGATTAATAAGAAGCTTTGGGCTGATGATGGTTAACTTCTTAATGGTCCCCACATGTACTAGTGTTTAGTTGATTGGTTGATATATTTACTATTACTTGCACAAATCTATCTCATGCAATGAGTTTGGCTAGCCAGTTCATACAAGCTCCTCGATTCAGTCACCTTGAGGTAGTTCGTCGCATCTTAGGGTGTGTTTGGCTTTCCAATTTCTGGTGTAATTCAAAGCAAATGAGCCATCATTATCTTTCAAGGGTGTTTGGTTAAGCGAGAATTACAGCATAAAAAACAAGAGTCAAATAAACATGTAAAAGTAAACAAGGAAATTGTAATCATTACATTTTTACATACCAAAAGACCCATTTTTACAATGATGCCCCTATAAAACAAACAATGGTTTACTATAATCATTGCAATTAAATGTAAGTGATGTTACCACGCAATTACAAGGGTAAGTAATCATTACCCATTTCCAACCAATTACCATTGTAATTGGAAAACCAAATAGGCCCTTGTTTTACATTAAGTCTACTCGAAGACGTGGCATCTTATTTAGCTGTCATAGTATCTTGATATTTAAAGCTATTCTAATGCAAATTGGGCAAGTTTGCCAGACAATCGACGACCGACACTTTACGACAAGATATTGTACTTTTTTTCGGAGGTAATCTTGTTACCTGAAAGACTGAAAAGTAAACAGCTCTTGCCTGAGCCTAAGTTAGAGTTGTACACGAGTCGAGTCGAGTCGAGTATCGCCCTACTCGTACTCGGCTCTTAACGCCCGAGTGCTGCTCGTACTCGGCTCTACTCGGCCAACGAGCATGGAATCCCTGCTCGTACTCTACTCGCCCGAGTACGAACTAAGTACGAGTGGTAAACGAGTCGAGTCGAGTCCGAGTTTTTGAGGCGAGTTCGAGTACAAGCAGAAATCGAGTCAAGTAGAGTGCGAGTTTTCGAGGCGAGTTCGAGTCAATTAGAATTCGAAATTAAACTAAACAATAAAATATATAAAATGCACATAATTTATTATTAAAAAACTTCGATAATTACATTAGCATATTTACATTACATTGTTCACTTCGAAATGACAATTTATAACTAATAACCTCCATAAGAGGAGTGTCTTCCTGTATTGTCATCTGATCCATCGGAACTGCTATCTATTTTTTCATATACAAATTGGTCCACTTCCTCTGAGTCAGAAGGTGAAGAGATTTTTCCTTCGTGCTCTTCTACACTTTCAAACTAGATTTTTCAAACTTGCTTTATGTGAAGAATTGTATGTAGTACCCAATGCCCTATAAAATTCACCGAGACGAGTCAGGAATTTGAATTTGTTACTCTTTTTCTTCTTCTTGTTTGTCGTACTCGAGTAACTCGACCCTGCTTCAACATCGTGTTGTCTTTGACTCGAATATCGCTGAAGTCTATAAACATCTTCCATACTGTGTTTTAAGGCGAGTTGGAATTGTTCTTCCTCCAAAGCTTTTAATCTGGCTTCCTCCTCTGCATCTTCTGTAGATGTCATTCGTGTACTAGATCCAGAAGCAGAAGGTTTGGATAGAGTGGAAGGTTTTCTATTCAAATCTAACAGAGCTTGAAAAAGAATTTGGACATCCTTCGGGGCATTGGGGCATGGTTTTGCATCACCACCTCGACATGACAAGTGTAAGCGAATGCGATTAGTCTTGTTTACAAACTTTGCGCCACACAAATCACACTTAAATCTTTGTTTTTCCAGACCTTGGTGGTGATTCAACTAGGGAAGCATAGTCCCAAATGTTTGTCGATGGCTCTGATGACGACATATCTACATTCAATTTTTAATAAAAAAATCAGAATATTGATAAATAAATTGAACTTGATATAGGAACAAAAGAAAGCAATATAAATGTATCAAAAGTCAAAAATAAAAGCAAATGAACAGGCATATGTAAATAAATATCAAAGATTAAAAGTCTTCCAAACCACATTCCAAAAGGACCAACACTTTCGTGTTTGCAGTTGCAGTGAAATAATATTACAGATCATTCAACATTCAACCAAAAAAAATTGAAAGACCGAAAATAATTACTGATCTATAGGTAGAGACTTGTCACGAATCTCAGTCTCCTCTTCTTCATCATCATCATCATTCATATATACTCCCCATATTGGGCGCAACCAATCTTGCGTACAAATCAACGATTCAACTGTATCTAGCGAAAGTGAGCTTCAATACTTGCTCACAACCCTGCTCCCTGTGCTGAATGCGGATTCTGATGCCACTGTTGAAATTGGTATTGATAATATGTCCCGTGCCATCACAGATAATGTAGGGTATTTTGATTCACTAACCCTCATCTTCCACCATTCTAACACATCAAATTTGGATCGCACTACAATTGGCTCCTTGAGGTACATTTCTAACTCTGATTCTTTAGTATCAACTCTCATTCGTGCTTGTGCCAAGTATGATATGTATTCATTTAGCACATCTGGATTACCAAGTATAGAAATATCTGCATCTCTACTTTCTCCAACACCCGCTGCAGGTAAAGTATTAACATACGATTTGTACAAATCTTCAAGGGCTTGACGAACCTTAGACGTCTCTGCTGCCGCTCTTTCAGTAGGATAAAGCTTCATGAAAATAAAACTAACCAACCCCATATTACAACGAGGATCAAGAACAACTACCAAGGACATCAACAGATGACATTCGTCCCAGTATTTATCGAATTTCGTCTTCATACCAACTGTCATCTGGCGTATGAAATCTGGACCCGCACTAGCATTTTTCTGTAGAGCATCCTTAATCTTCCAAAGAGACGGAAGAAACAGATTCGCGGTTGGATACTGATTCCCAGAAAAAATCTTCGTGCAATTGTAGAAAACTTTGAGAAATGTGTGAACTTGTTGTGCTTTGGCCTAATCATCTGTGCTCGGCAACCAAGAATACGTTCTGTCACGTGCCACGTATTCAGGAAATGCAAGCTGTAATTCCATTGCCGCATCTAACATTTCATAGGTCGAGTTCCAACGTGTACAGACATCTAACTTCAACATTTTTTTAGACGGCACATTCAAACGTTGGATGATGTCATTCCATACACTCAGTCTCGATGGCGACCCCCTTATATATTTCACACTTTCTCTTAGGTTCTCTATAGTGTTGTCAATTGCTTTCAACCCTTCTTGTACAATCAAATTTACAATATGGGCACAACATCTGACCTGGAATATTTTTCCTTCAAAAAATAAATTTCTTGTAGCCCTAAACTGGTTACGTAAGCATGAAATGACACTGTCATTTGCTGAAGCATTGTCTAAAGTTATTGCTGAAATTTTCTTCTCAATGCCCCAGCCTTCTAGACAACTGTAGATGCAATCTGAAATAAGTAAACCAATATGTGGAGGAGGAAGGTGTTTAAAGTTCAAAATTCTCTTGCATAGTTTCCAATCTTTATCAACATAGTGAGCGGTTAATGAAATGTATCATTTTCTTTGATTGGACGCCGTCCATAAATTAGAAGTCAAAGCTATTCTGATCACTGAAACTAAAACTTCTTTCGGTTTCATCTTCTCCTTTGCGTACATCTTCATGCTTTCTCTCTGCACTGTGAGGCAGGAGACATTCTCGACCTGGGGGGTTAAGGAATTGACAGAAAGCCCTAAACCCTTTACTTTCAATCATTCTGAAAGGTTTTTCTTCTAAAATCACTAATCTAGTAAACCACTCATTTAGCTTCTCCTTGTCAAACTTATGATTGGACACTACGCCTTGGGAGTCGTCCCCTTCTGACTTCGTAAATGACAGCGTTTGTTGGCCGGGAGGAGGGAGTCTTGCTTTCTTAGGACACGTCTTCAAATGTCTAATTAGATGTGTCGTAGATCCTCTTGGAATCTTGCTGAATAACCCTTTGCAGTGATTACACTTTATCTTCTGTACACCGTTAACTGTCACGTCTTCGAAATAATCCTACACTGCTGATCTCTTCTTCTTCCCTTTGCATGCGGTTGACGTGTCTGTGTCTCCCTCTACTATTAGAGGAGATGTGGCCGATGCACCCATTCTAGGGGAATTTGGGCTTCGTCTTGACTAGCCATCTATAAAATAAAGTTCTCGATATGTTATACGGCTATACCTAGGGTCCTAGATGGCTAGACCGCTAGACGGGCATAATTACTTAACTGTCTAAATCAATCATCCATTCAAAGTTAGATAGATTGTAATGCTTCATTTTCCAATTTAAATGCTACGCCGAAATTCCGGCAACATCTCCTCTTATCTCTCCAGAATATATTAATCTTGTATTTGATTCCCATGTCAATCATCAACACAAAGTGTGGACATTCGATGACGAAAATAAATACATGAAATATATCTAGAAAGAAAAAGAAGAGACGAAACTAGAACAGGCATATGCATTTAAATTGGAATAAATGAAGACATTACAATCTATCTAACCCTGAACTGCCCAAAAATGGACAATTTGAGAATTTCTATGCATCCAAGAACACACTGAATCTATGTCTGGCAACATAGAAATCCTCAAATGGGCAACTGATTATCCTATACTACAAGTCTACAACTAGAACAATACAAATAATTCATATCTATGCAAACAAAAAAAAGTTATTGTGGACGACAAAAGTTTCAAGCTGATATTTGCCTAGTCTATTCATCCGGGTCTTTACAGGTAAGATAACAAATAAACATTCTGATGGCCCCGATGAAGTTTTTAATGGTGGTGATTCAATTATAATTGTTTCTTGTGGCACGGTCCACGGAAGGTTTAGATTTGCTTCATTTTTGAGATCAGGACCTAAAATGAACTATCAAAATAGATCAATGGTGTGGATGTAAGGCACATGCATTACGTGAATATATTTCTAAAGCCGTGCAAGCTCATACGATCAACTTTAGATGACTTATGAACTGAAAATTCAGTTGATCAGACAATGAGATCAACCGATCAACTGAAATTACCTTTCAATGGCTACAAATCAGGATGCCATGATGTTCTCGATAGTTTAACATTTTTTGATTTATTATTATTTTTTTTAATATCCCATCCAAAGTGGGACCCACGAGTTGTTTGACGGTTTGGATTGTACTTGCAGGCCATGTATATGTTGCAGTTATCAATGCTTCTTGATATTCTGTCAGCGTGTCAAATCAGTGGACAATTATGTTAATTTTACACAATTTAAAAAAATGGCATTGACTGGCCCTCCTCACATGTCAGGCTTATTTACAAAGATTCGGACCACCCAAATTATGTGTCCCATTGAGAAATGGCCATATTTCCAAAATCATACTGATCAAGAAATCCTAACCGTCAGCTTAATGGCTATCAGATGGATAGTTAAAAGTAATCTGCTGAGCGGTCCAAATTTAAGTGGGAGAAGCAGATGATTTTTTACCATGCTCCATCTACAGTTGGATCAGAACTTGAACGGTCTGGATTTCCATAATTATGCCATGTGTACGGGCAATAATCTCCACCATTTCCCAAGCGAGTTTACGGTTAATCTCAAAACACATCTTACCGGGCGAGCAGAAGAGAGACGACCGGCAGCTGTGTGCAGGGCAGGACGATGACGAACGACGGGACGAGTGGCAGCCTGGCAGGGACGAGCTGTGGCACCGGACGAGTGGCAGGGACGAGCTCCGTCACCGGACAAGGGCACTGGACAGGCTGCAGGGACGAGCGGTAGGGTCTAGCACCGCCGGACGGGCGCTGGGAGAGAGAGAGAGAGAGAGAAAGAGTTTTTTTTCAAACGCTCGCTGGGAGGCAAGGGTTTGGGCGTGCTTGAAAAGGACGGGTGGGGGTAGGTTTTAGGCACTGCTGGAAAATGACGGGTGGGGTAGGGTTTTTTTTTCGGACGGACTTATATACACGGGTACGAGTCGAGTACCTCTAGACTCGTACTCTACTCGTAATCTAAACAAGTCGTGGAAACCCGCTCGTACTCGGCTCTAACTCAAACGAGTCAAGTACGAGTCGAGTATTCCGAGTCGAGTCAAGCGAGTACTCGAGCCTTTGTCTGCTCGTGTACAACTCTAGCCTGAGTATCGTGCCATGAAGAATATCGCATGTGAAATTTTGTGGTTAAAAAGTTTTGTTGTTGATTGGGATTTCCAATGAAGACTCTTGTGCCAATATGTTGACAATGAAGCTGCAATTCACATAGCTTCTAATCCTTTTTTTTTTTTCATGAGCAAGAAAAATACATTGAAGCTTCAGTTTATTCATGAGAAGGCTGTTGGTGGCACCGTTTGTACTCCCTTTGTTATGTCTATTGCTCAACTTGTGGATTCTTCACTAAGGCTCTTACCGTTTAAGTTGGACAATGTATTCTTGGCAAGCTAGGCATGATTTATATCCATGCATCAGCTTAAGGGGGAGTGTGGACAAGTATATTTCTGGACCATGGGCCCCCTTATCTATAAACCATGGGACCACTCTCTAGACCATGGGTTGTCTTTTATTCCCCTCTCATTTCTCTTTTTTTCTTTCTTTTGTTTTTCCTCTTTTTGCCATTGTTTCCAAGGGTATTTTATCTAATTTTGGACATCACTTAAAATAAAGGGATTTTTTCATACGGACGCCTACCTTTTCAGCTATGGACCAAAAACCTCTTGCTTCTAAATTATTCTCAAAACCCGCTTATAATTCTCACCATTAGTCATTAAACCTCCTACTATTGGCAATCCATACACTTGGTTTTTGCGTTTTTGTATTGACAAAACTACCCTTGCTTTACCACAATTGACGATCTCCGCTCCATAAGTTGGATTCATTGCAATGCAAACCCTCACCCTGACTGTACATGGGGCCTGCCTTGATGTTTATGAGAAATCCACCCTGTCCATCTATTTTTCCAACCCATTTAAGGGCATGGGCCCAAAAATGAGGCTGATCCAAAGCTCTAAGTGGCCCCCACAATCGGCCCAAGATATTTCAACAGTGGACATTCTTTCCCACTGTTTCCTGTTGTGTGGCCCACTTTAGCTTCAAATATGGCTCATTTTCTCACACATGTCCTAAAACGAGCTGAGTTAACAGATGGACGGGGCGAATTTGTATAATAATTAAAAAAAAATTGTGGCCCCATGAATGTTTCAACAGTGTGCATTCAATCCCAAATCTTTCATGTTCGTGTGGCCCACTTGAGCTCCGTATCAACCTCATTTTTTGGCCCCCGCCCTAAAATGAGAGGGCAAATCCGATGGACGGGGTGGATTTGTAACAAACATCATGGTGGGCCCCACCTACCGTCGAGCAACCCTTGCCCCGTGGACTTAAATGTCCAACTACCTCTTTGATCTCATTTATTTACATTGGTTGTTGTGCAACTCTCACCCTAACCACACGTGGGGCCCACCTTGATGTTTGGGAGAAATCCACCCCGTCAATCTGTTTTGGCAGCTCATTTTTGGGCATGAGCCAAAAATGAGGCAGATCCAAGGCTCGAAATGGCCCCAAGATACTTCAACAACGAGCACCCTTTCACACTTTTGCCTGTTATGTGGCCTACTTAAGCTTCGAATATACCACTACTGTGGTCCCATGCCCTAAAAAGAACTGGCAAAACATATGAACGGGTTAGATTTGTCATAAACATCATGGCGAGCCCGACATAGGTTGGGGTGAGGGTTGCACGCCAATCAACATCAATAGTTACATGTTTTAGATGGTAGCAGATTAGGTGTTACCTGGGTAACACCTTAGTGAGTGTCACCCTTACCATGTGGGGCCCACAGATTAATATGTTGTATATCCACACCTACCATCAGTTTTTTCAGCTAATTTTAGGATGTTATTCCAAAAATTAAGCATATCCAAATCTCTGGTGGACCACACCACTGAAAAAAGTGGTGAATGACCACTTTGGATCGATCTAATCTTTGTAGTTTCCCTTCATCCAGGAATTTTTGACCATATCAACGAGTTGGATGGAAAATAACATTACAGATCTACTTACAATAGGCCCAAGGAAGTTTTTAAAGGTGGGCATTCAATCACCAGTTTTCCTGTGGTGTGGTCCACCTGAGATTTGGATATGCTTACTTTTTGGGACCACATTGTGAGAAATGAATGGATGGCGTGGATATACACCACATCATCAAGGTGGGCCCCCATGATGAGGACAACACCGATGAAGATGTTACCCAGGTAACACCTAATCTGCTCCCTTGTTGGACATATAAGTCTAGGGGGTGATGGTTGCATAGCGAGTAAGGATGCGGATTGCCTATTGACACCACCAATAGTGACTCGCTACTGGATAGTGCTTTGTGGGCCCACTTGAGCTTCGAAACTGCCTCATTTTTGGGCCCTTGGGCTAAAATGAGATGACAAAACAGATGGATTGGATGGATTTCTCATAAACTCTTGTGGCCCCAAGAATGTTTCAATGGTGGGCATTCTATCCCATTGTTTCCCATCGTGTGGCCCACTTAAGCTCCGTAATATCCTCATTTTTTGGATCATGCCCTAGAATGAACTTGCAAAATGGATGGACGATGTGGATAAAACATAGACATCATGATGGGCCCACGGAGCAAAATGGGTGGTCAAAATGGGAGGCAATACCGTCATTTGACAAAGGTAAAAACATTAAGAAGGGGTCAAACAGTAATAGATGTGGACAAGCAGGGATAAAACAGACTTTTAGACAGTTAACGACTCAATCCGTTAAGTATCCGTTAATGTAGGCAGTTACAGGTAAGGTGTTCTGTATCTGTTATGATACGCCTGTAAAGGCTGATACGTATAGGTAACGGCCATGACCGTTACGTGATACATGGGTGAAATGGGACAATTAATTTTTTAGGACCAAATCGGCCATTACGGTGGCCGTAAAGGCCGTTACGGGGCATAACGACCATTACTCCCATAACGGTCGAAAAACAGCCACTTTTTTTCTATTAAAATCAAAATTTCTCCTCATTTTTTCACTTTTCTCATTCCTAAAACTCTCATGTATCATTTTACAACAGATTTCGACCACTCTTACTATAGTTTTTAATATTAAAACCGTAGATTGAAGTGATTTGAGCAAATAGAAGCTCTAAAGGCCATATTTTCAAAAAATTGAAAAGGTAGTATTTACGTTTTTTTTCTAATTTCTAGTTTTAATGCTTGATTGTGATGTGTAAACATTAGAGACATATAATCATGTTCACAAATTCACTAGACAACCCGATACAACACTCTCACCAAAGAGTGGACCATTACACTACCAAAAACATGTTCAAAATAAAAAATGAATACATATTTAGAATATTTACATTATTTTGGATTTCTAGATATTTTTCCAAAATTTTCCAAGCAAAAGAAAATTTCCAACCGTTACGGGGGTCACAACGGTCATTACGCCCCCCATAACAGTAATAGTGGTGACCGTTACAGCCACTGTTACCGATACAGAATAACTTGGTTGCAGGATGATTATGAAATAGGTAAGTGGGTTTTGGGAAATAGTTTAAAAGCGGGAGGTTTTTGGTCCATATCCGAAAAGGCCAGCGATCATATGGAAAAATCCCTAAAATAAATAAGAAGGTTGGACGTTGAGCCTTAGTTAGAGTTTTTCCTCTCCCAAAGGCTTTTTCCCTCTAACGTGACAAAGCCGGTGTGAGCTGGTGAAATGGTGCTACTACTTTTATTGGGAGATCCCTATGCAGATTTGCTTCGTAAGTTGTTCTCAAATATATTTAGATAGAGGACGGAATTTTCAGGGAAGAAATGGTACCACAGAAGAGGTATGTCATCATGCTTGGGAGACTATCGTTAACAGGGAAAAACTAGATGTCGGGTGACAAGGAAAAAGGGCAAAAAATTTTAAAGGTCAGGGAAAGAAGGTGACTTCAAGCAGAAATATAAAAATTGTGTAACTGAAAGATGGAAGGCCCCACCATCGAGCTCAGTTAAATTAAATTTACACTAGGGTTCTCTTCAAAACCCTGGACCCACAAGTGGGAAGCTTATTGTGGGATAGCACTTGAGACTTGTATTAAAATTTTCTCAAGCCCTGCTAGATTTTGTGACTCTAGTCAGGCGGAAGCTTGGGCCTTGCCTTACACTTAAGTATTTTTCTGTAACGGCCTGTTTGTTAACACTGAAAAAAATCATAGAATGCGGAACCTAGAAAGCGCTCCGCATTAAGGGACGTTTGTTAACACGGAATCTGGAAAGCGCTCTGTGATTTTTTCAGCGAGGAATATTTGGCTTAATGGTGAATACGGAATGCGCCCCGCGGATCCTTCTTTAAAATTTAAAAAATAAAAATAAAAATTCTTCCAAATTTATCCCTACGTACGTTGCCAAAGAGAATTTCTCTCTTTGGATTAGATTACGTAATAAACAACCCAACTTTTAACTTGTAGAACTTCTCTGGCCCCACCATGATTTATGTGTTAGATCCACACCGTCTATCAACTTTTCCATATCATTCTGGAGCATGAGCCCAAATAATGAGGCACATCCAAAGCCCAAGTGGACCACACCAAAGAAAGCAGCGGGAATTGAACGACTACTATTGAAACCTTCCTAAGGTCCATTGTGACTTTTATTTGCCATCTAACCTCTTCATAAGGTCACATAGACCTAGATGAAGGGAAAACATAGATATCAGCTTGTTCAGAGCCTGTTGTGGCCCCGACAAGTTTTCAACAGTAGGCGCCCAATTCCCACTATTTCCTATAGTGTGGCCCACTTGAGTTTTGGATCCACCTCATTTTTTGTTTCTTATCCTAAAATGAGCTTGCAAAACAAATGGACGAGGTGGATTTCCTACAAACATCACGGTGGGCCCCACCTAGCATCCCAGAGCAGTAAGTTCTACGAAAGGCTTTAGTAGGAAATCCGAACGCTGCCAGTAGTGGAAGCAGTTGCATGGTGTGACGCACACCACCGACCTAACATCACCAAGTTATGTGGGCCCCACTATGATGTGTGTTATATCAAAACCGTCCATCCATTTTGCGAGATCATTTTAGTGCATGAGACCAAAAAAGAGGCAGATCCAAATCTCAGGTGGACAAACAGTGGTGATTGAACGCTCACCATTAAAAACTTCTTACCGCCCACTGTAATGTTTATTTACCATCCAACTTGTTGATTAGGTCACATAGACCTGGATGAAGAGAAAACACAAATATCAGCTTAATCAGAGCCTTCTGTGGGGCCAAGAAGTTTTCAACGGTAGGCGCTCAATTCCCACTGTTTCCTGTAGTGTGGCGCACTTGAGCCTTAGATCTACCTCATTTTTTGTCTTGTCCTAAAATAGTATGGGAAAATGGATGGACGGTGCGAATAAAACATATACTTCACGGTAGGCCCCACAGAGCCCTTGACAGGACTGTCCATCTCCAACTAGGTGCGAGCGCAGCTTCGATGGATCCCAAATCCATACATGATTTGCTACTGAAGCTAGGAACTAAGGTGTTACCCTTACCACAGGAAACAATCGTGATTGAATCCCCACCCTTAAAAACTTCAAGGGAGCCACTGGAATGATCATTTGCCATCCAACTTGTTGATAAGGTCACAAAGACCTGGATGAAGAGACCACACAAATATCAGCTTCATCCAAAACTTTTGTGGCTCAGGAGAAGTTTTTAATGGTCGATATCATTGTTTTTTGTATTATGGCCCACCTAAGGTTTGGATCTACTTCATTTTTTTTATCATACCCTAAAATGAGTTTTCAAAATGGATGGACGGTGTGGATATAAGGCACATACGTCATGGTAGGCCCCACAGTCACAGATCCCACCCACATCTCCAAATAGGAGATAGGGGCAAATGTGTCAGATTAACGAATTTCATACGTTTGTTAACAAACGGGTTGTTTTAGATCCCGTACTTAATTTTCAGACTTCAGCACTTCTTTTAGACAGTTACCAAACTGGTTTTCGAACTTCAAATTTAACAAACAGGCCCTAAGTCTCATGACACTCTTGTACCAACTGCAGGCAAATCCTTTAATACCATCCGATGGGCATCCACTTGAATATTACCATTGTGGACATCTTAGAGGATGTATAGTTCATCCATATTAGGTGCAAGGATGATTATAAGGCTGATCTTTTAGCTAGAGTTAAACATGACAAGTTCCAAGTTTATAAATCATTTCCTATGTTGTAACTAGTGATTCCAATATCGATAGTATTGGCTGATACTATCGATATCGCACAATGCCAATATGAAACTGGGCTATAATTATTTAACTTCCTAGTATAAGTCGATGTATCGCAATGTATCAACGATGTATCGATACATTGCTATATTATAAAAATATGGTTCTAAGTTTCCCAATATCGCCGATACGTATCGCACGTATCAACAAGTATTGACGATATCACACTTGTGTCAGGCCCCTTCCGAAAATTTTAAGAATTTCCCCAAAAATCCACCCAAAAAAAAAAATGATTTTCTCCAAAAATTTTGGTTGGGATTATATTATTAAGAGGATCTCAACCAATCATTGTCATTTGTTTGGAGAGAAAAGGAGATTTGGGTGCGGAAATTGAGAACGAAGAGCGTGTGATACCAAAACCCTAATCGATGAGTCTTTCAAATTCAAATTGTTTTTTATTTTTTTGAAAGATGAATCAAATTTATTAAAGCCAAAAGCGAAAAGAAAGGAAAGACAATAGACAAAACAAAGGAAAAACAAACTAGAATATAAAACGCAACCAAAGAACCAACTCTCTGAAAAGGCAACCCATGCAAAACCCCAAATAAACCCGACTCAGGGAGCCCACTCCCTGACATACAAAAGAACCTTGTTACACACACTCTCAGCTGAACCGCTCACATCGCGAAAACATCAATTATTCATTTCCGCCCAAATGGTCCACAAAACAACTAATAAAGCAATCCTCCATCTAGGACTACCAAGGAGACCCTCTTCACCATTACGCCAAGACTGAAACAAGTTCTCTGTCGAACTTGGCATAACCTAGCTAAAATTCATCGATTTGAAGACGCCAGACTAGACGATTCTAGAGAAGAAACAATGGATAAACAGGTTATCGACAGACTCCTCTGCATCTATACATAAGAGGCAAGCATTCAGCAACAGGAGGGATCTTTTACACAAATTATCTATAGTCAAGATTCTATTAAGCCCCGCAAGCCAAGCAAAAGCCGAGACTTTTGGTGGTGATCCATAGGACCTACGATCTGAATCCTGCTAAGGAGAGATCAACAACACGTGGAGCGACTTCACCGAGAAGGCTCCAGATTTGTTGAAGTGCCAAACTAGCAAATCAGACGACCCCGGCACCAGCACAATCCCCTACAAACAAGACAACAAACTCACCATCTCAACTAATTCAAGGTCATTCAAATCCCGACGACGTGGAGAAAACCAAACACCCCCAGATTCATGAGGAGAAAACCAACTAGCCACAGAGATATTCGGCACGAGACATATTCGCCAATGCCGGAAAGGATATTCACAGTGGACCATCCCCACACCAAATATCCTCCCAAAATCTTAATCTCGACCCCTCCCCCACAGCAAACGAAACCCCATAAAAAACCAAAGCCATCTTTCCAATCAATCTTCAGATAAAATAAACCCGGTAAAGAGACAACCCATATCCCCTGACCCATTAAGGAAGAACCATACTTAGCCTCAATGACTCTACATCATAAACTAGATTCCTCCACTACAAACCTCCCACCCACTTGCCCAATAGAGTCTGATTAACCACTTCTAGAACCTTATCCCATAGATGTAATGTGGACTTACCCAGGCATAAGGTAAGGCACAGGTACAAGGGGAATGAACCAGGCTAACAACCAAAGCACAAAGCTAACCGAAAACACAACTCAATTTTTGCACTATTTATATTGAGCCCAAAAACAACTTGAAACCAACGCATAGTTATCCTAAGATAACCAACGCATAAATTGTTTTCTCTTGTTTAAATTGCTTGGAATTTATGAAATAAAATTTGCAACCCATGATTTTGCAAGTTTTGTATGCTCAATTATGGATTTTGACCCCCAATTTTCGAATTTGGGGAAAATGGGGGAAACCCAAAATTTTCTCTATTTCACCCATTTAACTTCGACTTGGAGTGTGGAAAATTCATGTGAGAGTGCCTTGGAATTTTTAAAATTAAAAATATCGATAAATAAATTAAAAATATTCAAAAAAATTTATAATGACCAAATGTTATTTACGCCTCATATTTATGTATTTATGAATGTATGTTGATCTTAACATCAGCCACACTCATCTATTTAATTTCAAAAATAAATTTAATTTTTTTAAATTATAGAAAATAATTTAAAATATATTTTAAATAAATGGCCTATACATTGTAGGACGGATTTGGCTTTTGAATGTATTGGTTGTATTTTCTTACATATCTTCTATGATTTAAATTACACGAGCTGATTTTGAATATGGGTGCATCACTTCTGCCAAACAATGCATAGTTTAGAACCCCTATATAAAGGAAACTTATCATGTGCACTTGTTTTCTATGATTGTTTAAGTATATATTAATTCCTTTTTTAACATCCCCTAAAGTTTCATTGAAAGATTCAACCAATTCTCCAATGTTTCCCAAAAACGGCGATACATATATGAGATACATGCAATATTTCCCATGCGATACCCGATATGTTTTCGTATCCGAAGGTGTGATACACATGTCAATACCAATACTGAAAACACGGGTCGTAACTGCTTTTGGATTTTGGCCTTCCTTACTTGTATTTGCTTTTGCTTATGATTAAATAAATTCAAGTTATCAATCAAGAAAAACAAGATGATTATTATGACAATTATTATGATCATATGATGATGATTATTATGACAATTATTATGATCATATGATGATGAAGAATTCATATTGACGAACCTGCTAAGGATATCAAGGAAGACGGAAAATGAAACTTAATGACCAGAAGATATTTTATAATAGACTAACAATTTGCATGGGTCAGAACCAATATGAAAACCTATTGAGTCAACTAGCTGCTGTCACGTGTTAAAAACAAAACCTTGCACAAGCACGACGACCAGACTTAACTTAAAGAAAATTAGGAAAATTCCATTTGGTGTTCATCTTCAAGAATTTTACATGAGCGCAAGCTTAATTTATGAAAGAAACAAGGAAAAATAGTACCAGTTAGAGAAGCTTACCATTAGCATGATGGAACTTTGAGCAGATCGGTCCTGTGTAGCTAGATACGCCCCCTGCAAACCAAAATCATTTTCTTTAAACTGAGAAGATTTTCAGCTTTTCAATATTCATGGTAAAATTATCTTAAGGGAGATCCACCAATTGAACATCCACTCACATGAATTGGAAGCACGATTTCCAGAAGCTTGAATCTATGAAGCAAACGGAAGGAGGACTCAGCAGCTCCATATGCCAGCATAAAGTTCAATTCCATCATCAGCCTTGCCTAAAAAATTAAGGATGATATCGTATTAACAGTCTTAAGAAAAAAAAAAAAAAAAAATCCTGACAGAAATATAGCCCATAATAGGACAAAAAATAGTACAAAAGACAAGGTCATCCAGTTAGTACCTTGTCCAAATTCATAATGGATGTAGAAAGATCCCGTATTGCAATTGCAGTCTCCTTAGAAAATTGCAAACCAAGGCGGGCTGCAATTCTTAGACCTCGCAAAATTCTCGCTGCAGGTTGAAGTATACATATAATTAGATTCTTCAAAATCATCATCATCATCATCATCATCATCATCATCATAGCCTTGTCCCAGCCTCCCAGGTATTCAGGTTGGCTGCTCTTTGTCATGATTACTTGGCAAAAGTAAAACAACTAACTGCCTACCTAACATCAACTTGCTCCTTTACGCAAGCAGGCTTCGGACCAGCTGGTGTTTTGCTACCGGGCAGGGTTTATTAAAACTCATCTAAAATATGGACAAAGATGATTAATATTTGAAAACCAACAGGAGAAAGGTTTGTGTGAGCAAGCTAGTACCAATCAAATGTTCCAAATAAACCCATCCTACTATCAGTTAAAAATATTTCACTATTTGGTAATGTGTGTTTAATAAGGGTTATTTCAATGATTCAACCTTCACTGCATTGATAAAGAACTATAACCCTCAGCGACATTCTCAGATCCTCATTTGTGAAGGTGCTCATCAATCTGGGCCATTCATCAGAAAGGGCATTTCTCAAATTGGCCACTGACTAAAACCCAGATTTATTGGATTATCTGAATTCCGAACCACATAAAAAGTAGTCTACAATGTCCATTAATTGGACAGTGATATAGGTTTAGCCTAAAAGTTGAAAAAATAGGCCAAAATTATATCAACCATCCAGTTGATGGACCTTGTTGGCTACATTTTGCAATGTAGAAACATTGGGTTTTAAGCAGTAGCCTAACCAAGAGGTAGCTGTTCTCATGGACGGCCACGACCAATGACAATGAGCAGAATCATCAACGAGGGTGGTGAATGTTAATGCTCTTCACTATTGCAGTGAAGTCCCTTTCTTTTTAATGATAACTACCATTTTGTTAAAACAAAATGGATACAAAAACAGAAACACTAGGGGAGAGACAGGAATGAGCCAAAAAGAGTACTCTCGTCACTCCCTCTTTTGGAAGAGCAATGGCAACCATGTTTGCATCCCTCTGAAGTGAAGAAAACAGTATACAACTATTTCTGCAACAACCCTGTATCTCCAACACAATCAACGTTGACCTTTCTTAAAAATATAGCCTCCTATTATTGGATTATGCTAATATATTTTGCAACCAGATTCAGATGGGCATGAGTGATGGTCCCCAAAGAACTGGGACAACTGTGATGATGACGACAATGACAATGATGATGACGCCAACAATGATGGTGATGATGATCCAAATGGAGGACAAGAAAAGGTATACAATAACCTAAATAGAATCCACATGAACCTACCACAGTCCTCTTTGAATGCCACTTGAGCAGGAATTATAGTTTGCACCTGAGTACATGCATGGATTAATACATGAGCTAGGAGTATTTAATCTTAAATATCACATATCAAACATTTGAAAGATGTAAAACATTAAAAAATGAAGACAAACAGTACCTTGCACATCTTTAAATCCCTAATCCCACCAGCATAGTCATAGATTGTATTTACGAAAGGATCGTAGAATAAACTGCTCGCCATTGGACCATGAATATAAACACTGATCGGTTAATTGATATCACCAGAAAAAAGCTCATAAAGAACAGTTTCAGGTACGAGGTAAGCAGCTGAATTAATTGTAGGAAACTTGGAATATCAATCAACATGTTTTCAAAACCAGCTGCATGAACAGATACTACCTCTACATGAATTACAAAAACCATATTGACGATTACCCGTTAATTGTAAAATCCCGCTTCATGCAATTTTTCCAGCGAAGAAAATCTTTCTTATCACAACTAGCTCTCATTTGAGAAAAATCATCTGTTTCATTTTCTTTAACATTCTTACCAGTGGTTTCAAAGCTAGAGACCTGGCACAGCAAAGATTAAAATAGCAGAGAAAGCAAATCAATGGAGGTAGCATGTGAAATGAAAGGCATGGAACAATATGTTCATTTACAACAATAATAAAAAGCTTAAGAAGAAGCCTTAGACGAACCTCAACTAAAAAATCTTGAATGTACACCCTACATATAGGAAACCGTCTCCCCACAATCTGACTACGACGAAATTCTTTCTTGATCTGCAAAAACAAACATCAATCCAACAGACAGGGTTCAAACATCAACCCCAGAACCACTCGGTGGAGCTTTTGATCAAACCTGTTTAAGCTTTGCAGTGGTGACCACATCAAAATCTTTAGGTATTCGCTTGAGAAGTAGGTCCCTCACACAACCACCCACAAGATAGGCTTCAAACCCTGAATAAGCTATGATCCGGTAAGCAGCGCATCCATTTCCAATTCAAATAGTCCCATTGCAAGAATCCGTGCGCAACAGAATCTAACAATAACATTAAAATTAAAAAATCAATTTGGTAAGGAACAAGCATTTTCCAAAATCAAGCCCTTTCCAGCGAGAGTATAAACAGCTTCTAAAAGCTCATCACTGTCGCCACCCACTATCATCACCGCCACCGCCACCATCATATCACGCTCGCAGCTATTTGCGGTCCACTTCCAACTCTTATTTTAGTATTATTTGGGAACAGTAAGTCTTGTGATTGCTTGGCAAGAGCTCCACGACGGTAAGACTGGGTGCCCACCTGAAATCAACCCTACTCCTGTAACAGGCTTCAAAAGCTAGTGCAACACCTCCAGGAGTTTCCAATTATGTATCAGATATAAAACAAAATCCCCTTAGAACTTGAAATTGCATTTTGTTTGGATCTGTCTGAAGAGGAAATTGATGATTTTGCCACATTCAGGAACGTATTCAGAGTTTTTCCTTCGGCCTCAAAATGTAGACAGTTAGAGGTGGAAATTGGAAATTTTGGGGAATTTTCTGTAAGGTCATTTTATAGGCTGATCAAGAGAGGCGGGAACTATGATCAGACTACTAACTTTGATGCACACATGGCGATTTCTGGGTCCCCATCAAGTAGTTGCATGGCTAGCTGCGAACCAAAAGAAAAAAACTCCGACAATTGATCAGCTCCAATTGAGAAACATGATGCTCAAAACTGGATGAGTTCTATGTCAAAAGGATGCAGAAACACTAATCAACTATTCTTGCATTGTGAATTTACATCAGGGCTCTGCTGGGGATTCCTGGCTCTCTTTAAGATGCAGTGGATCATGCCAGGGAAGAACTTATTCAATCTGGAAAATGGAACTCTCAGAGCAAAAAGATCAGAATTTATGGAAATTGCCAGCGCTAGCAGTCACTTCGAAGGAACACAGCAGGACCTTCAATAACAAAGCGCTTCCTATGGAGATGGTTTATCAGAAAGCTAGAGGTTAGGCTAATATTTAGGGAACATGCACTTTACAGGATGCAATATGCAAGATATTCTAGGTCTGTTTGGTCGTTCTATCCCTCCCTTTGTATAGTTGGGTATGGAACAATCTCGAATCATCCCTTATGTTCTCCCCCCTTTGTGCAAATCTCAAATCTTTATAAACACTTAATGGTCAGCATGCGCAAAGCCAACTTCACAAGTGCATCCCTTCCAGAAATGGCACTCACTGAGTTAAAAACACTTGCAGCCATAAACTTCTCTTAGGGCTTAACAGGCTTGTCTTCACCGACACTACATCTCCAAACCCCAAAGCTGGTATTTATATATTTGAACAACAGCAAAAGAATACAAAATAAAACACCATAATTAGTTTCTTGATTCTCTGTCATGTTTCTTAAATACAGTCTGAACCCAACAATCACAGCATCCCAAGCTTTCCCATTGTTTTCCAATTTTGTCTTTCAAGGACATCCAAGAACTATAAATAAATGCTAACTTGTATTGTCAGGGCCAATATGATAGGGACATCACGCGCACACGCCACCCCCCTACGCACGTACGCAAGGAAAAGGAGGGCCCCACCATCGATCTGGCTCGATAACGACGTTTAGGGAGGGCCTCCTAGTTAGAAGACGGAGTTATGTTTCAAGAGAGTGGGCCCGATAGTCAAGTAAAGCCCATCATGGAATCTCATTATCGTGGCCCACTAGTCGGATTAAGTTCATATTTTAGGTTTTGCTTATTTATTGTATTTAGAACATCATGAATGCTTTAGATTTCTTTGATTAGTTTTTATTTTGGTTTACTTCATCGCCAAGTAATAGGTTGCGCACAAGGCGTGAGCTTTGGGGTATAGGGTTTTCTTATAAATAGGTACCCCTTGTAGTTCTTTTGATTCATTGAAGTTGAATAAAAAATTCCTACGTGTTTTTTCTGCTCTCTAAGTTTCTGAGTTTTGGAAAAAATTCAACTGGGTGCGAAGCCCACCCTTTTCGAAGGGCTAACTACTGTGGTGCGAAGCCACGTCTATCCCAATCCGCCCTCATCTCATATCATCCATATTCCTCCCATTTTACGATCGTCCTCGTATCAAATCCGTTTGTTTTGCAGCCGTTCATCTCCCTACAGCCAGTTTCCAGAATCTGGCCCTGCAAGAGGGTCGAAACTTCGACGAAGCACTGCGCCCCGACCGCACATCGGATCGCCACGAGATTTGGAGGGTTTGTAGTCCCCCCTGGCCGACCAGAGCCTAGAAGGTTGTTTTGGGATTCGAGCCCCCAGCGCACGTGCGGTCAGTCTCCTGCGCACGTGCGACAAGCCCGGGCCGCGGTCCGCACGTGGGAGCTGTCGTTTGGTTCAGGTTTTCTTCCTATTTTCCCCTTTCACACTAGTTCTTCATAACTCTAACCCTAGATTGCATTATCCCTAACTTATTTGCCCATTTTCTCAACCTAGGGTTCCTCGAATTGAGATTGGAGAATCCCTTGGATTAGGGACTGATTGTTGTGCATGTGTGGCTGAATTCTATTTCCCTTTGAGCATCATTTGGTCCATAATTTTATTGATCCAGTCCTAACCTGTGTAGGCCTGGACCCGTGCAGATTCCCCTTTACTTGAATGTTTGAGCTTTTGTGTGGGATGTGGAATTATTATGTGATTGTTCTGCATTAGTTTGATCTACGCCTGAATTCTTGCATATCATATTTCAATTTCATGTCCTGCATCACAATAGATGTTAGATTAGAGTTTCTTTTAGTTTTGCTTAGAAATGATGAGAGGACTTCTGATGTATTACATTGAAGTTTTCTCTCTGAGGAGATCCTCATGGTTTAATCCATAGAGGAATGCTTGCTCTCATTCCTCTTGTGAAGTAGTGATTTCTTGTTTGCATCACTCGGTAGAAGAACTTGTTCATTCTCGGGGTTCATGGACAGCAATTCTCAACAATGAAGATAAACAATACAAACTATGAATCGATAGCTGATAGTGAATAGTTTAAATCGATGAAGATATACAGCAGTTACGGAGAGTAGTAAGTTGACAAGATGAATGACTCTCAATATTTCGGAACAAGACACTGATCGAGCTCTCAATTTGGAAGCTAGGGTTTCACCCAGGAAAAAAAAAAAACGTTCTTTAGTGGTGTTCCGGGGTTGAGTTTTGAAGATCATGGAGAAGATTTAGGATAATTGTATCTCATTCTCAAAACTCATGGCGGAAAGTTTGTGCATTGGAACAAGCCACCCATCCTGAATGAAGATGTTTAGAAATTGATTGAGATTTGACCAAAGGAAAGGGATGGATGATTGGCTGGTATAATAAAAGTGGCTCAAGAGACACCCATCCATTATTCACTAAAATGCCCAAGCAAGAGCTTGACAAGAGAAGTGTAAAATGACTTCCAGGAAGAAGAGAAAGAACACAAAGTTCTAGCACTCAATAAATGATTGGGCATGTACAAATCCTCTCTTTTCTCTTTTTTTTTTTTTTTTTTCTTCTTAATTTATAAAGGTCCTGTCCAGTCAAGAAAAAATAAAAATACAAATGTGTCCTTTTCTAAAAGACTTCCATACAAGATACCACTAGAGTGAGGAAACAAATTGATCCACAGGAGCAAGCAACTTGTGCCATAATAGAAACCCGAGAAATGCACGACGGTGAGAAGTGGGATTGTGCCACCAGTCGCAAAGAAGAGGACCCCTCCTAAGAGCACCATGCGTTGAACTCGGGGCTGGTATTCTTACATGATTAATGATTAGCAGTACAACTTAGTAGCTAGGTTAGGATCACTGTTGCATTAAGAAGTTAGATTAGGGTCTCTACTAGTTTTACTTGTCAAAAGAAAGTGTCCCAGTTACTTGGATTTGATTTTACGAATCATGATTCCAAGGCAAAAGTTCAACAACTGGCTGCCTACATGACATCGACCCCTCTTTAACCAGGCTGGGGGCAGCAGGCAGATAACTACCATGCGGAGTTACCATATAAATGCACATTATGTATGTATAAGAAATGCTACAGTGCTGTCAGAGCACTGTAAGTTATAATGCTCCTAGTTGCATTGGGTCATTTTGACAAACCAATCAATCATCTGAACTGTCCATTAAGTAGCTCCAGTGATCTTAGTAGTGTTCCTAGTTGTCCTGGGCCATTTGGAAGTCCAATCAATCAATCTGAACTGTCCATTAAGTTATTAACACATTAACATATTTCATTGTTACCATGTGAAAACCAAGCTGATCAGACTATCCAATCCATCCTTGATTTGGCCTTCTTTTTTGGCCGTCCTTTTTTTTCTAAACCATGGATGGAACTTAGAAAGTGATTGGAAACTAACAAATATTAAATGCTATTGATCAGTCATAGATGGAAAGGCTTAGAAAGTGATTGGAATTGCTTAGAAAGTCATAGATTGATTGCCTAACGAAAGTGATCTTTTACAATCATTAGTAATCCATGATGGGCACCAACAAATATGTGGATCAAATTGGCGATTGACCAATTTTAGAGTAAACGACCTTGACTGTCAATATTAAATGTTATTGATCAGTCTCCCTCCCTCCCTTCCTCTCTGCTTAGAAAATGTCCATCCAATCAAGAAGAGGCATAAGTCTGTGTCCAATTACAGGGAAAAAAGGTTCAATATGATTAATATTAAATGACTCAAAAACATGCTGAAAAGCAACATTGGATACTCCATCGCGTTATTTATGTAATGAAAGAAACCACCACCTTTGTTTTGAAGAATCTTCAAGACCAGCCAGACAGGAGATGAAATCATTGACTTTGTAATCCCAACAATCCTCGAATCCACTGCCTTCCAAGTTGAACTGTCAAAGCGGCCTGAAATGTAAAAATAGAAAAGGCTCAATATAAAATGTTCTAATCACAAAGGAATGTCCTCTTTTGCTTATCTCCGACCCCATCCCCTTCCCCCAACCCCGAGCCAATATACCTATCACAGTTTTCATCAGTAAAATTCATTAACATTTTTTTATTATGTTTCTCAATCTAAATTCCATTTTTTGCCTTTAAAGATGGATAATAAGTAGACAACACACTTGTGACAGCATATAAAAGTTGGCATGTAAAAACAAGAAGGAAAAAGAGGACCAAAATACAGTCATATTAGTCTCATATGTAAAATGAATTGGAAACTCGTTGATCCTAATCAACCTATGTACTAGACTATTAGATAGCGCTTGATTGTAACCAACCTATGTATTAGCCTATTACATTGCGCCTGTAGGAATTTTGTGCTCTCATTATCAGGTTGGCAGCCGGTGTCAAACTTATGCTATAACTTCTATCATGAATCCAAACAATGTGACATTCAAAATTCATGCTAGGGCATTCCATGTAAACAATGCGCTGCATCAGAACCCGGTTGTAATGAGTAATGGGCACGAGTTAGCTTGGGCGTCCCTCAGAAGCAAAGTGCCGCAACAATGCCCAGTTGTTGTGAAAAGTAGGCAAGGGTTTCTGTGTCATTCTAGACGCACACAAGTAAAGACGCTAAACCAGGAGAACAAAATTTGTCTTGCCACATGGAATATAGGAATATTGACAAGTTGGAGTATGGAGTTAGTAGATATGATGAAACGGAAGGAGAGTTAACACAGTTTGCATTCAGGAGACCAAGTGAAAAGGGGACAAAACTAGAGAATTAATGAATATAAACCTTGGCATATAGGAAAGGACAATGATAGAAATGGGGTAGGGATAGTGGTAGATAAATATTTAAAAGATAAAGTTGTCGATGTTGTGAGAGTAAGTGACAGGATTTTACCAATAAAGCTTGCTTTAGCAGAGGAGATCATCAATGTTATTAGTGCATACGCATCGTAGGTAGGATTAGAAAATAGAATCAAAAGACAATTCCAGGAGAATATGAATGGACTAATGTAAGGATTTATGAACGGTAGAGAATATTTGTAGAGGAAACTTAAATGGTCATGTAGGAAAAGAAAGTAGATTATATGAGAGCATACGTGGAGGATATGATTTTGGGAGAAGAATGAGATGGGAGATGCCATCCTTGACTTCACCATGGCATACAATCTAGCTCTAGTGAACACTACTTCAAAAAGAAAGATGAACAGTTGGTAACTTTCAAAAGTGAATCATGTACAAGCCAAATAAATTTCTTTCTACTTTGGAAAGAAATATATGTAAGGATTACAAGGTTATACCATGAGAGAGTCTAATTGTACAACATAGGTTAATGGTTATTGGTGTTTACATTAGAAGAAAGGGAGTAAAATTAATAGGAGTCCAAAAACTAGGGTTTCACACCAAATCATGTATTGAATTTATGGGTTGTGTTGATGCAGGCCCAAGGCCTAGCAATTGGCCCAACATGTATTGAATTTATGGGTTGTGTTGAATTTCAAGGTCTACAAACTACAGCTGCTATTTTTTGATGATTCTAGTTAATGACTTAGTTTATTCTCTAAAGATTTTGGGGGTTGATTCTCTAGATATATATACGGAAGCTATTTTTAGGCAATTCCATCATTGGCAAAATCTTTGTAGATTTACTTGTTGCTACTATCTTATTTTCGATAGATTTAATTGAAATTTCCTAATTAACGATTCATAGGGATTCTAGGGTGTCTTCAATTCTATATAAGGGTTGTTCTGGGAGGTCGAAGGTACTTCATATTTTCTGATTTTTGTAGAGTTTTACTTGTAATTAAAAAAAAGCTACAAGTTTAAATAAGTTGTTTATCCCAATCCATTCAAGTACTCTTACGTAGTGCATGTTCTTCATCCATTCTAGTGATTCGGAATTGAATTTGCATTGATTCAATAACTGGAATGCATCATGGGCCCCATCGTGTAGGAGCATAGACCCAAACCTACACTAGACTAGGAGAATTTGGATCACTGACTATTTTACATTTATACATCGAATTGATAACTACTAAATGGATAGTTTGGATCACTGACTATTTTACATTTTCAGGCTATGCTCCATCCACAATGGGCCCTATGATTTGTACAGTTTGGATTTCTGTTTATGCATGTCACGTGCTTGGTGGCCCTTTGATTTGTACAGTTTGGATTTCTGTTTATGCATGCCACGTGCTTGGTGGCCCCTATGATTTTTACAATTTGGATTGAGGTAGTAAGAAAAGACTTGATGACCTATGGTCAAACCGAAGATACTGCCCTTGATAGAATGGAATGGTGGAACAGGATTCATGTAGCCAAACCCCAATTAACTGGGATAAGGCCTGGATGATGGCAATGATGATGATTGATGTTTATTGTATGATGTGCCCCATGATTTGTATAATATGGATTGGCATATATGCATGCTACATGTAGATGGACGAGGTTAGTTTAATCATTTGTCCATGAAAATGATGGTAATTATTTAAAAAATGCAGATCTTTTACATTCCCTTCATTGTTCTAGTGATGAGCAGTGGTCTCGTGTATAAAAGTGGTCATGATTTCAAATCCCATTACCTTTTGCCTAATTACGAAACTCAACCGAGTGGTGCACAAATTAGTGATCCATCCATTTTTCCCAAAATCTCGAGCAAATTTATGTAAATTCAGCTTATAGTGATGCTTGTCAAATTAAATACAAAATGGATGATTGGGACAACCAGTCAATGGGATTTTCAGGCTATGCTCCATCCTCAATGAACCCTATGATTTGTACAGTCTGGATTTCCATGTGGTAAGTGGCACCTATGATTTTATAATCTGGATTGATGTTTATGCATGCATTGTACAAGGGGCCAGTGATTTTGTATAATATGGATTGACATTTATGTATGCCACGTGTGGATGGATGAGGTTTGGTAATCATTTGTCCATGAAAATGATGGTATTTATTTTAAAGAAGGCAGATCTTTCGCATTCCCTTTATTGTTCTGGTGATGAGCAGTGCTCTCATGCAGAGTGGTTATGAATTCATATCCCATCATCTTTTGCCTAATTATAAAACTTGACCAAGTCATGCGCAAATCAGTTGATCCATTGATTTTTCCTGAAAACTCAGGCATGTTTACACAAACCCAAGGCCCAACATGTGATGAATCATGGGCTGTTTGCACCTAATTTGGGCTGAATTTCAGATACTGCCATTTATTATTTTTTGAAGATATATGTGCTGATTTTGACTAAATGGTTGTTGACTTGCAGGATTCTCCAAAGATTTTAGGGATGATTTTCTGGATTCATTGTAACTATTATAGGCCATTACTAATTGGTTGAATCTTTTGTACGTAGAATTGCTGCTATCTTAGATAAATTCAATTGATTTGAAATCAATCTAATCTTTGAAAAACCTTAATAAAAAATTCATTGGGATTTAGGGTGTCTTCTAGGGTCTACAAAAGGAAGTTCTTCTATGAGGTAGGAAACTACATTTTCTAAGGAGTCGTTTGGAAGCCTGTAAATTTAAGTTGTAAACACTTTACACCTAAAAAGAGTTTCAGGTGTAAACTATTTACATGCTATTATGTTTGGCTTTAAAATGGTAATTTGTGTATAGGTAAAAAGATTATGTGTTTGGCTAACTTGTAAAATGTTTACAATGTATGAAGTAGGAATTCACGCTGCATAGAGCTTGGGGCGGTAAATCCCGTCAAAATCAGCGAATCACATAAAAAGGACTTGATTATTTTTGGGGACCAAGCAGAGCATCAAAGAATGCACGCACTGGACAAATTGGATGTCTTCCACCCATCACAGTGGACCCCACATGCAATCTAAAAGCTATTTATGGTGGGCATGCCATCCTTCCCTCTCATGTGGTCTATTTGATGATCAATCAAGCTATTTTTCTTTTTTCTTTTGTTGGGGGGGATGTACCGTAGACATTACGATGGGCCCCACACATCACAAGTGTGTATCAACCATCATGTTCTATTATGTACAATGTCTTTTTAGCTATAAGACTTTACCTCTAATTTGAAATATGGCTTTTTAACAAGTTTCATATTACAACTAAAAGTTGTAATGTGTTTACAACCTGTAAAGCCTTTATAGGCAAATGCAAGTATCCAAACAGCCTTGCAATCCAATTACCTATAATCCCTTTACAACTTAAGGATTTTACAGACATCCAAAAAAAAAGTTCTGTGAGGTTTACATTTCAGTTATGATGCAGGACAACTAACCACTTGCTCTAAAAGCTTGAACTGATAGAGCGTGGCGAATCAATCCCTTTATCTCATAGCCCAGGCCCCACTTCCCATGGGTTAGGTCCTCGGCCGAACCCCCCTCGTGGGCCCCACATCACACGAGCCACCCGCCTCACACGAGCCACCCACCCCAAGTGTGCCCCTATATCCCACATGCCACCCCACTCGAGCCCAGTGTGAAAATGTCATTGCATTAAGTTATCTCTCAAAAAAAAAAAAAGTATGTGCAAGAAGTAATAAGTTATGACCCTTGATAGAGTGGAATGGCACAATAGGATTTGTGTAGCCGACCCCTATTAGTTGGGAACTCAAGATAAGGCTTACATGATGGTGATGGTTTGCTTTTTTATTTCTTTTTTTTAACGGGTTTCATATTACAACTAAAAGTTGTAATGTGTTTACAACCTGTAAAGTCTTTACAAGCAAATGCAAGTATCCAAACAACCATGCAATCCAATTACCTATAATCAGTGTTTAAATTATCGGCGATAATATCGAATTATCGCCAATATTTTTGGTATCAGTGGCTCGTCGATACCGTAAACCCCAAATTTCGAATCTCTACTGGATATCGGTGAGATTTCGCTGATTTTTTCGATTTTCCGATAAAATGGCGAAATTTCGACACTTTCGGTGATTGTCTGCGATAAAATCGAGCATATGTCCAGCTTAAATGTTGGAAACCCTATTAAAAAATAAAAAATTAATAGAAAATAGAAAATACCTTTCGAGGAGTTTTGGAAGATCTTCGGTGGTTGGATTGTGGATTGACAACTCCAGTCTTCAAAAGTACGGAATAAACCCACAAGTCTTCTAACAGTAATAAATTTTAAGAATTTCGGCGAGTTTTATGTAATCTTGCTTGATTTCCGTAAAAAAAAATATCCATTTTCCCGGTGAGAATCGCTGTTGAAGATTTTTCAAACTGGATTTTAGGGTTAAAAAAGGAAAAGGGTTTCGGTTTCCCTTTGCTTACGGAGGATTTTAGGTTTCTGCTTCCCTTTGTTTATGGAGGATTTTTAGAGTCGGGTTCCTTTTTTTAATAAGGACGCGCGATGACTCTCAAGGGCCCACCTCAATGTATGAATTGTATATCTACATCGTCCATCCATTTTTCCATGTCATTTTAGGGCATATGCCCCAAAATGAAGCATAACCGGATCTCAGGTGGACTACACCACAAGAAACAGTCGTCATTAAACACCCACCATTAAAAACTTTAAAGGGTCCACCGTAATGTTTATTTCGCATCCAAGCTGTTCATAAGGTCACACAGACCTGGATGAAGGGAAAACACAAATATCAGCATGATCCAAAACTTTCGTGGCCCACAAAATTTTTTTAATGGTGAATGACCATTGTTTCTTGTAGTGTGGTCAGTGGTCCACCTAAGATTTGGATCTGTTTCATTATTCAGCTCATGTCCTAAAATGAGCTAGCAGAACAGATGGACGGCGTAGATATACAACACATACATTGAGGTGGGATCCACAGCCAGATTCTATCCCACCCATGCCGATGGTTCAGCAGAAGCGAATTACATGGTGTGCCACACGCACCAACCTCCATGGTGTATTGACGCCACCAATTTCTATGAGCCCCACCATGATTTTTTTGCAATATCCTAACCATCCTTCCATTTGGCGAGATCGTTTTAGAGTTTGAGCCCATAAATGAGATGGATCCAAATCTTAAGTGGACCACACCACATAAAGCAATTGGGACATTGATTCCCACCGTTGATACCTTCCTATGGCCACCATGATGTTTATTTGCCATCCAACCTATTTATAAGGTCACGTAGACTTGAATGAAGGGGAAAAAACAAATATAAGATTTATCCAAAACTTCTGTTGTGACACCCCGTCACTGTTGCACATGTGGGCGGGCGCGTGTAGGCGGACGTTGATGTGGGCGGGGCCTAAGGGCCTGGGCGAGCTACCAGTGGTTGGCAAGCTACTGTACTGGCAGGCTACTGTGTACGCAGTAGGAGGTTGAACTTGTCCCACATCGGAAGAGTCGTAAGAAGCTGTGGTGGTTATATGTGGGGTTCGCACCTTAAGGATACAACGTGTTTTGGGGGGCAACCCTGAGAACAAAGTTGTGAGCCCTCTGGGCGAAGCGAACAATATTGTATCCTTGGGTGAGGCGTTCCATATGGTATCAAAGCCGAGGACGGCTCTGCCCTCGGTGGGGGATATTGTGAAACCCCGTCACTGTTGCACGTGGGCGGGGGCATATGGGCGGACGCTGATGTGGGCGGGGCCTAAGGGCTTGGGCGAGCTACCAGTGGTTGGCAGGCTACTGTGTACACGGTGGGAGGTTGAACTTGTCCCACATCGGAAGAGTCGTAGGAAGTTGTGGTGGTTATATGTGGGGTTCGCACCTTAAGGATACATCGCGTTTTGGAGGCAACCCTGAGAACAAAGCCGTGAGCCCTCTAGGCAAAGCAGACAATATTGTGTCCTTGGGTAAGGCGTTTCATATGGTATCAAAGCCGAGGACGGCTCTGCCCTATGTGGGGGATATCGTGACGCCCCGTCACTGTTGCACATGTGGGTGGGCGCAGGTGGGTGGACGCTGATGTGGGCGGGGCCTAAGGGCCTGGGCGAGCTACCAGTGGTTGGCAGGCGCTACTGTGTACGCAGTGGGAGGTTGAACTTGTCCCACATCGGAAGAGTCATCGGAAGTTGTGGTGGTTATATGTGGGGTTCGCACCTTAAGGATACAACGCGTTTTGGGGGCAACCCTGATAACAAAGCCGTGAGCCCTCTGGGCAAAGCGGACAATATTGTGTCCTTGGGTGAGGCGTTTCATAAGTTGTAAGACCCGAGGCCCCGAAATCTGGTTTGTACACTGGATAGCCGTTGACTGTAGGTCCATTGGCCCCAAGAATGTTTTGACTTGATCATAATGTTGTTCTGTTATCGAGCCGCAAGCCGCATTTCAACCCGATGTCCGAATTTTAAGATACGGACTTAAAATGAAACAATCTAGGAAATGACAATTATATCCTTATTTTATCTGGCGGAGCCCCACCATCGAATTTTCAAAATCCGTTAGGTCCGAGAGCCTAACCGTTGTGACCGTAGTCGAGTTACAGAGTTACTGGTGAAAATGGCATGTCAATAGGACACCCGGATTGTAAGTTATGAATAGATATGCACATGTATATTTTGATAAAATAACTCAAATGACCTCGATGTTTTTAAAATCCTTGAAATATGTTAGTTCAAATTACTTAAATAACGTTGTTATATTGTTACCATAAGCCTACACTTCTCGAAAACATCACAAAACACCTCCCAAACCTTCTTTTTAGACTAAACTAATTTTAAAACAAGTTTCAAGTCCATAAACATAAAAAGACCTCTTTCAACATCCCATTTCCAGCACTCTCTTTCTTGTTGAGTGTGAAGTTGAGAAGAAGAAGAAGAAGAAAAGGAAATAGAGGCTGAGGTTGAGAGACAATCCTCTGATAGTTACAGGTGAGTGCATCGATTACGAGCACGCATATATGTGCGTTGAGGTTTCCTTGAAAACCCTGTTGCTGAATTTTCTGCTTTAGGATTAAGTTATTGCTGAATTTTCTCATTTAGGGTTAGGTGATTGCTAGATTTTCATTTAGGGTTAGGTGATTGTTGAATTTTCTTCTTTAGGGTTAGGTAATTGCTGGATTTTCTGATTTAAGGTTATGTGATTGCTGGATTTTCATTTAGGGTTAGGTGATTGCTGGATTTTCATTTAAGTTAGGAGATTGCTGAATTTTCTGCTTTAGGGTTAGGTTATTGCTGGATTTTTCTAATTTAGTTAGTGAGATTATTAATGGAAGATTGGATAATAGAGATGAGTTAGTTTTGTTTAAATTCATACGTATTGCCATCGGTTTCTCGCTGTCCCTTACAAAGTCCGCCCACTACCTGTTTGACAAAACGTTTAAAAGAAATATCTTTCCTCCTTTTGATGTAGTTAATTCTTGAGAAAAAGCATGCTTGTGGCATGAAGTCTTATAGCGGAATGAATCCCGGATTGGATTTAGATTAACTAAGTCATGTGCATATCATATACATGGTTCATAGTTGTTATATCATTGTATGATTGAGAGTGAATGATTCATATCATGGTATGGTGATCATAGTGGGTTGTGTTACGACAGATGATGTGTCTATGATTAGTATGTGAACCGTTTAGATACTAGATGCACTACATGAGACCCCTATGAGAAACTTAAAATTCATGAGGAGACCACATGAGGAAGGTCATCCTTTGCTTGTCTTGAAAAACATGATATATTGTGCTTGTGTGTGGACTCATGCACACGGCGATTGTAAATACGATGAAATATACTTTGATGACTTGAGTTGGACATCACACCAAAAATGTGTAATTCAACAGGACATGATTAGAGGGTCCGTGGGTGAAAGTCCCTAAACCCCGATTGGTACCATTGGGAGCAACCAATGCCTAGACCGGGTGAAAGAACAGAGCGCTGGAATGCCGAAATACCAAAGTAGGCAGCGACTCCCACCGACGCGTGTCGATTGGTTAAGAGGTTTGACCTGACCTGCTTATGGGCAAGCAAAGATATGTTGTGTGTGACGAGCTCGTAAATTGTCCGCTATCGTTTTGTCAGGCGACTTATGACTTCTCGCTGTTAGGCAGATAGTGAGGTTCAACACAAGTGGGTTAGACTAGATCGACCCGTGAACTATGTAGTCTCACCTCTGGAGTTGACTACAGTGGAAAAGTCTATACAAGTGGGTAGTAATCAGATGCGAGTCTCACCTCTGTTTCATACCTTGGTGATCCAATTGGGAAATGTGGAAAGTTGTAGAAACGTTGAAAGAGTATGTATGTTACAAGTGGGTAGAAGTCCCACCTCTGTATATAAACATGATTTGGAACATAAAAAGTGATATAATGCATTGTATCTTTATTTTATTATTATCGGTCCAGCAGGCCTGTGCATTATATGAGCATGACATGAAACATACATTTTCACTGCACACACGCACTCACTGGGCTTACTAGCTCAAGCTTTCCTTTCTTTTTTTTTTTTACAGGTGAGAGTAGGGAGCTGCAGGAGTAGAGGTTACATCCAGTTGTCCTTTTGTTTTGTACATATCAGTGTATATATTTTTTTGTAATACCCTGAATATGTACATCAGGTATAGTAAATATGACATGGTTTATGTTTTGGTTTTGCCTTGATGTGCTCAGTTGTACACAGTAATATATGTTGAATATGATGAAACTCTGAGAAATGATACGTGTTTGTCGTCTTTACTTTCAGAAATCCTCCTTGTGGAGCCCCGCTTATGGGACTTAGTATGTGATAGTTGGAAGTCCCAAAATCGGAGTTCTACGGAGGCTGTCAACCAAAATTTGGTGTATAGTAATCATGGATTACCAACCCTACATTTAGGGTCGTGACATCTGTAACCCCCAAGAAATTTTCAATGGTATGCCTTCAATCCCCACTGCTTTCTATGGTGTGGTCCACATGAGCTTTGGATATGTCTCGTTTTTCGGTTCAAATCCTAAAAATATTTTGGCAAATGGACTAACGGTTTGGATATAACAATGATCATATTGGGGCACACAAAACTTGGTGACATTAATATAGAGGTTGGTGGTGTACGGCACACCACGCAATCTGCTTCCCAATTCTGCAGCGTAGCAAAGCCTTTCACAGGAATGCATTGGAAGTTAAGTGGGGCCATGGGGCCCACCATGATATTTGTCAGAAATCCATCCCGTCCATTCATTTTGCCCGATCATGTTGGTTCATGAGCTAAAAATGAAGACCATTAGATTTTTTTATTTTAACTGTCCAATAAATGTCCACCAACTGGATATTTAAATGATTAAAAAAAGCTTAATTTGGATTCATGATATAGCTTAAGCAGGATACCATAATTTGACACTTGTGTGCCACGTGTTCAATTTCTAAGTGCCTGTATATAAAATCCATTTTTATATTTTTTTAATAAAATAAATATATTTTTAAGATAAAATAAACTATTTCTTTCTTTCTTTAAATGGGGCCCATTGTGGCCTGATTTATTACATGATGATGATGGGCTAGCCTAATGGGACCCATTAGGATCCATTGGGGCCATTTAAAGGAAAATAAAGTATTACATTATTTATTTTTAATTTTTGGATTTATTTAAAAATATTTTAAAATATAAATTAATAATGTATTTAATGAAAAAATATTAAAAAAAACCTATCTGTATGGATTATGTAATGAATGGTTGGATTGATGGGTAGATGGGATGGATGGAAGGTTGGATGTATAGATGGGATGGATGGATTAGAATTTGGATGGATTGAATGGTTGGTTGGATGGATGGGTGGATGGATGGATGGATTAGAATTTGGATGAGTTGATGGATGGATGGATGGATGGATGGGATGGTTGGATGGGTGGATTGGATAGTTGGATGGATGGATTGGATTGGATAGATGGATGGATGAATGGATGGGTGGGTTGGATGGATGGGTATATGGTTGGATGAGTGGATGGTTGGATGGTTGGATGGATGGATGGATGGGATGGTTGGATGGGTTGGATGGATGGTTGGATGGTTAGATGTATCGATGGGATGGATGGATGATTGGATAGATGGAAGGATGGATTAGAATGTTGGATTTATTATAACAACACATGCTTAGGCCCCATTAAATGAAAACTTATTATGTATTTTTTTTTTTGTAATTTTTTTATTCCTAAATATGTAAATATGTGTATTTAAACATCTCCTAAAGTTTCACTAAAAAAATCCACCATTTTTCCTAAGTTTCCCCACATTTCCGGTTATCAGCGATATTATCGGCGATAACGATATTTTATCTTTAGCGATACTGACAACTCAAACACCGCCTATAATCCCTTTACAGCTTAAGGATTTTACAGGCATCCAAACAAAAAGTTTTGTAGGGTTTACATTTCAGCTATGATGCAGGACAACTAACCACTTGCTCTAAAAGCTTGAACTGATAGAGCATGGCGAATCAATCTTTTTATCTCATAGCCCAAGCCCCACTTCCCATGGGTTAGGTCCTCGGCCAAACCCCCCCTCGTGGGCCCCACATCACACGAGCCACCTGCCTCACACGGGCTACCCACCCGAGTGTGCCCCTATATCCCACATGCCACCCCACACGAGCCCAGTGTGAAAATGCTCTTGCATTAAGTTATCTCTCAAAAAAATAAAAAACAAAAAAGTATGCGTAAGAAGTAATAAGTTATGACCCTTGATAGAGTGGAATGGCACAATAGGATTTGTGTAGCCAACCCCTACTAGTTGGGACTCGAGATAAGGCTTACATGATGGTGATGGTTTGCTCTTTTTTCTTCTTTTTTTGAAAGATGATGGTAATGATTTGCATGAAGTGAACAACTTTCAATTTCAGTAAATTTGTTTATTCCTCTCCATTTCAATATCTTCATGGGTGTGTTCTTTGTCTATACTTGCAGTTCGGTATTACGATCTCATTGATTTGATAACCGGTCTACATCATTTGACACCTCATTTTAACTCATAGGGCACATGTGGATATACCATGAAAAGCTATAATTAGATATTAAGGAGATTAGGGTTCCATAACACCCCTCTCTCTAATTTATATTTACAAACTAAAAGGGAAAAATATACGATAGTCCGTATAACTACTCAAAGTACAAAGAGTCTCACTTCAACACTCCCCCTCAAGCTAGAGCATAAATATCTATCATGCCTAGCTTGGAACATAGTAAAGAAAAGTGTGCATATGGTAAGGCCTTAGTAAGGATATTTGCAACCAGTGATTTGGACTAAATATAAGCTATGGTAATCTCCTTGGAAGTGATCTTCTCTCGGATGAAATGGCGGTCAACTTATATATTTGCGGCCCCTCGTTACTGAGCCCTTCCTATTTCAAGCAATCCTCCAAATCTACCTTCACCACTCACCACTCGCCCCTCGCCGTTGGATTCAACCTCCAAGCTTCATCAACTGTGCATCTATTCCATTTCAACGGCAGACGGCGCTAGCGAGAGGTGATGGGTTCGATTGGCAAAAGCAGTCGGAGGTGGCGGACGGCACTAGGGCGCAATTATGGGGTTTGATTTTGGGTGGGTTTTACATCTAGAATTGGTTTTGACAAGGCAATGGTTGCAGTTGCAGAGGGGATGACGCCAAAAACGAGAAGAAGAAGATTAGGGGGTAGGGTTTTGCAAAAGACTCCCTCTCTGATACCATGAAAACTATAATTAGAGATTTATTAAGTGATTAGGGTTCCATAACACCCCTCTATCTAATTTATATTAATAAATTAATAAGAAAATTATCTAATAGTCCATAGGACCACCTAAAGTACAAAGAGTCTCACGTCAACATACCACAAATTAGGGGTGCACATCGAACCGGTAGAACCGTGGAACCGGACCGAAACCGTTGGATCGGTCCGATTTGGTCCAGATCTAGACAGCACTGGTTCTGGTTCCGGTTCCAAAATTTCAGGAACCGTTGGATACGGATCAGTTCCAGTTTAGGGCCCTGTAGAACCGAACCGAACCGTTGATCCGAAACGTGGATCTGAACCATCGATCCAAACATTGGATCCGAACATATAACTTAAAAAAAAAAAAAAAAAAAAAAAAAAAAAAAAAAAAAAAAAAAAACCCTAATCTAATCTCTCTCACCCAACTGCTGCCGCCCCTGCTCTGCCCCTGCCCTCTCTCTCGCCGACTGCCGCCCCTGCCTCTCTCTCTCTCTCTCTCTCTCTCTCTCTCTCTCTCTCTCTCTCTCTCTCTCTCTCTCTCTCTCTCTCTATTACTTGAGACAAACGGCCTGGATCACCAATCCATATCCCTAAAATGTATGAATAGGTGCATCAGGACACTATTCTGTTTCCTATGCATCAGAACCGTAAAGTCTTCTCTAGTCATCCTCTTTTGATTCTTCGTCTGGCCTTCTGTTTTCATCAATTGCGCGGAAGCAATGTCAAGTGGAGGAATGGGCGATAGAGATGATGCCACCGTGGCCGTGGCGGTGGGCCACAACAACAACAGCAGGAGCCGTAGAGCCGTTCGTTGGGCTGCCGAGAATCTGATGCCCCACGCCCGTCGCTTCCTACTCGTCCACGTCGCCCCTTTCACCACTTCCATCCCCACGCCCAGTACTCTCTCTCTCTCTCTCTCTCTCTCTCTCTCTCTCTCTCTCTCTCTCTCTCTCTCTCTCTCTCTTTTAAAAGCCCAGAACCGTGGAACTGATCCGGAACCAAACCGATTTTCACGGTCCGGTTCCGGTTTGGTTCTAGGGTGCTAATAGTCCGGTTCCGGTTCCAAAAATTGTAGAACCGTTAGGAACGGTTCGGATCCGGTTTCACCCCAGAACCGGACCGAACCAACCCATGTGCACCCCTACCACAAATCACAATCAAAATGAATGGATATCCCTTCCGCTATGCATTTGGTGGGCTAAGAGAATGAGGACCGCATTATGTGGGGCACCATTTACCTTTTCCATGCAGAAGCAATGCTAGAGCGTGTCAGTTCCAGCAATGTGTTCTAAATATTAACTTGAGAAAGCACCCGCATCCACAGGCATCCAAACGCAACCTCAATAATTGTCCTCTCTTGCATTCCTATATAGTAATAAATTTTGTAATTTGCATGGATCATTGGGATTGAGAAATTCTGCCATGATGCAAGAATTAGAAGAATTAGTTTGTCCAGTTAAAGATTTCAAAAAAAAGCACTATCGTAAAACTAGTAATATGACTCAATAACCATGGAAGGAAAAACAAAAAGAAGGCCTTAGTAGTCCAAGGGACCAAAAAAGATCGAAGTTTGAGGACCCATCACCACGCGTACATCTTTGGTTATTAGAACCATTCATCTAGTGACTCCCATTTTAGACAGCCAATTTGGAAAAAAAACATTTATCGATCATATGTTTCTGCCATCCGGCCAAAAAACTTCTACATGTAGAATGTGAACCTTGATGGCCTTCTTATTTGTTAACTATGCATTTGGACCCATGGGATCATCTGGCCAATGGGATTTCTTCCCCATGGAGCATCCAATTACAAGATGAACCGTTCTGGTTAAGAAGTGTGGCCAAGGAGGGCCCAAGGTTTAATGGTCCTATGAGCTATTGATTTTGTTGCGAAACAGACATTAAAAACATAAGTGATTTAAAGATAATAATGCCTTCACAATTTTTGCCTACCTATGATTGTGAAAAATAATAATAATAATAAGGGGTCGTTTGGATGCCTGTAAAATCCTTAAGTTGTAAAGCGATTAAGGTAATCGGATTGCGGGGGGCTGTTTGGATGCCTGCATTTGCCTGTAAAGGCTTTACGGCTGTAAACACATTAAAGCTTTCCATTGTGATCTGAAACCTGGCAAAAAGCAATGGATTTTTTATCAAAATTCTCTATTAAGGGGAGAAGCTTTCACTTTCAATTGTGATTTGAAACCTGGCAAAAAGCAAGGATTTTTCCCTCTCGTGGATGCCTTGTTTCTCCGTTTGAAGTTGACATGACTTGTTACTCTCTCAATTTGAATTTGGCATGGCCACAAAAGATGAGGAAATCTAGTACATTATCTACCTACCATTTTAGCTATGCCTGCTGAGATTGGATTTACGGCTTCTTTCGCAAACATCCAAGGAGATGGAGATAGCAAGCATCCCTTAAATGGTTGGGGTTTTTGCAAGAAGAGGAATTTACGGAAAAGTCCCTGTGATTTTAAACAATGCTCGGCCTATGATATAATGCTTGGGCTGATGGTCTTTAGCTCAAGAAAAGCTTTGATTCCTAGGCAGAGTTTGATGAATGATACGTAGACACTAATAAATTGTACATGTGGCATATGATAACCTCTTAAAACATCCAAATATTGGGGCACACTTTAGATGATTTATGAAACAATCATTCTACTGAATCACAGCTTTGAATGCTAGTGATATTTAATGACAGTCAACATAAAATTAAATCAATGGTTCAAATTCAACAAACAGATCTCCATAAAGCAAAGACTTAAATCAGTGAACTAATATTATTTTAGGTATGATTTGGAGGGTCTAATTTAAGTTACACATATGCCACATCTACAAAAGCAAGTGTCCATCATACTCTGCCGGAATATCTAATTAGTCCTCTGGTAGTCTCTCGTAACTTTGTACAGTACACAGTTTGGTTTTCAGTTTGTACAAGTGGGGTCATGGATGGCCGAAACCATTGGTTGCGTGTGGAACATAATCCTCCAAGGTAGAAGCTATTGGTTGGGGTCTTATTTGGCCTCTTTTTTCTAGTTGACTGCGAGCTCTTACTGTATTGCTCTCTTTGTTGTCAATTTGATGGTAGTTTATAGTTAACTATTTATATTCAATAGTTTCTCCTCATAAAAAGACATTTGAGTTAGTGGGCCCACTTAATGCTTAGTTTAGGGCAAGGATCAGCCCCAGGCTTTATTGAAATGAACCCAATCCAAAGATCCATCTTAAACGAAGCCCTTATAAGTCATTTGAAGATTTTATACGAATTTACCTCTCTACGCTCTGTTGTGTGTGAATACTCCATTACAGATTACAGATTGTAAACACTTTTAAAGGTTATCCAAACACAGACAACTGTTTACCTGTAAACAGTATACAGCTTAAAGCCAGACAGAACGAGTTGTCAACACTTTACACCTAAAACTTATAAGTTAAAACCTTACAAGCATCAAAACGACCCCTTAATGAATGAAGAAAATTTGAGAAATGCAGAAAAGAAGCCCCATTTCATGAATTTGAAAGACAGCTCGCTATGTGAAGGTGTTGCTCACAGACAGGTGTCACCCACACGAAGAGATGGCTGGATGATAGGATTATTGGAACTATTCATATTGCAGGTGCAATTGCAGATAGGCCACGGTCCAATAACAAGATTCACATAGCTGAATGGAGCCGTCGATGATATGTGGATTGTTATAATCATCCATTCATCGTGAGTCTCCACAAGTAGCCCATCTACGACACCGCCCATAGAATGGACGGTTCATATCATCCAAGCATCTTCGATGGAAACAACAAGATTTTCGATAAGTACCTTTCTCCGCCGCAGAACGGGAAGAAGCGTCTCCATGAAAGCGAATGCTTTCTTCTTCTCCAGCAAACGTATGCTTGGGCCGCTGAAAGAGAAATGAAAATTAGTAAATAAATGAAATGCAGGATATATATATATATATATAGAGAGAGAGAGAGAGATAGGGGGGAGGGAAGAGAGAGAGAGAGAGAGAGAGAGAGAGAGAGAGAGAGAGAGAAGGATTGTGCCTGTAAAACGGAGATTAGGGTTTGGATGCGAGAGAGAATGGAAGGAGAAAGGAAGAGATTGTTTCTTTGAGAGATGGCCATGAAAGCATGACATGGGAATTGATGGTCACGACAGGTCTTGACATGGTGCGAGCAGTGCGGCCATCTTCATCGCTGAGGTCCGATTCAGGTTATTTTCGGCGTGGAGAAATGCTACTTCCCGCTGCCAGAGATTTCCCGACACGGTTGGACTCGTGTCACACGCGTGCGGTATCCAGGCCGTTCGTCAGCTTTTTGGGTGAACGTACTGTGCCTGGAAGTTCCTGCAGGCTGGAAGCTATGTGGGGCCCACTTAAATGTCCCTGTGTGAAATCCACTCCGTCCATCAGTTTAGCTAGCTCAATTTAGGACATGAGTACAAAAGGGAGTCAGATCCGAAATTCAAGTAGACCACAACAAAGGAAGGAATTGAACGTTTTTGGATCAGGTTAATATTTTTATTTTCTGCTTTATCTCAGTGATAAGAATAACCTTATGAATGATTTAGATGGCATACAAACATCACGGTGGGCCCGGAAGGTTTCAATCATGGGAATTTCCATTCCCACTATCCTGTTGAGTTTTGGATCTGTCTTTTTATTTTTTTGCTCTTGCCATCTTAATACACCGCACGTCGCTTCCACCTACGGCTACGGGAACTCTCTGTTGGGAGAATGGGAATCTTATCTGCCAGCGTCCAAGGCCAGGCTTGAGCCTGAAACTTAAGCCTGTGTATTAACCAGATCACGCTCGGGCTATCTCTGGTCAGGCAATATTTATGACATATCATGCATGGTGGGATACACTTGATGAACAGCTGAGGCATTGCAGAGACGTTGGCAGTTGGGCTTATCTTGGGCTTTTTTGTTTTGGCCCATCACTGGCTCAGCCCCTGATTTACTTTGCGGACTAGGCTAAGACAGATGTCAACAGGCCACTTCAGAGGCCCACCCGCAGAAGTGATCCTGGCCTGTGTTTTTTTTTTTTTTTTTTCTGCTAGAGGAACGGTTGGTTGCAACAGATCAGTTGGGTGGAAAGGAACGTGGGCCCTTTTAGGACACAACTGCTACAGGGAGTTCCCGTTGCGGGGTTTCTCGCAATTCTGTTTGTGTACTCGACAAAAACCATCTTGATTTGTTTTTAGCCAGTGGGATATTTAGAGCTTATTTTCTTTTGGAGACTAAACGACAGTTTGCAAAAGTGCAAAACTCACAAACAAGTCTAGGGTCGGCTTAAAACGGCATTTTAACATCGTATGCCTCCTTCAAGGGTGCATCCAAACAGACCCTACCTCATTTATCGAAATTGGTTCTTTATTTCGACTCAAGCACAGATCCATCAACAAGTGGGTGGAACCTAGAAGGGGTTGCATTAGGTTTAGAATAGGAGAATCTGGACTCAAGACCTATTTCTCATTCTCAATTATGCGCATGTTTATATTGGTGTAGTTTCATCAATAATGAAGATTTTAAACTGTAATCTTAAACCCATATCCGTGATGGAAGGCATTTCCAATGTTACTTTGTTGCCAAGAGATCCTCAATCTTCCTCACTTTATATTCTTAGGAAAACCTATTAGGAAAACATCTTAGGAAAACCTCTTAATAAAATTAAGGTTTTTTTGTTTGTGTTGGTGAAGGGACTAAAAATGGCGGAAAAGCTTGTCCATCACACTCTTTCCTCATGGAATTTCTACACCATGAGTTTTGTTGGAGAAATGGCGGAATCACACAGAGATGAATTTAGGATAACAATCCAAAAGCACTAAGCAAAAAAGAAGGAGAACATAATAATTTAACGTGGAAAACTCTTTCAGGAAAAAACCACGGCACAAAACAACAGAAATTCACTATGAAAGCAAAAATTACAAAGAGAGAAGGCTTACCCGATTCAAACGACCTCGAATCTCACCCTTGCTACACCCCTTTGAAACCCGAGAACTATTTAGAAACACTTAGAATGCATCCCAATCCTGCTTACGCCCATATATATAAAGCCTTTGAAAGAATCCTAAACGAAATCAGAAACAAATCCCACAATTTCACAGTTTTGTAAAAAAATCTGCGTAGGATCTGATTAGATTTAAGACATCAAATACAACAATCTTCACCATGTCTTCAATTTTCAAACGTTTATCTCATTCTCCTCTTTTCTTATCTTTGTCTTGCATCATAACTTCATCAATGTTTCTTGTGCACACTCCGTCTTCCTTTTACACTATCGTCAAGCCCAGATAAGTTACACAAAACTTAAACTTCTCTGTAGGAACAACCTTGGTGAGCATGTCTGCCAGATTCACGTTGGTGTGAATCTTCTCCAGAGTTATGCCTCATTTTTTAAGCACTTGTTGGATAAAGTGGTGACGAACATCAATGCGTTTAATACGAGAGTAAGCCGCATGGGGAACGCTCACCAACTTTGTCTGGTCCATCCCATACTTGATCAGCACCTTTTCAAAGTATTCTATCTATGATAATCAAAATCTGCTCCTCTTCCCATCTCTATGAATATTTATGCCGAGAACCCTCTTTGTAGCCCCTAGATCTTTCATCTCGAATGTCTCTGATAACTGAGTCTTCAATATGTTGATTTCAGACATATCATGACTAACGATTAATATATCATCTACATACAATACTAGGATGATGAATTTGCCATCACTCAATGTCGTATTCACTCTGAATAAATTTCTGACTAATCATGAAAGAATCAATTTTCTATACTACCACCTAGGCGACTGTTTTAGGCAGTACAATGACCTCATTAACCTGCAAACTTTTTTTCTTTGCCCCTTTTAACTCCGTAGCCCTCTGGTTGCTTCATATAGATTTGTTCTTCTAACTCCCCGTGCAGGAATACAGTCTTAACATCCATTTGTTCTAGCTCGAGATTGTATCGAGCAACCAGCGCCAACAAGAATCTGATAGATATTTGTTTAACCACCGATGCGAACATCTCTGTGAAGTTGATTCATTCCCTCTGAGCATACCTCTTCGCTACCAACATCGCTTTGTATCTGTCATGTTTCTGTTCGAATAACCACTTACATCCTATCGTTTTTCGGCCCATTAGAAGCTTCGCCAGCTCTCATGTGTTGTTTTTGTGCAACGAGTCCATCTCATCGTCTATAGCCACCTTTCACTTTTCTGCATTAGGCTCATTAGAGCATCCTGAATAGTAGACGGGTCCCCCTCATCTATAATGAGAGCATATACAATATTAGAGTCGTCCCTGTATCTTACCGGTAACTTGCGATCACACAGTGAGTTTCTTCTCACAGACGGACACTCCACCTTCTCCTGTACCTCCGTCTGCGCATTTGTTTATGCCTAAGTATCATCTGTGTCAATCTGGACGTCTACGATCAATCTTTTCTGGCTCCTCTTCCTCCTCTTTATCATTCTTGTGGAATAAAGAGCTTTCATCAAATATGACGTCATAGCTAGTGATAACCTTGCGTATGACCTTGTCGAATTACCTATAAACTTTCACACCAATACCATAGCCAACAAAGATGTACTTTTTAGCTCTATAGTCTAGCTTATCTTTCTCAATTGACGATACATGAGAGTAAATGTAACATCTCGAAAAATTCCGTACAAAGACCCGAGTACCACCTCAAGCACTCAGGATTAAATCATTTAGGAATTAGACGAGGATTAACTAGTGTTAAACTAGATTAGCTACAAAATCCGCTTGAATCACTTTAAATACGATCTGCAAGACCCAAAACTTATAGAATCATTGACGCTAGGTTACCCTAAAATCTAGAATCAATCGCATTACCCAGTTGCTCTCGGGAGCATATTGAAACTTCGTATCGAACCTGAACCGCACGTCGAAAGTCCGATTACTACAAAATTATATAATTAAGACCGCCTTGCTGGACTTGACTACCACCTCGGAAATCAAGTCCAGATAGTGTCCCGGAGCTATTCGCTTAAGCCCGGAGTGAAGTGTGTGAGAAACGTGGATATCTTAGAAATAAAAATCTAAATTTAAGTCACCTGAGACTTGTCGCTTGCGGGCCGAATATAAGGATTCAGACCGTCAGAATCTGACCCAAATACACCTTCGGATCAAGGAAAATTTCTCATACATGGCAGTGTACTTGTGGCCCTGATCGAGTTTCGGTGACTGTTGAACGAAAACTGGTCCGCCGTGGTCGATCTGTAAATCCGATCGGATTGAAAACTTAACTTGACCTAGATCCATGGTCAGGGAGCTTAAGTCCGACCTTGGGCTCAAAGGGGGCTTCGGAAGTGCTCCGTTGAGCTGAGACAGACGCCCTTTGGCTATAACCTAAGTATACGTTGGCCTTGGGGCCATTTCCATCAGTTTTAGGCCTATATAAGGACCTTAAACCCTCTCTCATTCACTCCATACGAATTTGGGAAAAACCTAGGAGAGAGAAAAGAGTAAAGAGAGAGAAAGTGAGAGAGAAGTTGGAGTCACTCCTGGGATTCGATCCCTGCTATTCTGCGTGCCTATCCATCACTACCAAATCGCTATTCCGGCGATTCTCACTTCGTTCTTAGGTAAGAAAACCTAACCCTAATCCGTTCTAGGGTTTCAAATAATGAAATGATGAAATAGCTAACCTAGTTCATGCTATAGATTGTCATTCTACCGGTGACAAAGACTAAGTGTTTAAAACGCCTCTGTTACGCATTTATCGGCGTAAGGTGCGGACTATAGACGTATAAATTATGGTTTTCAAGGCTAACAATGTTGGATGATGGTTTATTCTTGACATAGGTACTACTTCATATGCATAAAGTGCTGTCCGTTTCATTTTTCAGTTATACGTTAACTAGGTTGAATATATTGTATTCCTCGTATTTGTAGAAAATATCGTATACATATGAAATTCGGATTTGTGTTTGCCATAATTAATTGCTGTCTATGTATGTTAGATGCATGTGTATCAACTTATAGGTGAACGGATTAGCCTAATATATGTTATATCAACATACGTTGTGTATGTTACAATGCGTAGCCTAAGTATTTGAGGAAATGACTGAATGAGTATAAACCTTGCGTTAGTGTACGCCATGGCTAACTATCGTGGCTATGCGATTGTTGTGTAGGCGGCAATCCTTTGACGAAAGGACTTGCCCTAATACGTATGCTAACTAATACATACCATGTATGATATAATGTGTATGTTAAGTGTTTGTTAACATGTCTGTATGAATAAATACTTGTAAACTGTTCTTTAAATGGGTGTTGAGATAGGATTCCCAGCCACTCTAATGATGTATACGATTTCCTCCATATGCCTTGTTTCATATTTATTGCTTTTACCTAGAAATGCATAAGTGTGGATTCATGTTTATGTTGTACTTCATAACATGCTCAACTGATTATATGATTTGAATTATTGCTCCATTACTGCTTGAGTATCTCATATGCTAGATCGTTGTAATTGAATGTGTTTGGAGCTATTATATAGTCCAGGCAATCGGTAATGAGCCTCGAAGTAGTAGCTGACTTTGTCCCGCCACATGAGACACGCCTGATGAATCCGAGTCGTATATCAATTGACGACAGTGGTTAGACCACACGGAGTGCTTATGCGCTTCATGTTGACCAGCTCGATGTGCGCTCGTGCTAGTCGAGCCCGTCAAATAACCCGATTAGTCCGATGTATGTTAACCATGCTTGGACACTACTGCTTGAACCTAGGGTACCAAACTCACCAGTGAAATCCCTGTTAACCTTGGTACCTTATATTCCCAATCCTGCTATATGAAAGGGACTAATAATAACTCGGTAATCATGCTCATAACATCGCACTGCATGTGCCCCGAGTTGAAGAGCACAGAGGGAAGAAAGCATGTCGTGACAGTAAGATGGTGTCGCACGAGGGAGTGTAGGCGACGGCATGCATCATGAATACATTCATCATTGCATTAATAAGAGTATCTAGGAATGTTTGATATGTTTACTTTATCATTACTGCTTGACTGAATTGATAACATGTTAATTTTTGCTCTATGATTCCACTGAGTTGATCACTCACTCCCATGTTCTAGGATGGTGTTCTGAACACCCACCAGACCCTGTCTTAGTTGCAGATGACGATGCGACTCAGGAGGGGGAGCCTGATTACTATGACGATCAGGACGAGTTCTCGTATATGCAGTTCTCCGGCGGTTTCGCTTAGGCCGTCCGAATCGGCGGGGTTACATGGCTTATTATTGTAGTTGAACTCTTTTTGTTTTGACATTTTGATTTTGAAACTATTACATGTATATGGTGACTCAGTGATGTATTCATACTCTAGAGGCCGATCGTAAACTTTTGGCTCATACACGTCTATATACACATCTTTCAGTCTTCCGCTTGCATTATATTAATTGATATGGAGTATGAATTACTGTTTTGGTATAATCCCACTCATGATTAATGCACTAACATGGACAACATTCAATCATAAGTATATATGTTGCATAAGTGATGTTTTGGAACTCGAGAGTTGAGTTGCTAGTCGACCCCCGATTTTCAGGGCGTTACAGTAAACGTCACAACCAAATATGCACAAATTTAAGTAGTCCATCTTATGACCACTCCATACTTCCTCTGTATAACGCCCCGTGCTTTTGCATACTCAGTGTTACCATTATAATCTAGATGAGCATAATTGTGTGAAGGAGGTTTAGAAGTTAATGGATGGAGTGGATTTCTTGTGGGCATTTCTGCGGGTCCCACATAACTTTCGACCCCGAGAATTTCTTAGGGCAGGGGCAGACATTCCCGACCTTCTGGATGCGCGTTCATAATCGCGGAACGCAAGGTGAGAGAACGGTTGGAATGTTGATTCCGTAGTAGCCCGACACAGGGACTTTGAGTGGCTACCGTCATGTATGGGTCTTATCCACATTGTCCATCTATTTCGGCATATCATTTTACATTAAAAAGCCATAAGTTAGGTGGATCCAAGGCTAAAGTGGACCACACCATGGGAAGCAACAGTGATAATGACTCTTACAGTTGAACTTTCTTATGGCCCACCCTGTTATTTGTTGGGGGAAAAATGCAAGAAGTCGATAAGTCAGCTTATGGAATGGACCAATTCTATTGACATGGCTCAAACTCACTAGGCGACGAGCCTGATCGAGGCCCACATGTCTCGAGCCAAGAGGTGAGGTCTCCGAGGAGATCGAAGCACCCTCAAGGACACTCAAAAAGCCCCTCAGTGGCCATACGATGCCGACCTAGTCATGGGTTGGCCATAACTCGGATATGACCCGAGCATATTATGACCCAGCCCCAGTCTGGCCCACACTCTGGGTCGGCCACAGGGCCATTGTTGGTTAGCCAATAGGTCGATTATGGATCAACACACAGCCAATTAAGGATCGGCCATCATCAGCCAATTATGGATCAGCCATCATCAATTGACCATAATGGAATCGATGCGTGAACCGGCCAGTACAAGCTGCCCGGACAAGATGATACCAATGGATTGGCCGATGATTCATGACCGAGAACTACATCCGATCCAGAGCCAGACCAAGGAGACGTCTTGAGATTAAAGATTTCCTTACCAAGATCCTCGGAAGATAACATTCGAGGAGACGTCTTGAGATTAAAGATTTCCTTACCAAGATCCTCGGAAGATAACATTCGATCCCGAAAATCTAGGAGATCGAAGATCTCAAGATCGGCTTGGATAAGGAATTCAAATCTCCTGCAAATCAGAAAAATATCTCAAATCCATGGGATTACACCTCCTTTATAAGTAAAGATGCCGAAAGGTGAAAGCTACATATACACATTCTCACCCCTAAATCCCTATCAAATCATTAGACCCAGAATCCAAGTCTGACTTATGCATCGGAGGGTCCCCTGTACAAGTCAGGGTCTCCTTTGTCCTCTTCCTGTGCATGTGTCCAAGCAGCGAAAAAGGGGTGAGCAGAAAACAACATCAACAGTTTGGCGCCGTTTGTGGGAACGACATTGTAAGTCGTTTTCGCTCTACCAAGAACACTGCACAACCTGTCATGGCAAGAGGGAAAAAGAAAGTTCTAACCCCTATTGAGGTGACTCTGATTGCAACCCTACCAGCGGCCGGTCAAGCCCCATGACCCATGGACCAACCAGCGCGACCAGAGACTTGTCAGGGCTCTCTAACCCGCCAAGAAACCTCCGGTTCGACTAGGCGTACTCAACGGAACTAGGGAAATGGCCGGCGTGATGCTTGGGAAAAAGACATCAGATCCGACCTGGATTACATGAGGCAGATGTTGAAACAGATGCAGTCTCGGCAAGCACAGGAACCTAATCAGAGGGAAGGGCGGTTGAGTGACGTTCGTTAATCCAACCTACAGCCTTCTGTCCCACGCGAATTTCCTCAGCTGAGTCAATGTCAGGACTCAGCCGAGCCTGCCCTGACTCATGTTTCAGGGATTGTCCTCTTGCTCGCTTCCAACCTTCGCCATGAGATAGATCGGAGGAGGCGCAACCGACCCTCAGCGGAGGGAACTGTGGAGAGCGAGGAACCTTGGAAGATTGAGATCTAAAACCTGGAGAAACAGATTGTAGATATGAAGTAAAATCAGTCAGTTAACCCTTTCGAAAAAGAGGAGGCAGAATCCCCATCCGTAACTGATGTACTGTGTGCTCGGTTACCAGAAAGGTTTCGCCTGCCGCAAATATCACTCTACACCGGAAAGGCTGACCCAACCAAGCATGTAGAATCCTTCCAGACCTGCATGGAGTTGCACGATGCCTCAAACGCAGTCATGTGCCGAGTTTTTTCACTTACTCTATCTGACGCTGCCAGACTCTGGTTCAAACAATTAAAACCAAAGTCCATCAATTCGTTTGCCAAACTCAGCGATGTGTTCGTCACGAACTCCATCGGGGGAAAGAAGAAAGTTAAAGCATCGGCGTATCTGAACAACATAGTTCAGAAAGAAGGGAAACTCCTCAAGGACTACATCAAACGCTTCAATCTCAAAGCCTTACAGGTCCGAAAGCACTTGGATGAAACGGCCCTGAACGCCATCATGCAGGGGCTAAGAGATAAGCCCCCGTCTAAGTTGGCCGAGTTCATGAACTAGTCACAGAAATATGCCGACGCAGGAATCTAGGATCTTGTGAGAGGCGGCCCAAAACAGAAATGCCTCGGCAAAAGAATCGACGAAGAAGGAGATCAACTCGACCAATAAGAAATGGAAAGATGATCGGCCTCAAGACGAACGCAGCTCGGGTAAGCGACCCGACAACAAGTTCACGACGTACACCCCGCTCAATAAGCCTCAGGAGAAAGTCCTGATGGAAATAAAGGGCGAGAACTTCGCCAACTGGCCGAACAAACTGCGAGGCAATCCCGAACGGCGAAGCAAGAACAAGTATTGTCATTTCCATCGTGATCATGGACACAATACAAGTGACCGCTATAACCTAAAGTATGAAATTGAGAGGCTCATCCGAGAAGGACATCTCGGTGAGCACGTGCATCAAGGAGCTGATAGAACCTTGACTACGGAAGAACGCCCAAATGATAACCGATCAACTGAGGAAATTCGAACCATCATCGGTGGTCACAAAGGCGGAGGCAACTCGAACAATACTCGAAAAACCCATACGAGGAGCATTAGTCGGCCTAAATCCGAGATCATGATTCTAGCTCGGCCTTCGAAGGAGAGAAAACTGAAAAAATATAATGTAACATTCACCGAAGAGGACACTCCAGGCATCCACCAACCGCACAATGACGCTTTAGTCATTACTGTCACTATAGCAAATGACTGGGTCTTCAGGGTCCTCGTTGACATAGGCTCATCTGCAGATGTGTTATTCACCCAAGTTTTCGATAAGATGGGCATCGAACGGTCGACACTATGGCCTGTGAGAACTCCTTTGATTGACTTCTCCAACGGACAAGTTCTCCCTGAGGGAAACATTCAGCTCCCCCTCACCGCCGGGGACACGCCACATCAAGTGACGATCATGATCGACTTCCTCATAGTCGATCAATCTTCAGCCTACAGTGCCTTCTTCAAGCCATAGTCTCCACGTACCACCTCTCCATGAAATTCCCAACAGAATTGGGAGTTGGGATCGTCAAAGGGGATCAACACGACGCTCGACGATGTTATGCCACAGCACTGAATGCTCCATCTACGGCGACGATCGAGTCCCTGGACCCTCGCGACGATGCTCCCGAGCGTGGTCAGCTGATCGAAGAGCTCATCTAAGTCCCGCTTGATGAATCCGACCCATCCAATACAGTGTAAGTGGTGTCGTCTTTGACATGTCCACTGAAGGACAAGCTTGTCGCTCTGTTGCGACGATACTCTGACATTTTTGCATGGTCTCACGAAGACATGCCCGACATCGACTCATCAGTAATCACTAATCGCCTCAATATCGATCCGACCTACAAGTCGGTCTGATAGAAGAGGCGTGTGCTCGACCCTGAAAGATACGCCATAATAGAGGAAGAAGTGAACAAATTTCTAAGGGATAAGTTTGTCAAGGAGGTGTACTGTCCCAATTGGATAGCCAGTATCGTCCTGGTTAAAAAAGACAACAGGAAGTGGCGGGTCTGTGTGGATTACACCGACTTAAACAAAGCTTGCCTAAAAGACAGTTTCCCTCTTCATATGATTGATCAGTTAGTCGACAGCACCGCGAGGCATGAGTTCCTTAGTTTTATAGACGCCTATTCAGGCTATAGCTAAATTGTAATACATTCGAGTGATAAATCAAAAACTACATTTGTCACCGATAAAGGTCTTTATTGTTACCGAGTGATGTCGTGTGGGTTGAAGAATGTCGGAGCAACCTACCAAAGGCTGGTCAACAAGATGTTCACCAGCCAAATAGGGCGGACAATGGAAGTGTATATCGATAATATGCTCGTCAAGAGCATCAGAGTGACAGATCACGTAGTCGATCTCGAGGAAATGTTTCTCGTCCTTCGGCAATACCAGATGAAACTAAATCCGAGCAAATGCGTCTTTGGTGTAAGTTCGGGCAAGTTCCTCAGTTTCCTGGTCAGCTAGAGAGGGATCGAGGCAAATCCTAAGAAGATCAAAGCTTTGCTTGACATGGAATCGCCTAAGACGATCATAGACATCAAAGGCTAACTAGAAGGGTCGCAGCACTCAACCGCTTCGTGTCTCAAGCCACAGACAGATGTCTTCCCTTCTTTTAAACAGCTAAAGGTTTGACAGATAATCAATTGGACAGAAGAATACGAAACAGCCTTTCAGCAGCTTAAAAAATACTTGGGGTCGCCTCCCTTACTCTCCAAGCCCGAGCCAGACGAAATACTGTTGATGTACTTAGCAGTTTCTGATGCTACTGTAAGATCGGCTTTGATCCACGAGCATGAGGGGAAGCAGTTTCCAGTTTATTACATCAGCAAAGCTCTCGTCCCTGCAGAAACAAGGTATCCGACCTTGGAAAAAGTGGCTTTAGCATTGGTTGTTTCATCCTGACGCCTGCGGCCCTACTTCCAGGCTCATTCGATAATCGTTCAGATATTCCAAAAACAGGAAGTTTTAAGACAACTCACAAAATGGGCAATCGAGCTAAGCGAGTTTGACATCCATTATATGTCTAGAGCAGCGAAAAGGAGGTGAGCAGAAAACAGCATCAACATTATTTTTTTCCCATCCCAACCTATTCTTAAAGTCTGATACACCTGGACGAGGAGAAAGCACTGTGTGGTCCACTTAAATATGAAAATGATGCAGAAAATGAATAAACGTTGTGGATAAATACATCAAGGTGGCCAGTCAGAGGCTCAGAGCCCTACACATTGCGATCTCTGGACGGGCAGGGCAGTCCGCAATTCGCGTTCCAACGGTTGGACATTATGGACCGTCCAACCTACCATGGACCGAACACAACAATAAAAGAAGAGGAAAATGCCAACCATCCTTTAATCTAGACCGTCTAGCCTGTGAGCCTTCAACAAAATTTTTTTAAAAATAAAACATTATTGCAATTTAATGGTCGATGGCTCATTTTCCAACGATGAACAGCGAACTTCCCTGGAGTGGACCGAGTTTGTACGTGTGGGTGCCATTTTTGTTTTACCCAACCGATTGATCAGATGGGCCCTCGTCATACATGGACCATGCCCAGAAAATTCGTGGGCTTGGATGATCCTAACCCTCCAATCTTTGGTATTTATTCGGCTGAAAGTTGATTCCTGGTACATTTCTTCCTAACAATGTATTTAGATGCTAACAGCTGAAGATTTAAGAGTTCACGAATTAAGGAGATTTTTTTACTATGGTCCATCCATGATGAGTTTAGATCAACGGCTTGGATAAAACAATTGGTATGTACACGTACAAATTCAACGCACAACAGGGAATGTGTTTACCCACGGTCAATCACAACTAAATCAAAAGATCCAGAGGATGTAACTACGTTTGAACTTATAAATAAAAACGGAGCAATTAGAAACGTGTTCACAAATCTGATCGACATTATCTCGATGCATAAGATCACAGGAGTTTGATTTGATTTGATTCTGTACAGGGCACACTCAGCACGCATGCTAAAGAATATTCGAATAGAATATGAATACATGCTCTGCGGGCTTTTAGTCTAAATAGCCCTGTATTACGTTATTATAACAGGAGTCTCGTCTTGCAGTGTAGTAATCCTCCGCTATAGTTGTATGGCGAGCTCTTGTCTCGAAAATATAAAAGTTTTCTTAAAAGTGACATGGCCCACTAAAAACTGAAATTCAATCCACCCATACATGATCTGAACCGTTTATTTTAAAGGGACAACCCTGAATCCATTGTAAAATTTAATTAGTTTTTTTTTTTTATATAAGTTCTCTGTGACCCACAATTACAATAACATTTTGTATTAATTATTAATTTCTTCTTATGTTTAGTCCATCTATGATGAGTTTTACCATCAAACTCGAACCGATGACATGAAATTAAAACTCCTTACATGTACATAAGTTAGATTTGCTTTACGACAACCCACTATGCCCCCCATAAGATATGGATGGGTTCAAAACATGGAACCCTTTCGCACGAGGGCCATTTGAAAGTTCATCAAATTATCTTTTAAACTATCATAAGATCACTCAAATCAGACATGTAACGAGGGAGTTATGGCTATTTTTTATGGGATTGATGGTCGGCAGTGAATACCCACAATCCATAGAGAATAATAAACTTTGGGCCCACTTTTGGGTAATCAAATAGTATTCAAGTGAGATGATTCAAAAGTAATTTAAAATTTCATCAAATAATCTTTCCAACGAGCATAAGATCACCTAGATTGGACATATAAAGAAGGAGATGTGCCCGTTTTCGTCGAATCGGTGACAGATAGAAAATTTCAGCGATCCACAGTAAATGATGAACTTCGGGACTACTTTTGGATAAACAAGTGATGTCTAAATGAGATGATTCCAAAGACATTTGAAATTTCATCAAATTATCTTTCCAACGAGTATAAGATCATCCAAATTAGACATGTAATAAGGAAGTTATGTTATTTTCGTCGAATCGGTTGCAGACAATGAATATCAACGATATACAATGAATGAAGAATTTTGATTCCACTTTTGGGCAATCAAATGGTGTCCAAATGATATATTTCTAAATTTATTTGAAAGTTCATCAAATTCTCTTTCCAACAAGCGCAGGATTTTCCAAATTAGACATGTAAAGGAGTTGTACCCGTTGTCGTCGAATCGGTGACCGATACTGAATATCAGCAATTCATAGTGAATGATGAACTTTGAGCCCACTTTTAGGCAACAAATAGTGTCCAAATAAAATGATTCCCAACTTATATGAAATTTCATCAAATTATTTTCCAATGAACACAAGACCACCCAAATCAGACTGTAACGAGGGAATTATGGCTGTTTTTGTTGGATCGATGGCCGACAATGAATATTAGCGATCCACAGTAGATGATGAACTTTGGGCCCACTTTTATGTAATCAAATAGTGTCGTAAATGAGATTATTTTAAATCCATATGAAAGTTCATCAAATTATCTTTCCAACGAGTATAAGATCACCTAAATCGGACATGTAACAAGAATTACGATAATTTTTCATCGGATTGGTGGCCGACAGTGAATATCTGTTATCAATAGTGAATGATAAAATTTAGGCCCACTTATGAATAATCAAATACGATTCTAAATTCATTTAAAATTTCATCAATATCTTTCCAACAAGTATAAGATTACCCAAATCAGACATCTAACGAGGGAGTTATGACCATTTTCGTCGGATCGGTGGCCGATAATGAATATCCACAATACACAGTAAATGATGAACTTTAGACCCACTTTTAGGTAATCAAATAGTTTCCAAATGAAATTATTATAAATCCACTTGAAATTTCATCATATTATTTTTCCAACAAATATAAGATCACCTAAAATGGACATGTAAAGAGGAATTTACGATCATTTTCGTTGGATAGATGACCGACTGTGAATATCAACGATTTACAATAAATAATAAACTTTGGGCCCAATTTTGGGCAATTAAGTGATGTACAAATAAGATAATTTTAACGTCATTTCAAATTTTATCAAATTGTCTTTCCAATGAGCTTAACATCACCCAAATCGGAGATGAAATGAGGGAATCAAGGTTGTTTTCGTTGAATTGGTGGTCGACAGTGAATATCTGTGATCCACAGTAAATAATGAACTTTGGGCCCACTTTGGAAAATCAAATGATGTACAAATGATATGATTATAAATCCATTTAAAATTCATCAAATTATTTTTCCAACGAGTACAAGATCACTCAAATTGGACATCTAACTTATGGTCATTTTCGTCGGATCGATGACCAACGGTGAATATTAGCGATGCATAGTGGATGATGAACTTTAGGCCCACTTTTGGATAATCAAATCATGTCCAAATGAGATGACTTCAAAGCCATTTGAAAGTTCATTAATTATCTTTCTAACGAGTATAAGATCACCTAAATCGAACATATAACAAGAGAGTTTTGGGCCCTTTTTTTCAGATCTATAATCCACGGTGAATATATGCGATCCACAAATAAAATATTAGTGGACCACTCTTAATGTTAGCGGTCCACAGTGAATATTGACAATTTACATTAAATATCAGCCATCCACAATGAAAATATCAGTGACCCACAATTAATATCGGCGATCCACATTAAATATGGATGATTCGCCATATAATATCTATCCATTATAACATACTTATATCTCAACATTCTTCCATCACAAAAAACATCCATTACAACAATCATTTATTAAAACATTCATCCATTCTAACATTCATTACATTCATTGCAACATTCTTCCATTACAACATTTTTTCATTACAAAACTCATCAATTACAACATCGTTCCCTTATAAAAATGCATCCATTACAGTATTCTTCCACTCCCTCTTCCCTTTCACAAAATAACACAATTCATACCTAATAAAAAAAAATCAAAAAAACAAATATAAAAGAAACCTATGAATGAAGAAGGAAGGGAACAGAAAAACACCACCCTCCCCTCCCATGAAAAGAATCAGGAAGGAAGAAGAAAACGGTCAAATGGCCCATGTGCGTAAGGGTCATATGTGTCTAACCCATCCATACCTTATATATGGCCCAGCGGGTTGTCGTAAAGCAAATCCAACATGTCCATATGTAAAGGATTTTACTTTCATGTCATCGGCCCAAGTTTAAGGAAAAAACTCATCACAGATGGATCAAACTAGATAAAATATTTCAAAATTAATGCACAATTTTAGTGTATTGAGGGTCATAGAGAACTTCAAACAGAAAACAGGAAAACCTACTGCGAGTTCATGGTTGTCCAATTAAAATGTACAAATCTGGTTGGCCAAGGGGTGGGCCAAATTTTAGTTTATGGTGGGGTCCATGTCCCTTTAAAAAAATTCTCCCAAAACGAGAATCATCGTACGAGGGGCATTTATGGCATAGGGGCATTTTCATCCTTTAAAAAAATGGAAATTTGAATTTAGGGATACAAAAACTTTAGTTTAAAAAGAACATACTCTTATGCCCACATCATAATAAAAGACTATTTGGACCAAAAACCCATTTTCGACTGAAGGGAACTTAACTCTAATGAACCACTTCAACCAAACATCCATCATCGTCCCATCAACATGATTTTGCATTGTGGCTTATTCATTGTGAGACGCATGTTATTGACAACTTAGATCACTTGTCCCCTAACTACACAGCTGTGTCTGTAGTGGGGATCTTCGCCTCATAAGCACACCAGCCCTTTGAGGAATTAGCAAGCATTACACTACTGTCAGACGTAACTTACCACTGCACCGACCACAATAAGTTACTATGGTCAGAGGTTGTGCAAGGCAACAGATATGTCGTGACAAATCCACTCCATCTATTATACCTTATTTTCTGCTATAATGAGAAAGCCAATAGGAGGGCAACATGTGGAATTGCATGAGGAATAGAAAGTTGATAAAAAGATCTTTAAAGATTCAGAGCGCTTTTTCCGGGATAACATCTGACGTAAAGCTAGTTCTACATATCAGTTGATGGTTGACGGAGTGTTATGGTCAATATATAAGAAACACGATCGATCTGTTTAAGATATAAAAGGTGACCAGGGGCAACTAAAGCAGAGCTTGGCCAACAGAAGTGGAATCGTCATAAAGAGAAATGTACTAAAAGAAGGGGCAGTCGTAATACTTCAACGGCCGTTGTTGTGGCTAACGAGTCACCTACTCACGAAGAGGAGTTGTAAGTCCAACAAGTGCTTGGGCAAGAAAATCCACCACCTAGTCTGGTGCATATTCCTCTAAATCCAAATAGATTATCGACATCTTGAGTTGAACCTCTTAAGATTATATCAGTTGTGATGGCTAATATGGAAAGGGGGATTCAACACATCGCAGAATTATCACGAGTTCAAGTAAAACACTCGCGAGTTCAAACTGAGGCTTTCAATAGGTTGATGGTCAGCTACATCGAGAGCATGAATCAGTTGGTGGATTTTTTCATTGATAGAGCACTTGTTGCACCTTAGCAATAACCCGATGAAAGTTCTGTTGCAAATCAAGCACCTATCCCACCAATCCAACCGTTGCCACAAACGCTTCCATTACAATGAAACACCGCATTTTTCTTATCCCTGGTCCAATCTAAGATGTGTGAAATTCATCGATATCGGTAGATTTCAAACGTCCTAAACGTATTCCTATTTAGAACATGTGAAATTCACCATCATTGGTAGATTTTAGACGTCCTTAATATAAAACTAGGAATATAATTCATGAAGCCATGAATTAAGGGATGCCTGGGGGCCAACCCTTGCTTAAAAATCAGTTGAATAATGAAGAATGGTATCGGGATGCCCCTAAAGTACCTCCAGCTGCTGCACAACAATATCGGGAGCGTAACCAAATTGTTCAACTAGTTCAGGAAGTAGTGGGCCAACTACTACTCTACTTTATCATGAGTCATATCATGACTAGATCGACTGACAATATCCATTGCCTGGAACTATTGACTTGACTTTAAGTTATTTACATGTGATATAGATCAATCTACCATATAACACATAGGTCGATTTACCATACGATGTGGAGAATTAGCTAATAATGAGTATTATAAATTACATTTATTTGGTCATTCACTCATAGGGGTAGCTTTTACTTGGTATTCTAATTTGCTACCGAATTTCATACAAAATTGGTAAGAAATGGAATAAATTTTTTTTAATGATCAGTTTTATATAAGGACAAATTTACAGGGTCGATCTTGCTCATTTTTAGACAATTAACAGGGGAATCAGTCGAGAATTATATTGCTCAATTTAAAAGAGTAAAAATTTGATGCAAGATACTTACGATCGAGGCAAAAAAATTTCAATTGGCTCAAGATGGATAAAAATTCAATCTTCGGAAGAAGTTTATCGAAAGGGAATTCACATTTCTTTACGATTTAACTAGGAAGGTATCTCAATATGATGTCCTGCTTTAAGAGTCAATGGGGTAAAAGAATTCATCAGCAGGGACATTATAATGACCATAATTATGATGTTACAGTGCTTGAAATAGTGGCCAAACAACCATTCACATTTTCGGATTTAGTTAAAGCAGAGATAGTGACATCCTCTAATTATAAAGTTTAGAGATCCTACACCTCCGATATTTCTCATGTTGATGAGATCTTTGATATCATGTTAGTTGGAAAATTTATTAAAATTGCAGTTAATCATAAGATTCTAACAATTGAAGAATTGAAGAAAATTATTTATTATAAACGACATGTAATTTGGTCGCATTCCACTAACAAATGTGTTATTTTCAGGAATGTTATTCAGGATAATATCGATAAAGGGTTACTGAAATTTCCTAAAAAATTAAAAGAAGCAATGTTGATCAATACTTCTCCATTTCCATTCAATATAGAGATCAATATAGCCACCATCAATCCTCAAAGGTTGGTTCAGCAATGACAAACGATCGATCTTAGAGTTCAGATGAATCAACCCAAGGAGCAAAACGCAATGAGGGACATGGGGCCCGATACTGCGGCGGACCAAACCAAAGCATATCTAACGGAAACAATGTCAAATTATCAGCACCTTTGTGAGAAATGTGCGAGGCTGACTCAATCGAATGGGAGAGCTTATCGACCGAAATATTCAGCGAGACAATTGGCCAATCAGAATTATGAGGAAAGAAATACATTTTACCTTCATAAGGACAAACAAGTCACCGACTACTCTCAGCCTGTTCAAGGGCCAAGGATGGTTAACATCGGCATAACCGAAAAGGTATTTGAAAAAATCCGAATCAACCAAAATTCTCAATAATACCTGAGGAGATGAATCGTATTCATAAGCGGTGTTGTTAAAGACAATAGGCAATAAAGACAAGGCAATTAGCCATTCCTTTGATCAATCTCAAAAGTATAGGCCAACTCGACCACGGATGGTAGTGTTAAAGATAGAAGGATATGAACATATATTAGCCGATATGGAAGAATCGACCGAATTTCATGTGGATCATGACTCGATCGAATATCCTAATCATCATAAGACATGAATAAACATATAAGAATTGACCAAATACTTCAGTGATGAGGAATTCTCGGATGAACTTATTGGAGAGTTGCTTACTAAGGCAAGAGCATTAGAATCATCTTTCTTATAAAATGAATAGAGGAAGCATGAAGAGGATACTCGACTAAATTCAAAAACACCTAGGGGCAATGTCCAGATTTGTTCATATAATTTGTCCCATTTTCACATATTACATTAGATTATAATATGGTGTTCACTCTGCCATTAAGTTTTCGGGCTAAACCATCTCAATCGAGCATGGTGGAAGGAGATGTGGAAGAATTAGGCACGCTAATAATTATACAACATAGATCTTTTGACTCCCAATATAAAGCCAAAAAGGTATTTTCCGTGATGATTGAACCAAGGTCCCCTTCCAAAAAGATCATTATTGAAAGACCAACTCTTACAATGACCCAACATTTGAAGGCATTGTATATATTCGTTCACTTAGAAGGATATCCGACCACTCAAATTTTGGTCGACAACGGAGCTGTTGTTAACATTCTAGCATCCAAAATAATGGCTAAACTGGGAAAGACTCAAGATGAGTTTATTCCAACCGAAGTCACAATGAGTAATTTCATTAAAGGAACAACGCAAACGCAAGGCATTTTACCAGTTGAATTAATAGTGGGACCCAAGAAGGTCCTAACCACTTTCTTTGTGGTTAACACTTCATCAAACTATAATGGTTTTTTTTACGAGATTAGATTCATTCGTTCTCGTGCACCAATCAAGACAGAGTACAACTAATTTTGTCTGATAATAAATCATTTTTAGATATATATAATACAATTGAGGCTTATTTCTATATAGATGAGAACAGACCTATATGATTTACATGGTGAGAAAAAAATGGTAACCCAATTGGGATTGATGTCAGAATCAACCTTGATAATATCGTACAAGAATTTCCACCATAATTTGAGTAAGCAAAGAGTTGTTAAATACTATAATTCCCTTCCGTGTGACTACGATGTGTACAATTGAAGAAATTCCACGATGAAACAAATGTCGGTCAAGGTTGGGTTCATAGATAGAGTGCGGCAACTCGAGGAGAGTTTGCGAGATCATGATAATGGGTGTTTTGTTGATATGAATTGAAGTTAGTATTAAAATGAAGGATTTAAAGACAATTCTAAAGAATTAGAAGATTTTCATACTCAAGTTCAATATCCTCTTGTAGAAGTAAATTTGAGAATCCAGCAATATCTCGAACCTATTTTTATTAGTGGATTAATAGATTCCCGAACACAAGACAAACTCCTTAATTTACTTAAAGATTTTTCTGATTGCTTTGTTGAGATTATCATGAGTTTCCTGGACTAGACCCACATCTGGTTCAACACAGGTTATCCGTAAATGAGGGATATCGACCACATAAGTAGCCGCCTAGGCAGATGACGATCTAAGTAACACAAAAGATCAAGGAAGAAATTGAGTGACTTTTGAAATCAAGTGTCATTAAACCCATCAGATATAAACGGCCATTAAGGATATAATCAAATAAATATTGCAATAGAGGATGTCCCAAAGACAACATTTAGATGTTCTAATCATTTAGGTATGTTTTGTTGAATTGTAATGCTTTTCGGGCTTAAAAATTTCAAAGCTACTTATCAAAGAGTCATGAATGTCATTTTTCATGATATGATTGGCCGATTCATGAAAATTTATATCGATGATGTAGTGGTCAAATCAACAAGATTTTATGGTACTCCGGAGTAGAATCGAGATTTATCAGCATAAGATGCGAGCAATAGAAAAAGTTTGGACACCAAAAACTAAAACCGAGTTACAATGATTTATTGGCAATGTTAACTTTATGTGGTAATTTATTTCCAAATGCGCTAGAAAAACTAATGTGTTTTCTTCTTTGTTGAAGATGAAACAAGAGGATGAGTTCAAATGTGAGGTAGAGAATCAATTGGCTTTCGACGATATTAAAGAGTGTTTGTCGAAGCCACCAATGTTAATGTCACTAGTAAAAGGTCGATCGCTCAAGTTGTATATATTTGCTTCCTCAGAGTCGATTGGAACTTTCGTAGCATAAGATGACGATGATTGAAAGAGCGTACGATGTATTATCTTAGTCGAATATTATTAGATACTAAGATGCGCTATTCTACTATAGAAAAGTTGTGTTTATCATTATGCTTTGTGACCACAAAATTACCGCATTATTTGTTGGCCAAAACAATCAATCTAGTTGTAGTAGTCGATTTAATAAAATATATGTTAAATCAAACGATTTTGAATAGACGAATTAGCAAAATAGATTCTCGAGTTGTTCGAGTTTCATTTAGTCTATGTCACAAAGGACTGTAAGAGGACATGGCATAATAGATTTTTTGGCCAATCATCCTTCAGACATAGAAGGTCGACTTCCTTTAGAGGCTTTAGAATTGTATGTGGTTTATTGGTCACCCTGAAAACTGATATCTGACAATTCAAGGATGGACAAAGAATCAGGATCAGTTTGTAGAAAATAAGAATTTGCATTATAGCTTGACTTTGATTGTACCAACAACTAAGTTGAATATGAAGCTTTGATAATCAATATAGAATTGTTAACCAATTTAGGAGTAAGAGAGGTTTTGATTATGGGCAATTCTTTGTTACTAATAAACCAGCTCATTAGTTTGTTTAACTGTACAAGTACAACTTTATAGTTATATTATTTGTTGGCAATACCGTTGTTAAGTATATTTGATGAGGTCGGGTTAAAACACATAACTATAGAAAACAATATTTATGCAAAAGAAATGGTACAATTAGCATCAGGGCTTCGAATCACACAAGAATTTAGAGAAAGAATAGTGATTATTCAAATGAAGTTATTACCATTAGTTTTTCAGAGGGAAACAACCGACGAAATTATCCTGGTTAAGGTGAGCAATGATGATTAGAGAGTTTCAATTATAGAATATCTTCGATCTTTACAGACAAAGGTCAACGGAGATATTAGGAGGACGACTATAAACTATATGTTGATAGAAGAGGAGTTGTTTAAAAAATGGGCTAATAATATGTTATTGCGATGTTTGAGTAAAAAAAGAGTCTATGCTAGCCATGGGTGAAGTACATGAAAGAATTTGTGGACCACACTAAGTCGGAAGGAAAATACGACTTACACTTTGATGCTATGAGTACTTCTGGCCAAGCATGTCTAAAGATTGTGATTAATATGCTAGAAAGTGTGAAGCATGTCAGAAACATGGGGCAATACAACATGTGCCCATGATCAAATTATATTATATTATCAAACGTTGACCATTTCGAAAATGGGCTATTGATTTGAAAGGGAAGATTTACCCTTTGTCATCTAAGGGGCACAATTTCTTTATTGTGGCAACTGATTGTTTCACCAAATGGATAGAAGCAAAGCCGATGTTAGGAACATATCATCAATAAATTATTAAGTTCATTCAAACTCATATAATTTATCGGTTTGGAATTCCTTAATCAACCACAATGGATCATGGAGCAGCATTTTCATCTAGGCAGGTCAAGGTGATGGTCGATCAATATAAGATCAAGTTGATGCATCCATCACCTTATTATGCTTAGGCTAACGACTAGGCCAAGGCTAGTAATAAAGTTATTAAGAATATTTTATGAAAAATAATTAATGAGAATCTTAAGTAGTGGCATGTTAAGTTGTCAGAGGCTCTATTGGTATATCGTAATTCGTTTCATTCAAACTCATATAAGTCAATTTAGATTGGTATATGGACATGATGTTATGTTACCATTAGAAGTGACCGTACAATCATTACGGGTAGCATATCAACCTAATTTTACCCAGCCGAGTTCATAAAAGTTGTGATAGCTGAACTTTAGGGCTTAGATGAAATTCAGCTAAAAGCTTTTGACTCTATTATGACAAATAATGCTAGAGTTGCTCATATACAACAAAAAATGGAAAAAGAAAGCTTTTGGTGATGGCGATATGGTTTTGAAAGTAATATTTTCTATCATGACTAAAGATGTTGCATTCCGTAAATAGTCACCTACATGAGATGGACCACACACTGTGATAAAAGTTCTTCATGAAAGAGCTTTTGTTCATCATGACATGGATGAAAAATGGTTAAAAATCCAATCAATGGTCGATTTGTAAAAGTGTATCATCTCAGCTTATGAGAAATATGGAAAGATCAAGCAAAAACGTAGTTAAAATAATCACAAATGACAAGTAAAGATCGAAATCGATCGAGAAACAGGAGTAAGTAGAAATATAAATATTATAATAACGATCGAGGCTAGTAAAACACGGCTTACTAGACGATTACACCTATATTTTAAAAAATAATAAGAAGAAGAAAAAAGAAAGTGAAGGCTCGACCAGAGTATGAATTATGCATGAGCCATTTTCATCTCATTAACTTATTTAACAGTGCATTCTTTGATGAGTTCAGTTGTTTGCCTTTGAGCCTTCCAAGATTCTCCCCTTTCCAAAACTCGGTCGAGAAAGTGAAGGACTTTGTCGATGCAGCGATTGATGACATCAACTCTATAAGTTTACTTCTCTCTTCTATTCGTTTCTCTCACACTACTAAACTTAGTAGAGGTCAACATGAAATTTGATGAAGTTTAGGAGTGTCTAGGAGAAGTCCAGACATCTTCTAGGATTGATTCGTTCGGTCTACCAGAGTTAGTCACTGATTCCCTACATTAAACTTGCAGAGTTCTCATAATCACTTTGTTGAAGTGAAGTTGTTGAGTCTAGTGCATGCGATTGGACCAAGCCCATTCGTACTGATCGAAAAGTATGTTTGTCTCCCTGTGAATGGTAGCACACTTGTTCACATGAGCATTGAGTTATTGCAGATCTTTCTCGACAATGAAGTATGCATCACTGATGCTCTGAAATTTTATCAAAGTATCTAGAAGTTCAGTCAAAAGAGCATTATCTCTAACAATTAAACGATTGTTGCGATTGAATGGATGAATGTCATATTGTATGGTGGAATAAGTGAAAGTTTCAATATCCATGCCAAGGATCTCTCATAAATCTCAGAGCCTGACTGACAGCAGGCATGGGTGCATCAGCCATGGGAAAAAGAAAGAATGCTTAAAGATGAGAAGATTAAAATTTGGGTGTGCAGAGGAGTAAGCATAAGAGATTTCTTTAAATAGGCATTCAAGATGAACGATCACACCCCAAAGACGAGGTGTTGTGTTGGTTGAAGTACCTTATTAATTATATGAAATGTTTCCTGCGGAGAGGAAAGGAACGGGTGCACAACTTCTCATAAATAACTTGTTATTAATACAATTATGCACACAGGAGAAAATATGTTAAGTACCAAAGACAAGACAATACATATGAGGAGCAAGTTTTCTAGTCAATTGTATTGAAGAAAAAAGAAGTTATATGACCGACAATGGACAAGTACATAGCAATAAAAAATTAAAAACGAGAAAGATGCAACTCTCACCAATCAATGGAATATGTTCTTGCATGAAAGTACCAAATCAATTGATTTTAGCCTTCTGATGTTATCTGTGCTTAGTCAAATATTTGTGTTATTCCTTCAACAATCTTAGTTTATCTTGCATAACCGAGATTTGAGCCTTTAGATCGGTCAATGATGCATTTGACTCTTTTAAGTTATTATATGCTATATCAAGTTACTCCCTAGTAGTTCTGATCGTAGTTATCTTCGCTTGGCCGACAAAGATTCATCCGATCAAGTAAGAGTTTGGTATCGATGAATGATGAAGTTAAGTCTCTCGATCGATCTTGATGCAATGACGTTAGCGACACTAAAATGAATGAGGATTCGTAATTCTTCTTACAGTTGCTGAATTTTTAATGAAACTGTAGGAGACTCGACCACCAGGATGTCATGTGGGAATGATTGATCAAAAGAAGATAATATGTCTTCTATAGGAAGCAATTCATCTGAAGAAGAAGACAAGACACGAGCATCATTGACCAATGGGACCAGAGGAGTGTAGACGTTGACCATTGGAATTTCTGTACCTCGACCATGAGTAGTTTAAGTTGGTCGAGATATTTCTTGTTCAAGTGTTTCTACTTCATATAGAAGAACAATCCCATGTTCATCGACCGAAGTGATTACTCGGTTCTAAAGATAAAGCAAACTGAATGGGAGATAAGGTTGTTGGCATGACTGACTCCATAACTTCTTTAATCATGATCAGGTGTCAGTGATGCAGTTATTGATATTGATTGCAAAAGAAGACTAAAGGACTCCACAAGTTGGTAGATTGTTACATCATCTTGAGTTTGACTTTCAATTTGATATCCTAATTGACAACTATCGCTCGTGGTCCTTTCGGAATAAAAAACTTCAAGTTTTTCAGCTAGAGACTGAGTAGCGTCAACCAAAATGTCAGAAATAAACACATTGGCCGACCAAAATGTCTGAAATAGACACATCGGCGTAAGGAGTTGATGAAGCAATTGACTTGTCAACGACCGAGAGTTCCCTAGTTACTATGAAAAAGAAAGAAAGTGAGTAAAGAGAATTACATAATCATTATAAAAATGAAATGGTATAATGTCGGAATAACATCCACCTAGATCTAAACGAACAACGACAGTAACGAATCGGTCGACCGCTGGTGAAATTTGGTAGGATTGACGACCAAAGCCAAAGCTCGGTTGGAGCGAGAAAAATGAGGTGAATCAGGTTCATGTGGCATGAGATATCATTCAAAAGGAATATTATAATTTTTTAATCTTTCATTTTCACGTTGCTATTTATTAAGGCCCTATTAAAGTAAGCATCTTTATGTCTCTTGTACACTTCTTCTATATCCAAATAATACTTAGTAGGAGGCATATCCCATTATAATTTAGTTTTTTAATATTTCTCAAACTCTGCAATATCTTTAGCCGAAGAGGAAATACCTAAAGCAGTTCAACCAGATATTTTAGGCAGAGTAGGGCAAGGCGTTACAGGAGATCCAAGTTCAGAAATCTTCGAAATGATTGCAAGAATTTTAAGCGGAACCATCTTAGTTGGATCTACCTGTAACATCCCAAAATTTTCGCAGCCCGAGTACATACTCATGCCCGAGAATTTCAGGTGTTAATAATGTAAAAATTGGATGTTTCAAAATCACACCTTTTTTTTTTAATCACATCCAGTTACATTCACGAAGGTAACCATTCACGAGAGTAGAATCAACTGTATTTATTATTTCATTCGAGTAAAAGAATTCAACAAATTATCAAATTCCCTCTTAATGGGAGTTAATTACATTATCAACAAATTATCAAATTTCCTCTTCAAAATAATCTTCCGTAGGAGGATTGTCATCCATGTCTTCAATCTGCACATCACCTACATCATTTATATGGTTGGAGAGGGTCAATGCCCTACTCATAGTGATGGTTATCATTTAAGATTAACAATAATTCAAGATATTCATAAAAGCAATGTAAGGGTTTCGATACATCACATACTCCACTACGAGTGGTATCGATAAGCGCAACCAATGTATATGAATGCATGCCTAGCAAAGTGTGTGCGGCTCATCATACGTAATGATCATCACAATGTGGAATACAATTCATAGAAAACCCGGTTCACCCCGCATTCTCACACTACGGAGATTTGCCAACGTATCCAATGCTACCATGGATTTACGTGAACACCTCAAGACGACACAACACATGGATCGGATGAATTACGTGACATAATTTATTTATGGAGCGACTATTTGCGGCATCCAATCCCGAAAGTGATGTAACACATATTACGAATTACTTACATCGATTTGTGCCACTACCCAAAATCCATGGAATTACATGTCAAACAAAATGTCACTATTCATAACGCATTATGTCCACGATAAATATTTGAATCACTAGTTATAAGACCTCTAAAATATCACTTGCACCAAAAGAAAAATAAATTAAACCATAGGAGTTTTGAAATTCCAAGACGCCTGCCTAAGCCATAAAGGGAGGTAGCACAAAACTAACCTAATAAAGGAGAAGAGTAGCAAATAGATTAACTTAACAAGAATAAGGGGAGAGGAGCAAAAAGCCAACTCAATATATAGTGAAAGTACACATCGCTTTCAAATTTGACAAAAGGCAAGGCTTGTATCCATCACTTCACATAAATTCATAAAAATCACGCATAATTAAAATCATACATTAACCATAATTCCCAAAAGGATAAATAATTGATAGTGGTAAATCAATCAATTGCATGAAAAGTCACAGGAATATGAAAGTATGCAAAAACAAGATAAATCATATCAACTCAAATTAGTGTAAGCTTAAAGGAATCCCTCACCTTAGCCTTATATCTAAACCCTAGGTAGATATTCATGTAAGAAAGCTTCTATATTAATCACAACATAGTTTGAGCAAGACGGAGATACCATATGTTTGGAGAAGGAAACCGATGATGGACGTTTAGGCTTCTCTTTTTCTTTCTTTTTTTTTTCTTTTTCTTTCTCTCTCTCTCTCTCTTTCTCTTTCTTTCTCTCTTTCTCTCTCCTTCTCTTTCTCTTTCTCTTTCTCCTTGGGCATTGGGAGATTGGGCGTGTGAGTGGAGAGGGGAACGCACACCCCTTTTTAAAATGAGTGGGCATGTGAGAGGGGTGTGTTTCACATCCCACTTGGATTGAGTTTCTCCAATTTTACCTATTTCTGACGATCGTTCTTTAAATCTAATTCATCGATTATATCAGGGTCATCAAATAGAGTCAAGGTATATGATTTTCTTAGTGATCCGAAATTTAGATTGACCTATCTTGAAAATTCTCCAAACGGGTGCTAAAACGAACTTGATTTTAATTAACAGTCCATACTTAATGATCCGGGCCTAATTTTGGAAAAAATGTGTAGCCGGGATAGGCAAATGATTGGATAAAATTTTATGGTTGATCGATGGTGAAAAAAGCATAAATCTAAAATTCACCATTTATACTGAATGGAAGGAACTGACTTCAACCTTTAACGATGTAAGATCATAGATCGGGGCCTAAATTTTATATAACGTCGTAGTCATACGAGACCAACATATGGTCCAAATTTAAGTTGCGATGGACGGAATGAAGTGGATAATTCGAAAAATCCAGATTTATAAGGAGTTGGTAGGCCTTGAAAGGATAACTTCGCGCCTAAGGAAAAGCCTATCAAGTAGGGTCTTTATATTTTACACTTGGTCTATATGATAGGCTATCCAAGTTGTTCATATAAAGAGAAATATCCTACTACAACTACCCATGAGGTTTCTTCACTCGATGGACAACAAAATCAACAGTTAAGGGGTTGATTTGTCAATTGGGTCACTTTTGCAATGATCTAAGGGCTGAAATTTGACATGTATGGTTAATTTATGATACATAGACATGGTATAAGATTTCACATCAAACAGATCATGGGAACCATATGATCTAGAATTTAAGGGTCTAAGTTAATGGCATTTTTATAATTATTGCTGATATGTGAGTTTTGAGAAATCTAATGGTTCTTCATGGTTATAGGCACATTTTTAAGTAATTATTTCAAAAGAACTTATGTCTAAATCATTATGAATAAAAAATTATTTACCAAATTAACTAAGGGAATATACATATATCAACCAACATGATGGATAATTAGATGACATGTTAAAAATAAAAATAAAAAAACTTGATGGTTAGTACTTTGATCATGTATGGTTAGTACTTTGATCATGTATGTGAGTGGGTGTGCAGTCAGTTTTGTAAACAGATTATCACAAGTGGGTTTTTAGAGTGATAAAGAGGCAAAACATGTATACCATTAGATTCAAGTGACTTGTTCACATGTGTAAGTTTCTCAGATTGTAGCTTTGATGGTGGATTAAGCATATTCATAGGCGATGAACAAGATGAATGGATTATAACCTCAATTTGATATGTGTACGAGTGAATGCAGATATCAAGTAGTTAGTTTACTATGATCGGGTGGTCCAAACTCAAAGTAGATGGTCATATATCTTTATATATCGGTGGATAGTTGACTGAACGGTTGGTTATTATGGACAAGTGAGAATACTTGGATATATGATGATCTTATCTTAAAATCAACGGTCGGATGGCTTGATCTATTGATGAAGATCATTCTCAATGATCAGATTCATGTTGGAGAGTAGATGTAAGGTAAGGATTGGCTAAATCGGTATCGTACACATGTACATACTAAGTTAAGTTTTATGGTAACACTCGAGAACTTTCAATACTCAAGTATTGAAAAGTTCAGGGTGTTATACTATCAATGTGGTCTTCTGACGCTTTAATTTAGGTTAAACTAGCTCGACAATTTTTATTAAAGAAAACGAAGGATCGACCTTCTTTATCGGTGTTGGAAATGGGACGGTCGATGTGATCGAGGTTAGTTTCCTTGGTTGTGTCTTTATCTAAACAAGAGGCACGACCGACTGAGGACCAGTCGACTTTTTGGTACTTTCTTTATTCATTTTTTTTCTTGACCATAGGTTTTTTCACCTTTGATGAAGAAGAAAGCTTACCGATTATTAATTCACGAGACCCGTTAATCAAAGTCCCTAAATAATTCTTCCAGCAGGAGTGGAATGATTCTAGTTGTTGTGGATGATTGGTGAAGAAAGGGAGTGTGAAAGAAGATATGATGGACTCAAATCCTTCATGGAGAGTTTGAAAGGTAATGACTAAGTCTGCAACTAGTCGATGAGTCAGAGGTAACTCTGGTGAATGAATGGAAAAGGGATACCTTAAGCCAAACCAAACCGGCGCGTAAGAAGATCGGGACAATATTGCTTAATGTCGGCCTTGGCGTTAATACCTGTGTCTATAGTACCGCCATATGTTAAGTCTCTGCATATTAGATAGCTTTTCTAAGCTGCATCCCTGAGGCTTGCCGATTCGGTGTCGATTGATTCATATTCTTCAGTGAACCATGTTAGAAGTTAGTTATAGGTCCGACGAATGAAAGGAAAAGGGATATGTTGAGCCAAACCAAAACTAGCGCATAAAAAAATGGCTGCAATATTACTCAATGTCAGCCTTGGCATTAACACATGTGTCTATAGTACCGCCATATGGTAAGTCTTTGCAGTTTAGATAGCTTTCAAGCCGCATCCCCGAGACTTACCAATTTAGTGTTGTTCAATTCATATTCTTCTGTGAACCATATCGGACCGAACTCTTTATCCCTGAAGGGGCAAAAAGTATGATTGGACTTATTGAGAGTGAAAAAAATAAAGAAGCTCATACATTCAACAAAAGAATAGTTAATATTGGAGCAGAGGATGTTAAGCTGGCCGAAGAAAGTGAATTATATCTCTGTTGGAGCAGATTTAACAAACTTTGTTATAAAAATTCATAAATTCACTTATAAACGAGCCAGATAGGCTCATCGGAGTTGTAGAATCCCTTTGTGATTGCTTCATACATGCTATGGTAAAGGTGGCCGAGCATAAAAGGGGCAAGGGCAAGCTGACATCCTTGAGTGAGCACATCAACCATATGAATATATTCCTTGGTGATTTGCAGAGCGCTCACACATAACAAAATTTGGAAGATCCCTATCAAGAGGAACGTTGTGTGTTCCTGTTCATCAACCTCATCTCGAGATTTACGTTGAAAAGCTATGAAAGTAGAATATTTCTTACTGGTCTTGTCTAGGATAGTAAAGGGATGTGGATTTTTTATAGCGAGGCTCGGATAGGCAGGTTCCTCAAAGGGCATGAGGTGAGTGAATGCATATACATCCATGATCGATGGACCCATGGGGTCGTATCCAAAATTGAATATATTGGTCGATCGACTTTAGAAAGTTGATGCTGCTATAAGGAGGGAATTGGTTGGATATTCATGCGGATAAATTTTGATGCATTCATAAATTCTCCATATTATGCTTCAATGCGAGCAAACCATTCAAACCAACCATTCACCGGTTCTAGCCATGCTCGTGGGGACTTGAATGCATTGG